>VIGI01000024.1:0-286346 GCA_009299455.1 Monilinia laxa
AAAAACAATCAAAATTTTTATTAAACAAAAAAGCAAGTAGGATTGGTTTTAATAGTATAAGAATACTTTTCTTTCTATTTATAATTCTTTATTCTTTTATTATATATATAACTTTCCTTCATTAATTTTCAGCAATATCGAGATTATAATATAAACCTAATATACAAATAACTAACAAATCCGTTGGTAGAAAAACAATATTATTAATTCTATTGTTTTATTGTTTTAAATATATTTTTAATTATTTTTATAAACATATAAAAAAAGATAATTTGGTTGATTAGCAATATACCTTTCTAAAAGGCAAATATACCAATTATAAAATATATAGTAAAATCGAAGATATAAAAAATACTGCTATTATACTATATAAAAGTTAATACTTTTATACATTTGTAAAAGGATTTAGATATTTATAACAATAATAACCATTAGATGTTATACAAAAGCATCTTATTTATAAGAATATGTAGTATATAAAGGAGGTATAGAGTTTTTTATTACAAAAAAAAAGATTGGGGTAAAACCATAAACTTTATAATACTAAAAAAATAATAAGCCTTTTATTCTATAATATCAATTTAAATATTAATATTAGATTAAATATTAAATATATATTATTTTATTAATATAAATCATTCTTTAATATATTAATTAATTCAGTTATATTTATTAACAAATAATCTTTTTTTAAAATTATCTTTTATTTTTAAATAAAACAATAAAAGATTTAAAAGATAATATAATAAACAAAGATATAATAAACATTATTTATATAATAATAAAAGCCTAAAAAAAAGAAAAGATATTATTTATGGTTTATTAAAACCAATTTCGTTTTTGAAAAAGAAAAAGCTTTTAATAATAGTAAAATTGCAAAAATGCTTAGCTTAAAGCCTACAGCTCCAAAAACGTTACTAAACGAATCTACGGATTCAGGAATAATAAGATTGCTTCTTTAAATCATCCTTATAAATCTACTAGACCTTATACTATTAAAAAGCCCAAATTTCGTTTTTATATTAAAAAAGTTTATTAAAATAGATTAATAGATTTTAGAGATCCCTTTTCGGATATCAAAAAAATTAATTCCTTTTATAATTTTAGAAAATATAAAGCCAACAAAAAGATTACAGAACGTTAATTATATTCTAATAAAACTATTTAAAAGTAAATTTAAATTTTATAAATAACATTTTAACTTTTTGTATTACAATTTTTGATTTTTTTAAAATCTAATAATTTACTTTTTAATAAAGATTATATAAATTTATAGATTGGATTTTTATAGTATTATTATATTTGTGAATACTTTTAATATTTTAATAATTATAGGAAAAATCCAAATTTTCTTAATAAGCTATTATCTATTATAGGAGCTGCCTCTAGGGTCACGTGGAAGTGTCTAGAGTTCTCTCGAAATGGTTTAAACTAAACTTCAAGTAGGAATTTAATAGGTTATAACTAATTGCAATTTTTGTAACTATAATAATGAAATTAATGATTGTTTTTGAATACAAAAGCTTTATATTGTAATGAAATCCATTCCCTATATAGATCTTCGTTTTTGAAAATCGATTAATAAATTAATTGGTAAGTTGATCGATAAATTAATTGGCTTTTAATTATATGATATTTGTTTTATAATTTCTATGTTTTAGTTTGTCTTTTGTTCTAAAATCTAATTCTTTGGGATATTATTAATTCTAGTAAAGCCTTTTGTTTATTATATTTTTGTCTTTTTTAGGATCTATTATTCTGAGAATTATGTTTTAGGTTTTTAGGGTATTCTATAATTAAATATTTATAATATACTTAAAGCTTTTTTTGGGTGTTTAATATCCTTCGGTATACTACAGTTAAATTATTGAAGTTTATAATACTATTATAGCCTATAAGTTAATAATTTTATAATCTATTATTAATCCGTTGTAATACTATTCCCTTCTTAATCTAGCGCTTATTCTAAGCATTTATATTAATATATCTTCCCTTTCGTTTATTTAAATAATTATAGTGTTTTCTTTTTTAATATACCTTCTATATACAAACAATTTTTTGTTTATAATATTCTTAATTTAATTTGCTATATTAAACGTTCTAGTATTAAAAGAGATTCTTGCAATTGTGTATATTAAATTCAATCGTTTTTATATTGTTAATAATAATTTATTACAATATTATACTAAATGTATTCGTTATAAAAAAGGTTATTATTGTTTTAAATCAGAAATGTTTATAAACTATAAATCTTTAAAGCGATAATAGAAGTTATTGTATTTGAAGAAAGAAAAGGCTTTTGTTTAATTGTAAAAAATTAATACTTGGATTTTTTTGATTATACAAATAACAAAAATTTCTTTATAAATATAAAAAAAAGATAATTTGTTAAAATCTTTATATATTAGAAAAGTTTAATTTAACTAAAAAAATAAAAAATTGGGAAAAGGAAAAATTGGAAAAGGAATATATAAAGAGAGAAATAGCAATTATTATTATTACATTTACTTTTAATAGTTTTTTTTTTTGGTTTTTTCGATTCTTTGTTGTTTTTATTGTTTGATATAGAATTTAAGGTTTTATTAATAGATATAGATATTTTAAGTGAAATATCTATAGTTTTTTTAGGATAGCTAAAATCTTCCTTAAATTTCTATATATTTTCTAAATGTAAATAATTTAACTATTTGATCAAATACTTAATTTTATTTTTGATATATTTGTAGTTTAATATTATTTTGATATTGTATATAATGTTTAGATTGATTGGTTCAATTTCTATAAATGATGTATTTAGTGTTTTTGGTGGTGCTGGTTTAAACAAGGATATATAAAATACTGAATGAATATTTATTATATTTGATAATTTCAATTAATAATTAATTGTTTCTATTATTTTATTAATTTTAAATAATCTTAGTTTTTTATAATTGAGTTTTATTATTTGATCTTTTGGTTTCGATATTTCGTTATAGTAAATAAACTTTATCCCTTTCTTTAAATATAGATTCTATATTACGTTTTTATATTATAATACGTTATTGTTTTAAAAAATATAAATCTTAAATTAAAAGTTAATTGCTCTTAAAAATCTTTTAGCTATTCAATTTGTACTATTATTAATTCGGTATTAACTTTTTATAGTATTGGAATTTTATATGTTTATAAATTAAAACCAAAATTAATTTATATTGAAGTGATTTTTGTGATTTCCATTTTCGATATATTATATGCGAATTATATTATAGATAATAGTTTTATTTAATTGTTTTATTAATAATTTATATAATATTTAAAATATACTTTTATTGTTTGATTAATTTTTTCTATTTGATTATCTGTTTGTAAATAAAAAGATATTAATAGTTTTCTTTTAATATCTATAAATGCTTAATAAAATAATCTAGAATTTTAAGGTAAAGAACTTATCTCAATCCAAGATTATTTTATCTAATACTTTGTATATATTTATTATACTTTTTAGAAATATATATACTAATTGCTTAATATTTTATATTTCTTTAAATAGTATTATATAAACAAATTTCGTTAATTTATTTACTATATTAAATATTGTATTATATTCAATTTCTATAATAGAGTCCTTTGAGAATAATAATTTGATTACAAAGTTTTATATAATGGATTTCTATAGTTGAGAAAGCATATTTAGGATCTGAAACTAATTATACGGAGTATATTGTAATAACTTGTTTTATATACAAATATTACAATTTTCAACAATTTCTTTAATTATTGTTTTATATTGTGGAAAGTAATTGATTTCCTGTATTCTTATAAATATTCTTACAATTCCTTAATGTCTATATACCAATAATCTATATTATTTCATTACAAATTTCTTAATTATTTGATTTGGAATATATACTTTTTTTATAAAAGTATATAATTTCGTTTTTTATTATGAATCCTGGTTCTATTATCCTATATATATGTATAACTATAGTATTTTTATTATAATATAATTGAATTTGGATTTTGAAATAGTTGTTTTCCAATATATACGTAATTGCAAACTATAATGTATTATAAACTAATGATTTGTTTTCTTTTTTAAATATAATGTATAATTCATATAACTTATTCTTTTAATATTCTGGTTTTCGGCTAAAAATGTTAATCTTAGCATTTTTTAATTCTTTAATATATAAAATCTTAAAATTGTAATTAACTATGGTTTTTAATTATTTGATCTGTTATCTATTTAATTGCTTTGTTGTAATAAAGTAAACCAAGTTCTTATAATTTGTATACATTTATATTGTATACTTCAATCTTTTCTAAATAGATTTGTTATTCTTTAAATATATTTATTATTACTAATAATTCTTTATTATATATTTTATAATTCAATTCAGTTAATAATAGCTTTTATAAATAGAATGTAATTAACTAGTATTTCTCATTTTGGCCTAACTGATTCAAAACTGCTTTTATAGCAAAATTAAAGAAGTCGGTTTTTATTATAATTAGTTTCTCCAAATCGAATATTAATAGTATTAGCTCTTTTATTATTACTTATTTGAGTATATTGAATGTTTTCTGCGTTTCGATGATCTATTCAAAACTTCCTTGATTTTTTTTGGTTAAATTAGTTAAAAATGTTGCAATCCCTAAATAACCTTTAATAAACCTTTAATAAAAGTTGACGAATTCTAAAAAAGACTATAACTTCTTAATCATATTTTGATTGCTTTTATTTAAGCATTGCTTTAATTTTATTTTTGCTTATTTTAAACCCTTAGCTTAATATAGTAAACCCTAAAAATTCTGTTTTCTTAATATAGAATTTGCATTTATTTGGTTTACATAGTAAATCTATTTTGGTTAAGCTTTTAAAAATATTACTAATATTCTTAATATATTAATTTTTATTATTTGAATATATTAAAATGTTGTTCAAATAGTATATATAACAAATATCTAAATATAATAATAATACATTATTTATAAGTTTTATAAAAAATAATTGATACGTTAATTAGCCTGAATAATATAACTTAATATTTATATAACCCATATTTTGTTTTAAAAGCAATTTTCCATTTCTTATCTTTTTCATTTTAATTAAATAATATCTATTATACAGATTTATTTTGATGAATATAATAGCTCCGTTTAATTGATCTTTTAATTCCATAATTAATAGAAATGAATATTAATTCTTTTTAATAAAATATATTAAACTTTCTATAATCTATAATTAATCTTTTAATACTATTTTTCTTAAATATCTATATAATTGAACTTGTTATTTAAAATATGGATTTCTAATCTATTTTTTTTGGCCAAATTATTATTGATATATTCCCTAAGCGTTTATAGTTTATTAATTAATATTAAATAAATTGAAGTATATATAAACATTTTGCTTTCTTTTAATATTATTTTATAATTTTATGATTTGTATTCTAATAAAGCTTTATAAATCTCTAATTCTTTGAATATATATTCATATTTTTTATACTGTTTTGATATTATAGGCTTTTTTGTTTTAATTGTGATTTTTTGTTATATTGTTGGCTTTTATATTTGTAAAGAAGGTATACTGGCTTTCGCTTTTAATAAAGAACCTTAAACAGAGTATTCTATATTGCTAAGATTATTCGCGTTTAGCTTTCCTTAGCATATGTTCCATCTTACAAATGCTTTGAATATATTCTTATAACCGTTCTTGTATTGATTAAATATTATTATCTTTTATAACTAATCTATTTTAGAATTATATACCTTTAATTATAACATTTCTAAAATAATTTATTATTGATCTAATAGCATAATATTAAATTGTATAACCTTTAAATATTGGATTATATTTATTTGTATTAATTGTATTTTCTATAAAACATTCCTATTAAATCCTACTAATTATTCGTTAATTAATTACAATTGGTAAAGTTTTTGTTTTTTCTAAAATAGAACTTTTAAATACTTTACAACTTCTAATATAATAAAGTTTTTTATAACTTTTAAATCTATTATAGCTTACTATATTTATTTGTTTATTTTGATTTTGCAATATATTTATTCTACTTATTCTATAGTATTTAATTATTGAGTAACTTGTTTTTTATTTATTTTATTAAATTATTGGTTTTTTATCTTTCTTTTTTTAGGAAATCATTTAATTGCTTTTTTATTTGATTAATAAATTTTACAGAATTTATTATAGCAAGCAATCCAGTTTATCATTGTATAATCTATTAGTATCTTTTCCTTAATATATTTTTTTATTATTATTAATAATAATAGAGTTTAGTAATACTTTTGTTTTTATAAATTTATTATATTTATACTTTTTTGGTTTTGTAATAGTTTATTTAATAATTTCTGAAATTCCTTAATAATAAAGGTTTTGGTTTTTTTGATCTTAATTAAATGTTTTTAGGATACAAAGGTAGTGTTAAATTGGCTTTTGCTAAATTTGGATTTTAAAATTGCTTTTTTTTTTTTACCTTTTTATTTTAATAATCCACTATTCAATAATCTATTTTTCTATATTTAAAATATAAATTGTTTTTTTATTTTTGTTTCTTTTCTAAATTATTATTCCCTTTTTTATAATATATAATATTTAGTTTTATAAGATCCCTGTAATTTTGTGTATTATAATATAGTTTATTTTTATTTTTATAGTAATACTTTTGCTTATAATTTATTTAAAACTTATATAATTATTAGATTTGTTTATATTTATATAAACGGTTATTAATATTAATAAGTAATTTCGGTATTGATAAAGTTTTTGAATTTATTTAAATTATTATTTTCCCCTTTTTTATTAAATTCCAAATGTACTTTTGATTTAAGTTCTTTACAATAATAATTTATAATAGCAATCTTATTCTATTTAATTGTTTTTGCATATCTTTAAAACTTTATAATATATACTTTAATATTAATTTTATTTGTTTAAAATTAAAGATCTTTTTTTTCACTACTTTTAATTTATTGGAATTTCTAAAGATTCTACAAATTTCTGTTTTGAATCCTTCAAAATTATTAAAAATGATTTTTATAGGTTATATACATTCTTTATTGTTATATTCGAAATAATTGCGCAGATATAACTAAATCCATTTGCTAGCTTCGCTTCTAAAGTATAATACAGCCTAAATACTTTTAAATTCCTTTTCGGTAAACTTATTTTGATTGAATCTAAAATAGATTTTAAATTGTAATAGAAAGGTATCAAATTTCTATTAATTTCTTTAATATTTATTTAATAAAGCAATTTTGAATATTTTATTAATAATAATCTTTTTAAAAGCATTAATTATTTTGACATTATTAAAGTTGCTTGTTAAAGCCTATTAACTTCTGGAAAAACTATTGGTTGCTATATTAGCAGTTGGTATTGAATCAGTACTTAAAGTAAAAAGAATATTCAAAATGTTATAGGAACTGCTTTTAGGATTATATAGAAATATCTAGAGTTCTTTTAAAATGGTTTAAACTAGATTTTAAGTAGGAATTCAATAAATTATAATTAGTTACAATTTTCATAATTATAGTAATGAAACTAATGATTGTTTTTAAACACGAAGCTTTATATTATAATGAAACCTATTCCCTATATAAACCTTTATTCTAAAATCAACTAATAAATTAATTGATAAATTGATTGATAAATTGATCGGCTTTTAATTATATAATATTTATTCTGTAATTTCTATTATTCTAATTTATCCTTTTATTTTAAAGTTTAATCCCTTAGAACATTACTAATTCTAATGAAGCCCTTTTGTTTACTATATTCTGTTTTTTCTAAAACCTATTATCCTAAAAACTACGTTTTAGATTTCTAGGGTATTTTATAACTAATACTATATATATGCTTAAGGCTTTCCTTAAATGCTTAATATCCCCCGGTATACTGCAGCTGAATCATTGAGGCCTATAATACCATTATAGCCTATAAGTCAGTGATTCTACAGCCTGTTACTAATCCGTTGTAACATTATCTAATAATAAACTATTTAAGGTTTTTATAAAAAAAAAAAAGAAATACTTATCTTTAAACATTTATTTGATAATGTTTAGATAGCATTTAAATTAAACAAATTTTCAAAAAGATTTAAAAGTAAAACAAATAAAACTATAAAACTAAATAATAATAAAAAGTAATATTAATAAGAATTCTGGTGAAGAAAATAATATTAATATTTGAAGTTTTTTTTTTTTTTTTTTTTTTCATTTTCGAATGTAATATTGTTGTTCCAGTAACGCTTAATTATCTTTTTGGTAGTCTTTTAATATTCTTTTTGAATATTAAAGATTTTTTATTGTTTTCCAAATATTTTTTTACAAATTAATAATCTTTTTATTTAATCAGATATTGTATGCTCTTTCTTTTTTTTTTATATACTAGAATACTTTTTATTTTATATTCTATTTGTTTTTTAATCTTTTTTAATAATAAAAGGTTATCGATCCCCTAACGCTTTATTTTATAATTTAAATAGTAATACATAAAAAACATTATATATTTTATAAATTAACAATATTTTTAATTTATAAATTTATCTATTTTATTTAATCTTTATTATTTTAAATAAATTTATAAATTTATTAAATACTTTCTTTTTTAAACAAAGTTATTTAATATTCTTTATATCTAATATAACTTTCTTTTCTATATTATAGGAAATAGAATTTTATCCAATTTTCAATATATTATTATAACATTAAATAATTATATTCCAAAACTTTTTTAACTTTATTCTTTTTATTTAAAGTTCTTTTAATCTTTTAAACGCAATTAACGTTTTTTCTTTAATATTGGTATTTTTGTTAAAATAATTAAATTCTGAATTAATATTATATATTGCTTTAGTTAAGTTTATATTAATCTTTATATAATATATTGTATTATATATAAATTCTATAAAAGCTAAAAATAATATCCAATTATTTTAATATTAATTTATATAATATATTAAATAATATTCTAAATTTTGGTTTTGTTTTTCAATTTGGTTATTAATTTGTAAATGGAATATTATAATTAATTTGTATTTTATTTTAAAATAAAATATTAAATTTAATCAAAAATAGCTTATAAAAATAAATTCCCTATCTAATATTATACTTTTTGGAATATCGAAATCCTTAAAAATATATTTAAATATAACTTTTATTAAATCTAGGGCAGTTATAGTTTTATTAATTGGAATGTATTATAAGAGTTTTATATATTAGTTTATAATTATTAATATTGAATTATAAACGTTTTCTTTTAATTTTAAAGATAAAAGATCTGTAATAAAATCTATAAAGATTTTTTGTTACAGTCCTTATAAAATAGATAGCGATTGGATAACATTATAAGGACTATATATCTTTTAACTATTATTCTTTAGTATATAGTATAGTTTTTTATATAATTCTTAATATCCCTTAATATATTAAACTAAAAATATTTGGATTTAACAATTTCAATTATTTTTTGATTGCTTTAATAGCCTTCTATCGATTATTATGAATATATTCCTTAATATTTCTGCTTTTAATAATTGAATTTACTGGGATATATACCTTTCCATAATAAATTAATAATTGATTTGCATTGATTATTTAGGGATTAGTAATTTTAATTAAACGAAAGCGGAATTTTAGATATTCTTTATTTTAAACAAATTTGTTATTCTCCTAGAGTTTTAATAAAGCATTTTTTATAGGTTCTATAATCTGTTTAAAGACCATTTCATTTTTTGCTAATATAATGACTATTTGATGTAGTATTATTTATTTATAATCAGATTTTAATCTATGGTTTAATTTGATTATATAAGGGTAAGCTACATTCTTTCCTTTTTTAGTAAAGGTCTAAAACATATTCAAAAGAGATAATTTTGTTTATATAACAGTAATATATTAAAACTATCAATGTAGCATTTCTTATTTTATTTTGCAATATAAATAATATCTCGTTTAACCCAATAATACCATTAGTATAATCCAGGCGGCGCGAAGGGCCATTTATAAGGTTCAATTTACTTAATTTGTATTTTATTTGAAAATTATAAACTATCAAAATTTCGGTTTATTATACTTGTTTTTCATTAAACTCCTTTTTTATTATAAAATATTGTGAAAAGTTATAATTGATTATTATTATTATTATATATTAATTATTAATTATATAATGCTATTAATAAATAAAACTTATATAAATAACTAAAAGTTTTTGGTTGTAAGTATAATATTTTTGTTTAGTAAAGGTAAAAATAAACTTTTTTGAATGAAAAATTATTAAATGCTATTTTTATATAGTTTTTCTATTAATGATATTTAAGAATAATTGTAATATTATATAGTTTAAAACAAATATTAATATATTTGTTTTTATAAGGAAATGTAATAACAAATCGAAATGTTTTAATATAAATTATACTAATAAATGCTTTTTTAAATACTTTAAAGGCATTCTGTATTTTTTTTTGTTTATTTAAAGTTTATATTTATTTTTCTGTTTTTAATGTTTTTTAATAATGCTATTATTCTACTGGTTATATGTAAATAAATTTTAATGAATTATTAATAAAAATTGGCAAATTTTCAAAAAAATCTAAACTTTTTGTATAATAATTAATATAGATCATTTAATAATTGTTTTTATTCTTTTTGATTTTATTTGGATTTTATTATTAGATATAATAAAATCTAAAAACTCTATTTTGATAATGTAAAATATATATTTTTTCAATTTCGTATATAGTTTATATTTAATTAAATGTTTAAATATTTGTTTTATATATAGTATATATAATTCTCTATTTTTAAAATAGATTAATATATTATTCAAATAAATTATACAAATATTATCTATTAATTCAATTAATACTTGGTTAATATATATTTAGAAAGTTGTTAAAGTATTTATTAATCTGAAAGGTATAATAAGATACTTAAATTACTTATATCTTATTTAAAATGCTATTTTCCATTTATCATTTAATTATATACAAATTTAATAATAAACATTTTTTAAATCTAATTTCATAAAGATTTTGCTTTACTACAAACAATTTAACAATTTGCTAATAAAAGATAAAGTATTCTATTTTTTTTTAATAATATTATTAAAGCCTTTATAATTGATATAAAAATAATAACCTCTATTCTTTTTTGATATGAATATAATAGATACTTTAGCGAAATTGATAAAGCGATATATTTATCCTTTCGTTTAATATTTTTTTAAATAATTTTATATAGTGTTCTAAAGAATAATAATTAGATAATAAATCTATTTTCTTATTTACAAAAACTTTTTACAAGTTTTTATATTCTTTAGGAATTGTAAGTTTTTTAAAAATATTTAATATTAACGATTTATTAAAATTATCTTTTCTAAAGTTTTATAAAAAATAATATATATTTTTATTCCTTTTTTTATTTTATTATATAATTATTAAACTAAAATAATCTTTATATTATTAATAGATTTTTTTAAAAATAGTTATAAGGATTTTTAATTTATATTTGGATTTATAGATTATAATCAAAGAAGTTTTAGAATAATATTAATATATAGAATATTTAATATCGCTATAATGAAATTATAAATATAAATTCTAAAGATTTTTTAAGTGTTCATTATTTTTTATAATAAAACGATGCTTTTTGAATATAGATATAAAGATTTTATTTGTTGATTGAAGTTATATAGATTTTGTATATAAAAGAATTCAATTCTATTCTATATATTTAGTTTACTATATTATATTAGTTTATACTTTTGAATCGATTAAATAATGTAATATTATAATTTATTTGTTTATATAAAATTTTGTTATAATTATTAAAATAGTTTGCTTTAGTTCTTTTAAGCCCAGTATTATAAAAATGTTTAAAATTTGTGTTAAACTTATTCTTTTTTTGCTTTTTTAATAGGATTATTATATTTTCGATTTTAATATCCATTATTATATTATTAATAGATTATATAATTTTTATAATCAGAAATCTTATATTTCGATTATTAGCACTTATAGTATATTTCTTTTAATAGATTGTATTATTAGTAAGCTAATGTATTAATATAATTATTTCTTTTTTTTGTTAATAATTAAGATTATTCCATTTTTACAATTATTTTCTATAAATGAATATCTTTTTCTAGGTTTTTCTTTTTTTTTTTAAAGATTCATTATTTCCAAAAAGTTTATATAGTTTATTTATACTTTTTAATTAAATAATTTAAACAATTAGATTATTTCTATTAGTAGATTATTACATTAATTTATAAATATATTTTGCAATAAATAGGGTTAAACCAACTAAAAAACGTATTTTACAAATGTTATTAGACTTTTTCTTTAAGTTTTCTTCAAATATATCTAAATAAAGTATAAAGTTTAAAAACGTTTTAATAAAAATATTATTTTATTTAAATAATCTATTATATAACAAATTATTATTAATTCCTTTTATTTATAATAATGTTAAGTATATATTCTTTAAAATCTTTTCAGAATAAAAAAGGGCTATTTATATTATTTTTATATTGCTATTATACTATAAATAATTGTTTTTTAAAATATTAAATAATATAATCAATTTTTTGGTTATTTTAGTTAAAATAGTATTCCTAATCATTTTAAAACATTATATCGGTTTGATAAAAAAATCCGTTAATTTTATTAATACTTTCTCCTATATATTTTGATAATTTCGGAAATTTGAATAATTTTTATAAATTTATTATAGTTTTTACAGTTTTCGTTTATTAAATGATAATAAACAAAAATATAATAAAATTTTTGAATTTTTATATAAAAAGCTTTTGTTTTTTTAAATAGCTTTTTCCAATGTTTTTTTTATTTTGTTTATTTGATTTTGGAATGCTTAAAGTTTAAAAGTAAATAATAAAATTGGTTAAAAACTTTTATTTAGAAAATTACTTATAAAAACTATTATTATTGCAAATAAAATCTTTTATACTATTTTATATATAGATTTTGAAAGATATTAATATTATTAAAACGCTATCTTAAATGCAATATTGCTTTAATGTTTATTATACTAAATTTTAATTAATAATTTATTTCTAAAAAATGAAATGAAAAGAATTGTTAAAAAATATAAATAAAAAATCAATTAATTAAGATTATATAAAAACTTTTTATTATTTTCTAAAATATACAAATTCTAATTAAATATTTATATTACAATCTATATTCAATTAATTTCTTAATCAACTTTATAACAATATATTAAAAGAATATCTTTTAACCTTTAATATTAAACTATTAAATCTTTTATATTAAAATGTTTAAATATCTGAATATTAAGGTTTCGGGTAATGATGATATATCTTAATCTTATCCCTTCTAAATATTGGGGTTTGAGCGTAGACGGTTCTAACATTAGTTCTAATAATATATAAAAGCGAATTTTCAGTTTTATACATTAATTCTTTATATTTATTTTAAGATTAATATAAATAATATTTGAAATTTCGTTAATGTACTAAGTTTTTATTTTATTTTTTAAATATTAATTTAATTAAAAATAATAAAAATTGTAAAAAAAAGTTTATTAACAATATTAAAAACTTTTGCCTTTATTTATATAATAAAAAAGTAAATATTATAATAAACGATTTTATTATTAATAATCTTAATAAAAACATTTGATTCATTTTTAGATTTAAAATAATCTAGATTTTAAAGATAAAATTATAAAAAGCTTTTATTATTATATTATTATTAAAAAGTTTATATTATTTATAGAAATTATTAAAATTGTTTAAATAATTAAAATAATGCTAATATTATTTATTTGAATGTAAACGAATTATTATTAATATCTAAAGTTTTGAAAGAAATTGATTTAGATTGATTTAATAATTTGATATAATAGTAAGCTAAGGATTATTTGTTAGTAATTTAAACAATATATTAATTATATCCTATATTATTTGTATTACATAATTATAAAAATTATACTAATTCTTAAGTATAGAAATTAATATAAAATTAAGGTTTATTAATATTTCGGAAAAATTAAAATTGTTATTTATATTATTATTTTAAAATAATTATAATAAAGTTTTAAACAATAGCGTTTTTTATTTTATTGATAATTTGTCTTAAACTTTAGATTTTTTGATAAAAAAAAGATTTAACAAATATACTTTAATCATTATTTTATTAAAAAGATTATTAGGGGAGGTTATAAGATTTGTAAATACTTTATTATTTATAACTTGATTTATATTAAAGTATAATTTACAAATGTAAATAATGTGAATTATTTGGTTTTAATTTTTTGATTAGATTGAAAAAATAAAAAGAAATTAATAAAAAGATTTTAAATGAATTCCTGATACTAATAGGCTAATAGTATTTAATAAAAGCTATGTTCGAAGGATTTGTTATTGTTTGTTGTATATAATAAAAGAAATGATATTATTAGGGTGGGGCCTATTTGGCTATATATATGGGCCCCCTGCTAACTAAGTTAATTACTAAGCTAAAATGCTAAGTGTATGTTACAAATATCCTTTAAACCATTTGCCCTTTTTGGTTGGTTCCGTTTCATGAATGGACGCATCACATGTTTTCGCACTAGGGTTTTCGTCTCTTTCTTTTCCTTGGCCGAATAAAAGGGAGTCGATGTTATAAATGCATACTTCCCACTTTCGGGTTGACTATTTGGTATCATTTTGTCGCGATTTATAAAACGCTCACAATTCACGGTGTTCTCTTCACATATTCACCCAATGTGTAACACAATTGTACCTTTATAGTCCTCGATAGATGAGGTACTATACGTCGAATCTGAGGCTGAGATTATGTCAGGACTTCGCGTTTTCATTTTCTTTGAAGTGTGACAATGGTGGTACAGGGTAAATTCCTTGTAAGGTGAGATTTGCAGGTTGGTGAGAGCTGCAACTTAACTGGATTAGGACAATGGTTCCCTGCGTTTCTCTTGCGGATGTACCAAATGCATGCGGGTTTGTTACTAATCAATGAAAACGAGAAAACCATGGCGCAAAAACCTTGAATAAGAAGTACTCGAAGAGTTCGCGAGCACTGAACATCTAGTTGATGAGCCATCCTTGCTGTGGAAGTGGACATTGCCAAACTTCTAAACATTATAGCATCCAAATTTTAGAGAGATATCTGAGGGATTGAAGAGTGGTAAAGGTGTAACAGTGTCTGTAATTCGGATTCTTTTTCGAGACAGAAACTACGTGGAAGAGGATTCAAGGTAGAAAAATCAGGAATAGTTACGGCATTTTATATCTCATCTGGTTCTTTGCGTTTAGTTCAATCAGAAATCTCTATCAACTGCATCATCAATCCATCATACCCAACAAATCTTCACCACTAATGAATGCATTTTCATCGAGATTTTTTCTTTTAATGTTCAAACTCAAGGGGAGTTTGTCATTAGGGACTATGGAACTTTAACGAACATCATTCCTCGCTACTCACATGATCAAGTTCTAGGTGGAATTAAAGCTCTCCTATTACCCAGCACATGCATATGTCGCACGAGTTATAAATTAGTTTCTTGGCCACGATTCGCACCTTCATAATTGGTCGCTCGGGAAATGTAATAGGCTCTTTGTACATGCAATGATTGGCTGTGATTAGTGTCCATTGGTATGAGTTGGTTGGTATGCGGCGAGGTACGTAGACCCTTGAGCTACCCGGTACTGGGTTTACCGATTCAGCACATTGCAATTTCCCTTTGATTTCTAAAGCCAACATCGCATTCGGAGTCTACTCTTTTTTTGATTCGATTAGTTCCGATCAATCCATCCTCAAAAATCAGCGCAGTTATGCAGGAGCAACCCCTTCGAAACGTTCTGGTGGTCGGAGGGTGTGGATTTATGGGACACCATCTCGTGAAAGCTCTTCTTGATGATTCAACAGCAAACAAAGTTTCAGTATTCAGTCGCAAGCCCAAGGAAAATCGATATCCCGGAGTCACATACTATGCCGGGGATATTACTTCTTTTGACAATGTCAGCATACTCCTTGACATAGTTAAGCCTCGCGTTATTTTCCACGTCGCTTCGCCGGAGCCGTACGCAGACCCTCCTAGTCATATACCCTTTCAGAAGGTGAATGTATATGGGACCGCAAATCTGCTTGCCTGTGCTGCTGCAGCGCCATCTGTTTTAGCTTTTGTTTTCACTTCATCCGTTACAGTCTACCAATACGATAACAATGGAGAACTGTTCAATGCGGATGAGACGCACCCAGTTCTTAGGGGTCCAGTCACCAAAAAGGATCCATACTCTGAAAGCAAAGCTGTAGCAGATGCCTTGGTGATAGCCGCAAACAATTCCTCCTCAAAAGAATGCCAGGTGAATGGATGTTCTCATTCACATCTGCGAACGGTTTGCATGCGGGTTCCTGGTATTTACGGCGAGGGTGATGAGAACATGACTCTGCACGGACTCTGGATGGCAAGTTGGGGGTTATGGATCTTCCAACTAGGCAACAACAATACCTTGTTTGACCCGGTCTATGTTGAAAATGCAGTACTTGGTCATGTGTTAGCAGCAAAAGCCCTTTTGTCCGAGGCCAGCTCGTCGGACGACATAACAGATGAAGTTTCAGGGGAAGCCTTCAACATAACTGACGATAACCCTGCTCCGTTCTGGTGGTACATGCATAAGATTTACCGCCTCGGGGGCTACAATGTTACTCCTCGCAATATCTGGGTCATACCAACATGTGTCGTTATGATGTTGGGATGGGTGGCGGAATTGGTGTATTGGGTTATATTTTGGGGGAAGAAGAGACCCCAGATTTTGATCAGGAGTAAGCTGGAGCATCTTTGTAGGACGAGAACTTTTGATGTTGGAAAAGCTAAGAGGGTGTTGGGGTGGAAGCCGAGGGTCGGTGTTGATGATGCGATGGAGGTGAGTGTTAGATGGGGGCTTGAGGAACTTGCCAAGGGGAGTGGTGGTGGGAGAGTGGAAGTGGAAGATGTGGGAGAAACCTTTGATATTGGAACTCTCAGTGGAAAGGATTGGAGGGCCAATATTTAGAGAAATGTGAGCTTGTTGCTGCGCTGGATGGTGAAAAATCTCTAAATTTCGACGTCTTGTTTTAAATGAAAAATATTCAGGGTTCAATGTATAGTATCGTTTTTTGCATGGGAATAATGATAATTTAATACTAGGATAGGCCATATGAAAAGAGTTCATGCCGTGAATTCACAATAAAATCCATCTATTATCTCATTATACTAATAAGAAGATTGATGTACAGCACCAAAATTGACAACTAGAACACTCTTCTCGCGAACAAGAAGATAGTTGTTCCATTCCTTCAACACAACTCGCAAGCCCAATTGATTTACATAACCTATTGCTGGACAAAATCTCAGAGCTCAAGTTTAGTATATTCATTCAGACACTCACTTCCCTTCCATATCTTTGCTCTTCAATGAAATATCCCATTATCTAAACGCAAGCGCAATCACTAGACTCAGCTAGCTCGCCTCTTTAGTTTGAGACCAAGACCTCAACTCCATGAGACATTAGTGAGAAATGCACACGCTTCTATTCCAATATATCCTTCTTACCCAAGCATGGATATATAATCGCGGCATTTTCGTCTATCTTTCCGAAACTGTGTCCTCATTACCTTTGAAACTCCATGTGACTTTCCTCCTTTCTCAAGCCATACACTATCCCAATTGCCCTTTAACACAAGGCTCCCAAGCAGTTTCGCAAAAAGTTGAACGCGCTGATGCAAATAATACCGGTCATAGTATAATCATCTAGCTATAGAAGCCTTCTGCACCTTGTATTTATTGATGCAATGTTGCAGGTAACGGGGCTCGGCTTACATGAACCATATCTATGTTACTTTTAGTTTTAGGATAAATTATTTGGCAATATGAAGAAGTGGTCGATGTCGAATATCGGCCTACTTCAGCTTATAGCTAGGTAATGAATGGTTGGTCGCCGATCACGAACTTTGACAAAGCTATGTCTCCAGTGTAATCACGAACTTTAGGATCAAAAGAAAAAGCTCAAAACAAGCACCAGAAAGCACAACTAACCCAAACTCTCCTTCGAACCTCCTCCTGAAGTCAAAAACTTGAGTGAACTTCCGCAAACCAGTCACGTGGCTCATGCGACTTGACCTGACTTACTAGATCCAAAGAGGAATACGGGGTTACAAATCAAATGTCCCTGCTCGCTGACCATATCTTCAGCTTGACAATTATCAAGCCATAATGAAATCTTCGCAGTGATTATGCTATCGACCCTTTATTTGTCAACTGAAAAATCAGATATGTAAGCAAAAATGCATTTGTCAGGTTGACAATGTATTCACCAAAGTCCGTGACGTACAGTCCCTTGCATAATCAATTCTCAGATCATCACTTTAGACAACAGGCTGCAATGTAAGATTTGAGAAAAGTATAAGACGCACCTCTTACATCTCATTTCAGAGAATTAATCACACAATTGAGAAGTTGGTCCAAGATCATTTCATAGACCTTTTGCACCTACAAGTTATCAAACTAAAAGTCAAGTATCCAAGTACAATGTCTACCGCAAGAACATATCTTATAACCGGTGCAAACAGAGGTAGATAGTCCCATTGTGGCCTGCTCCATCTCCTTCCACTCTAAACATCGTAATAGGACTCGGCCGTGGTCTCCTCGAAGCCCTCAGTCAACGACCCAACACCACCATCATAGCCGGTGTGCGAAACCTTTCCTCTCCGACCTCAAAGTCCCTCTTTGATCTCCCTACAGCTAGCGGCAGTCGTATTATCCCCCTTACAATCTCCAGCACCGACGATCTCTCCCCTTCTCAAGCGATCCAAACCCTTCAATCCACACATGGTATTTCATCACTCGACGTCGTGATCGCCAACGCCGGTATATCCAACTACTACGGCCAAGCATCCGAAACCCCTCTATCAGAAATACGCTCCCATTTCGAAGTAAACACAGTCGGCGTCCTAGCTCTCTACCAAGCCACTCTCCCCCTCCTACTGAAATCGCCCGAACCAATCTTCGTGGCTCTATCAACAGGCGTTGCGAGTATTGGCGGCATGGGCGATTTGCGAGTCCCAGTTACAGCATACGGAGCCAGTAAAGCTGCATTGCACTACGTGGTTCGAAAAATTCATTTCGAGAATGAGAAGCTGACGGCCTTTCTCCTGAGTCCGGGCTGGGTACGGACGGAGATGGGGAATGCTGGAGCGGTGGCTATGGGGATGGAGAGTGCGCCGATTAGTATTGAAGATAGCATTAGTGGAATGTTGGAGAAGATTGATAATGCGACGAAGAAGGAAACGTCGGGGACTCTTCAGTCGTTTGATGAGACAAAGTATCCTTGGTAGATGGGAGTCGTCTAGACATCTCTGATATTGCCAAAAATATATTTATTTCGGATATATTTACGTTTTCCTCGTTGTATTCAATGCGAGGTGTTTTTTGGTATCAACCTGTAATCTACTTGAATTGTTCGCGTGCAATAATATCATTCAGATACTACGAGATTATCATAGATGAGGGAGGCACTGGCTGTAAAAGGACGCCAAGTTGAAGAAACTGTATAGACAAGATTTCATGGGTATTTTAGATTCTGCTACGATCAAAATTGACCTTCAGTATTCCCATCACCCATGCTCTTACTGCTACTACTACCACTCTGGATAGCGCCAAGTATACCATCAATGTATGAAGCGCGCCGCTCCATTTTTGGTGTGTCAACACATCCACACCTAACTCTTTTTCTCTTCTTTGGATCAAGTTGACATAAGCTAGCATCCCCTCATCTTTGAATGCCTTTGATAGTTCATTGGTAATTGTCGCGGTGGAATGAAGACCAGCAAGTGAAATGAGTTGTAGAACAAATCCATGCTTCGCAATATCCCATATGAAAGATTTCAGTGACTCATCATTGAAGCCATGACTCATCCAGTTGAATGAAGGGGAGAGATTATAGACAAGCCCTTTACCAGAGTATTTGGCTCGAATCTGGCCCGAGAATTGGGCTGCATTTTGGACATTTGGATCTCCAGTTTCAACCCACAGGAGATCAGCGTACGGAGCATACTGAATTGCCCGTTTAGTGGCGGCTTCCATACCGGCCTTATAATGGTAAAAGCCTTCTCGTGTCCGTGGTATATCGATATTGAATATAATTGGTTTCTTGCTGTACTTGGAAGCTAATTGCTTGCGCTTCGTGATGGACATATCTCTGTATTTTCTAGTAGCTTCAAGGTATTCATCGATGTTCGATTGATGCACACCCTGCTCTGCCAATTGTTTGGCAACCGCTTCATCACAGGTCATGAGTTGCGTCTTTTTGACCCACTCCGCTTCAAATACATCAATTTCAGCGCCTGTTGCTCCAGACAATTCCATTGCTTGTAATGTCTCCGCTAAAGGTTCGATACCCTCTTCTGCAACACCCTTAATAAATTCATGATCCCGAACATCAATCGCACTGCTAAGAAGTTTGCCACTTTCAGAGTCTGTTCGTGCGATGACTAGATTTTCCGAGCCCATAACATCCCATTGAAATCGGGCAGCTACCAAGCGGTTGATATGTTCACCAACGGGAACGAGAACCTTGCCTGCAAGATGTCCGCACTTTTTACCACCATGCATTTGGTCTTCGAAATGAACTGCGGCAGCTCCATTCTCTGCGAATAATTTGGCAAGCTTCAATACAGCAGAAAGTCCACCATGCCCGGTATCTCCATCAGCGATTATCGGCCTCAAATAGTCCGTATATGGTGTTTTCGCCCGCTCTTCCTTACTTAATTTTCTTCTAGCATCCCATTGTTTTCGATCATGCATTGATTGCGCTTTTGAAAGTCGTTGGACTTGATTGGGTACTGTATTATAGGGATAATCACCGAAATCTGGTGATACTTCGTTGGTGGTTGTAAGTACAGATGAACACGCCCAACCAGAAATGTACAGGACCTCTTGATTTGGAGCTTGTTGGGTCATCTGTACAGGGTCAATAGCACCCACTGCGTACCTGTTAGCTTTAAGCTTTAAAGATATCAGGGCCAATGATTGGTTTTACTTGTATGGATTGGTTGACCCTTTGCCTCCCTCTCTTTGATTAAATTAAACAGCTTCCTGGCCATAACAGAACTTGGGTATGATTGCTGCTGACTTCCACGCTTCGATACTACATCTGCCGCAGAGTATGGCCTTTTAATTCCTTCATATCTCGGGCTATTCCACCATGTTTCCACTTCCTTAATCTGCTGTTCGTATAATTCATCTTCTGCTAGGCCGGCTTTCAGCGATTCGGGTACAAGCTGAAAAGAATCAGATGCTAGAGTTCTCGATATTGGGTCGTTGAGAGCTTTCAAGGCGGGCATCCTACTACTACATGAAGCAGATAGATGTCGAACGGTAAGGATTGGAGCTCTGGCAGTCGAGCCTCTGCGTGGCACTACAGAAGTAATTCTGCGAAACATTTTGCGACGGCCTGTGTATATGAAACAAAAAATGATATCAGAACATCAAGGTATATCTACTCCTCCTACCTATGTCGTTGCTAATCAAGTAAAAGGACATCTTGCCATGCCGTCATCGGGATGATTTAATTAATATGTTCGGTTTCGTTCGGTTGACTATTTTGATGATCAACCAGTGTGGCCGAAATAAATAATTATAAATATACTCCTAACCCACTTTATCCAGGCCCCCTTTGATTATCCAACCACACCTGCTATTTTGATAACTATGGCATCTTGCAATATGATTCGTCAATTAGATGCCAGCTCGTTTATCCTCGGCATAATTTAACCTTTTCACTCCTGCCGATAAACCGACAATTGATGGGGAAGTGCCATAATCCAGTATATTTCTTTTAGTTCTTAATAATACATACATATCTGATTGTTCTATAAAAAGTTCCATCCCATTTCATCGAAAAAGTTCATTCATGATTCCCACAAAGATTTGAGTTCCATATCTTCCTTTCTTTCTCTGCTTCAGTCCTCATCTCTATCCAGCCATCATCATTCAATACATCCAGCTACATCAATTGAGTTTACTGTACCCCGCCAATCGCCCCACGATCTACCCCATCCGAGCTTCCAGATAGAAAATATATTTCCGACGATATGGCGATGAATTCCCGAACCGCCTCACATGCATTCAGATCTTTACGTGTATGAAAATCCATTCTACTTCGAGATATATTGTGCCAGTATTAATATCTCTGTAGCCCGTTGGTGTTCGTTCTTTAGCTGTCCCAACTCATCGAAATTATGCTACACCATCCGAGCCAGACCTTAAAACTACATTCAAACAATGCATCCCTGCAAAGCGCGAGTTGTTGAAGAAGGTCAAGGCGAAAAGTGGCAAGGTCATTGGGGAGATCAAACTTGAGAATACAATCGGTGGAATGAGGTACGATCAAAAGGACAATGGAAGGAGATGTCAACAAATATTAACCAAGTGGCAGAGGATTGAAAGCTATGGTGTGGGAAGGATCGGTTCTAGATGCAGATGATGGCATTAGATTTCATGGCAGGACTATCAAGGATTGTCAAAAAGAACTCCCAAAAGGAACAAGTGGTACAGAGATGCTCCCAGAAGCCATGTTCTGGCTACTGTTGACTGGCCAAGTCCCCTCAACCTCCCAAGTCAGACAGTTCTCCAAAGAACTGGCAGAACAATCGGCACTTCCCGACTTTGTTGATAAAATGCTTGACAATTTTCCTAGAGATCTTCACCCAATGACTCAATTCGCTACTGCTGTTTCAGTACTCTCCCATACATCGAAATTCGCGAAAGCATACGAGAAGGGAGTTAACAAGGCGGACTATTGGGAGCCGACTTTTGATGATAGTATCTCTCTTTTGGCAAAGCTTCCAGTTATTGCTGCCAAGATCTACCAAAATTCATATCGAGGTGGTGGATCTCTCCCTGCGGAGGTTGATCTGGAACAAGATTGGTCATACAATTTTGCAGCCATGCTTGGCAAAGGAGGGAAAGAGAACGAGAACTTTCAAGACTTGCTGAGACTATATCTGGCTCTTCATGGTGATCATGAAGGTGGAAATGTTTCCGCACATGCCACTCACTTGGTTGGAAGTGCTTTGAGTGATCCTTTCTTGAGTTACAGTGCTGGCCTACAAGGTCTGGCCGGACCTCTTCACGGGTATGCAATACCGTCTCATTGAAATTTCGCTTACTGATCTGATCATT
This sequence comes from Monilinia laxa, assembly GCA_009299455.1. Taxonomy (NCBI): domain Eukaryota; kingdom Fungi; phylum Ascomycota; class Leotiomycetes; order Helotiales; family Sclerotiniaceae; genus Monilinia; species Monilinia laxa. The sequence goes on from VIGI01000024.1 coordinate 23,209, forward strand.
CGTAGTCTAGCCGCACAAGAAGTTCTTAGATGGATTTTACAAATGCAAGAGCACTTAGGAAACAAATCCACCGATAAGGATGTATCTGACTACCTATGGTCAACCCTCAAATCTGGTCGCGTTATACCAGGCTATGGCCATGCTGTCCTCCGCAAACCTGATCCTCGTTTCGAAGCCCTGATGGACTATGCATCCTCCCGCCCAGAAATCGCCAATGATCCCGTGTTCCAACTCGTAAAGAAGAATTCTGAGATAGCACCAGGAGTATTGAAAGAACATGGAAAAACAAAAAACCCGTATCCAAATGTAGATTCTGGTTCCGGTGTATTGTTTCATCACTATGGTTTCCATGAGACGCTATATTATACCGCAACATTTGGTGTTAGTAGAGGTTTGGGACCTTTGTCACAGTTGATCTGGGATAGAGCGTTGGGATTACCGATTGAGAGACCTAAAAGTATTAATTTGGAGGGATTGTTGAAGTTGGCGGAACAGGATTAAGAAAAATGATAAGCGATTTAAAGGAACTCCATCACCTGGCTCACAGAACAACCTTGCTAATGAAAATACTGAATAATTCCTAGTTAGAATTTATTAATATACAAAAATACTCATCGCAATTTTGATTTATTGCGTAGAGTTTATTCATTGAATGGAACAATGTTAATGTCAATCTCACCATAAGTTCAACGTAGTTAGCTTACTCTTTACTAGATTCAGTCCGAAATATTGTACATTTGAAAATTGCACAGAAGCTACCACTTATGGATTTTTGATTAAATTATCATTGGAACATTGAATATATATACCAACTGTTAATAGCTACTGAAACATCCAATGGAAGTCTTATGATCTTTTGTCAGCCCAACTCGAGACCACCAAAATCGACCCTAGTAACCCCTACAAAGGCGGCGCATTAGGATCCTCCAAACACTGATCTACTCTCATCAATTGCTTCCCTGTCTTCTTCGCAATCTCAATAAACTGCGGCAAATAATCTACCGTCGTCTCATACAAATAATGCATCACAACCAAATTGCCCCCCTTATCAACATCACTCTGAAAGTTCTTGAGCTGGTTCTCAGGCGTGTCACTTGTCGCCCACAACCAATCCTGCACATCAACAGACCACTCTACGAATTTAGAATCAGGGATCAGAGCCGCGAGTCGCTGACGAATCCGCGCGCCTTCGGTGCCGAACGGTGGTCGGAAGTATGTGGATGTGTGGCCTGAGAGCGTGGATGACACAGCCTGGATGTCGTTGGTGAGTTCCCAGTCTATGGATGCGAGGGTGGGGAGTCCTTCCATGGGAGGATGCGTGTAAGAGTGGTATGCTACTTGGTGGCCCTGGTTTAGCATGTTGGAATAGACGGTTGACAGGTTGGTGGATGCATCCAGTAGGGCGGCGCCAACGGTGAAAAATGTCACGTGTATGCCTGCTGCTGCGACGGAGGAGACGACATTTTGGGCGAGTTTTGGGTCGCCGTCGTCGATGGCGAAGGCGAATGAGTTTGGACGGGTGCAGGAGAAGATTAGGGGGGCGGTGGGTAGTTTGGAGGGGACGAGGAAGCCTGATGGGACGGACTTGACGATTTCGATTTTGGAGATGATGGTATTGTCGGATGTGTAGAAACCTTTGAGTGCAAAGCCGACACTGAGTTTTCGATCGATCTCGAAGTGGGAAATTGGGACGTAGAGGTTGGTTTTCGCCGAGTTCGAGTATCTTGATGCTTCAACTGAGTCCCACGTGAAAGGAAATGGATTAATGTTAGGATTACAGGTGGGATTATGCTGTTGAAGAGCGATAGTGAATGCGTTACTTCCGGTATAAGCAATGTGTAGGTAGCCTTTGTCGTTTGGGGTGAAATCAAGGCATCCGTTTGAAACTTGAGTGTACCAACCAAGGTCAGAATTTCCTTTGGTATTAATAGTGAGTTTGTTGCCAGATTGTTTGTAAGTAGTTGTATCATCTCCTCCATGATAAAAACCAAGATTGTTGGTATCATACTTTCCGAATGTGTCAATGATATAGGCTGAGGGTCCGGTGGTTGCTGGAACAGTCGGAGATGGTTCAATGACTTGAGCAGTAGTAGGAGCTGGGTAAGCAGTTCCTGTAGTTCCACAATAGAGGGAGATGGGACCGAGAGTAATTGGGTTGCTCATCCCAGAAAATAGAAGAGATGATAAATGATCTGTGTCGAGACCTGGGAGTTTAGAGAAAGGGATAGTATAGAACTTTTCGGTTCCATCAAAAGTCCATCCTAGGTCCGCGGAAGAGACATCGATCAGTGTAGGATTATTCGAGTCGCAAGTCTTCGAAGTTTGCAGCTCAACTCCCAAAGTTGTTCCCTTCGCCGCTTTTATGGTCATCCCAATTCCACCATATACGTTGGTTGCTTTCAAGCAGCCAAGCATGGTAAACCAATACGATGACCCATCAGCACGAGATGTTAAAGTAACATGGTTATTAGCTACAATAACAGAGGTGGCGGTGTCTACTCTACCTGCTACTGGCGACATGGTGCCATCATCAGATGATGGCTGCAACATAGCATTATAAAACAAGAATGTTAAACGAGATTGTGATGCAAAGTCATCAATCAATAGATTAGTACAAGCACCAGCTGGAGCCGAGGCACTGACACTGCTGGTTAGAACCTTTGAAGTGACACTTGGTGTAACTGTCCTCAAGGTGGTAGCAGAGCTACTTGTCACAACAGCGCCTTTGGTAGATGTCGTGCTTGGTGACCCTGCTCCATTTGCACATACAAGGTTCGTTTGACCAATCTCCCAAGCACCGTTGAGACTAAAAGACTCCCATAACAGCCCTGAAATTGCATTCAGATTTGCTCCAGAGAAAGAGCTCAATGGTACTGTAATAGTCTGAGTAGATCCAGTGATCCCATTAATAGTTGTGTAATAACTTTTGAACGAGGTTGCCGTACACGAACTCATAGTCTGCAACTCGAGAGTGAAGGAAGCGCCGGCAGGACCTTTGACCGGAAATGTGACTGCATTGTATTGATCTGACGTTGCTTTCTCACAGTTGAAAGTCGTATAGAAATAACTGTTTGCCTTGCTGGTGAAAGTAATTTTCTTATTTGCGACATCGGCTTTTATGTTGGTTGTTGTACCATCGTCTGCTCTAAATATTAGAGGCGCCACGAAAATACCGGAAATATTACTTACCACTTGTCCATTGACCAAGAGAATTGGTGTTACTTGCGTACTTTGCATAATTATCAATTAGAAGATTACTTGAACAAGCAGCCCTCGCAACTGCAGCATAGGAGACCACTCCCCATACCAGACCACCGAATGAGAACTTCATTATGTTCACTTAAGAGGTGGAATGAATGTGACAGCTAGATATGAATGACTCCTGGGAAAATGAAAGGACGCCGACAACGATTGAACGTGTCGAACTGCTAATACACTTCTTTTGTAGAAACACGGAGGGAAAGCTGGAAGAAGATGTGGTATAACACGAGGAAAGTATACAAGTACTTCATTTTTTTCTCAACCCGAAGTCTTACATGGTCATACGTCAAATAAACAGGCATTCTTGGCCTACATGAAGTATATTTGCAGTGTACAGCAGCCATCGCTCGGTCCTATCTTCCTGGTGATCCCTTTATCACTACTACATCTAATCCTGACCCTTCGTAGCTTCTCCCCAAGAAACCCTAGAAATCAAAAAAGCACACACATCCGTACTTATGGAAGTAAAAAAAGCGCTCGAAGCAGCCAGCACATCCCACTCTCCAACTAGGTTGAGTAAAGAGTTGCAGTATCATATCTTGGCATCTCGTATCGTGGCTTAACCCCACATTTTTCATGGTGATCATCGCGAGTCTTGGACGCCACAACGGATTGACGCATGAAGCCAAGACTTTCGGCTGAGAGACGAACGAATGGAATGCAAGAAAAAGGGGTACGCTTGGATGAATGGTAACGGCTTAATTGATACATATTTTATTTCGTCTGAGCATAAATATAGACGGAGGTACCGTTATACCCCTGATATACCATGATGGAAAAGCGTGAGATATCGAGAAGTACAGAGTGCCAACGATTGCGGGGGTGTAATTCAATTGCCATCTTGCAGAGCAAAAGGAATAAGACATTTATCATTTTTGCACATCGACAGCTCTTGGTTCGGTGCAAGTGACTTGATGTTTAGGATTAATTGAGTCGAATTCAATTTTCAAGAGCATTCCCAATCCTAATGGAAAAAAGAGGTTGGGTTCCAATTATATCTTGTCAAGTATGCTGGAAGTCAAACATATTCATTGTCGGGAATAATCCCCAGCTTTGAATGTATCTCTCCTGGGTAAAACAATTACTGAGCTATCTATTGGAATAGGTTTCCCAATAGCTGTCAATGAATGTGGAAAGTTTGATATCCAAACATTCGAGAAATCCATCAACCATGGAATGATAAAGGGTACTTTGGCGCGTGTTAGACACCAGACTCCTCTTGCACCGGTATTAGTCCAATTTTATTTTCAGAAGCTTCAGTATATGGAGCGGGATATCTTTGGCAGGCCCAAGAATTGCATACCGTCTTCTAGATTATTAAGACGTCATTGTCTCAATTACTTGGATAATTATATCTCAAATATCTGAGGCTATTAGTTCAAGGTGTGGATTAAGATGTATTTCACTTGGGATGTGTATTAAGCATGGGTCCTTCATTCAAGTTTTATAAATTCAAATAGATATGAATAGACATTGAGAAGCTATACCACCTGATCTATCCTATGTGATCGAGATTCTTTTGATTAATTGAGATGGATTTGTGTTCTTTAGACCACATGTCAAATCAATCCTTAGGATGTCGGATAGACTTCGTTGAGAAGGAGAAATATAAATTCCACGGTTTTTAGCCGAGCTTCACAGCCAGTCGATCCAAAATTCATTTTTGGAGGTTAAGTGAAGTTATACATGATGTAATGGAAAGAGATTAGTCCCATAAGGACTTCCATTTTTCATATTCTAAAATCATTAACAACTCTCACCGTTAGGCTGCGCAACGGATATCCGCAGGACAGGTTTTCTTTTCAACAGATAACCTGTGAAAAATCCGATCTGTAGATCGAATTTCTTAAAATTCTAATGGGGATTTGCAAAGTGGATACAAATAATTTATTTTGAAACGGATTGAATTAAGATTTTAACAAATAATTTATGGGTTGGATTGAAGCTTTAACGGATAATCCGCAGATTGAATTATTTAATCTGTTTTGTGGGTTACGGATTTTTTGTGTAGTTTATTCATTATGACAACTACCACTACCATCATAGAGCCATAAAGCCAAAGAGCCGAATAGCTAACATTAATATCTCGGAGGATAAAAAGCAAATAAAGAAGGAATAATTGGAGCTGGAAAGGGGATGAAGACTAGGGGGAATTTCTGGCCGTGGAGCAACATTTGCAAGTGATGCTGGTGTCAATGAGAACCTTGAAGTTGGTCTTATCGGTTAACATATAGGTACATTAATACATTGCATCAAATTTATACACAAGATTTTGAGGGCACAAAATATTAATTCCATATACAAAATATAACAATTACTGAAAGCCGTCACGGTTGTGGTAGACACCTCTCCTTTTCAGCCAATGTGGGTCGGCTAATTTCGCGCTAGTGATACGCATCCTTGTTTCTTTTTATTGGAATGCAGCACTGCAATCTAGCTTTAGGGTTTTCTCACTCATGATGATTTGGTGTAACACATAATTAGATGTTAATTATATTAAGAGCCTATAATGTCTAATTGAACAAAGACTTCTGAGAGCATGTGACATCCATTTGTTGAAGATCGAGGGATACAAATTTATCACCCCCCGATGACTTTTATAAAATTAGTGAAGCATTCATAAGGATAAGTTAGTTCCATATCCAGGAACTTTTAGTTTACGTCTAAGTATGGTCGAAGACACGGATAAGTAGCCTAGTGACACGTTTACTAAAGTAGGACTGTCTCAACTATGCGTAGAAATGTTTTTGTATTGAACCACTGCGATAAAAACGAAAATTCTTCAGAATTTCCAGACCCGAGTCAATTTTAGTACACCAAGGGTTATGTAAATGGCATTTAGCGGATGTGGGGAATTTAGACGAGTAAGGATTAGTCTACGCGAACAAAGTATATCAACATTTTGTAGGTATCATATTATAGCAAGAGTAGCCTTATGATTCACGATTCATTTTATTACAGATTATTATTTAAATCTGTACTATAAACGCAATAACTTAAAGCAATTCTTTGAAAAATAGACTTTATGAACTGATTAAAAATGATAAAATAGATAACATTATATTTCCAGCACAAGACTCTACAAATTTAAAAAAGACGGCTTGGATGTTGTGCAACTATTAGATACAGCGTAGTTTGTCTTATAAGTAACTATAAGTAATCTAGAAACTTGAGAGATCTTTCTCTACGTTTGCTCGTGACATCGTGACACCTTGAAACTATGACATCAAGGTTCCCTTATTGTGGCAATCATCACTATTTACCACAATATTCAAAACGGCAGGATTTTTTGCAGCGTTGAAAGTATCGGCTTTGAAGATTAAAAAAAAAGATATACCTCTATAGAGACAATATATTAGATACTTTACAATGAATATACGCTTTTGCAATAAACGCATAAATGATACCATCACAGTTACCTACTGTATCTTGATTAACTACATGCAATCTCAATGTTAAGCCCCGAACCTAGCCGGCTACAATTATACGAAATTTAAACTATGGTAAGATATGTGCAATTATGGTGGCATCGGAATGTGTGGTTTTAGAATAGCTTTACTCCATTACTTAGAATGGAACATCCACATTGCCTATTTGGGCATCACAAATGGCTCAAAACTTCGCAGCATGTCGCAATTTGATAATGAGAACCATGTATTAAAAGTTATCATGTTACTCCAGGAGAGGGAGCAGAGGGTTTCTTGCCGTACAAAGCCATGCCATTACAATAATGCGATGAAGTCCTGCGGTAGAGTTTAGACAGAGTTTGAGACTCTGCTTACAATTTTTTGGCATGTAGAGCTTATTAATTCTATCTTTCAACCATCGCACAGCGCACAGACTAGGAACAACAAAGGTCCATCCAGCTTAAGAGCCGCCAAAACCATTATTTAAACCCATAACATATGTACGGCCATTTATCTATCCTAGTATCATGGAGGCTGATTACTATACAGTACTCTTAGAACATGCTAACTCTCATCGTTTCGATCAAGAGTGATATTTACACTTAGAATCATGTATGTTCCCTAAATATATCCATAAATACAGAACAAGCAAATCGCCTTGACGTCGCTTATACTAAACAAAACATCTTACACCAGATACATTCACACCCACGTACTGAGCATTCAAAAATGGAAGACCACAATTTCAACATTAGTGGTAAGCATGGGATCGTAGCTCAACCCTCAATAAGAGGTAGGTGTTCCTTTCTTAAAGAAAAAGAAGCACCTTTCCTCAACTAGAAAAAATCACCATTTCAGGACACAAAAAACGGATAGTCAGAGACTTAACTGCATTCATCTAGTATTGTGCCTGTCAAAACTAAGCAACAGCAACAGTACTTCTTTGTATATTTACTAATTATAGCAGCTAATCATTCTTTCTGATACGGGACGATTAGATGCAATCCTTAAAGAACTTAAAACTCAAGAGTTGAGTAAACAGAGCCACAAAAGAGAACTTCCAGAGCAAGTTCCAGAGAAACTTCTAGATGCAGGTCCAGATGTACTTTCAAAATTACAAGCAGAGTACTACCGGGAAGAAAAGCGCAGGAAATGTCAAAATCATCTTCAAGACCTTCGACGCCGCCTTTCAGAGCTCAAGAAACTACACGATGCTCGAGTTATCATCAAGAAATTCTCAAGATTGAGCATTGTACTATATTATGAGAAGAAACAACCAGCAAATTAAGAAAACGAAGGCATCGGACAACACTTGGCAAAGGTAGATAGCGGAAACGAAGGCGAGAGAAATTTTGATGACGAAGCTATGGATGGAGGTAAAGAGGATGAGGATCAGGTCATGATACTTTAGGTTTCTGAAAGGATTTCTGAATATGCCCCAGACGAGAGGCGGAGGCTGGCGCCCAAATCTAACGGATATTAGTATGGGCGCTGAAGAGATATTCTGGAGGATTGTTCTTCGCAGAAAGCTTTCCACTTTTACGTACGGTCAATGAAAAGAAAACTTCACTCAAGAATAATGGCAATAATTACTAAGATATGTGTCCTAAATTGACCTCTCCTCATCACGACGCCCATTACATAGCTACCCACAATTTGCATGGTGAACTGAAGCTTGAGGTATAGTGCTTATCATTGACGCTATGATACTGAGAGCTCAAGAAAGTATATTTGCCAGTCTGAATTGACAAATTGAAGAACGGGAGTGCTGCTAGTTGCCTTTCGCTGTTTTTTTCTCTTCATATAACATCTTTCAGAGCTTTCATTTCTAGCGCATACACACCTAAAATTACTTAATATGCGGTTTTCAAACATATCCATTCATTCCTGCTGGCCTACTGCGGGGGTCAGCGGTGTCATTCTCTTCTACGCACTTATTTTCACTATGGTTAAAAGTCTTTGCACTCCAGCACTATGGATAAAGTATGAAGTACGCACCAATATGATACTAACACTAGTTTTATATATAGTTCTTTACGGTTTATCGTATGCATACCCCAAGGATCGAGCTAGGGGAGCGTCCAAGGCCGCAAGATCAACGTCACTATCACTTTATATATTCGTATATATTCTGTACTGTACTATCATTAGTACCAAGTACCAAGAGTGCAAAAGTATCGGGATTAGTATTTGGAGCAATGTAGGTTGTATTGAACTAAATGAAACATTCTCTTTCATAAGGGTGCGTTCGGGTCGAACTTTTGAAACAGTAGGAATATTGAAGCCAATATAAAAATTAGTAGAATATTTTAAATATCGAATCTAATATATATTTCGGTATATTTGGGTATATTTGAGTAAATCTAATATATTTGGGGTATATTCAAAATAGTAGTAAGCCAAATATATTTGTTAACAGCATTCAAAGTTGCCATTAATAAATATATAAATAAAAGTCTATTATTAGTTTTAAAACATTGAATATTAAACACATAATATATTTGAAAGTCTAATATATATTAAACTTCATATTCCGTTCGAATCGAGCTATTATTTGGCTAAATATATACTAAGTCTAATATTGCGTTCGGATCAAATTTTTAATTATATTAGATCTAATATATTTAACTAAATATATATTGAATCTAATATTATATTTGGATCAAGCTATATTTGTCTATATTTGTCTAATATGTTAGATCAAATATAGTTAAAAATTCGATCCAAACGCACCCTACGTGTAAGACTGGATTTAACATGTAGATTGATGAATGACTTTTTTCAATTCACTAGTTTGCAAGTAGATATATATCAAACTAACGTAGTTTCTCACAACAAAAAGACTCGTGCGCTTAGGTCCCATGGGGCATTGGTAGCGTGCGGGCTTTGGGAAACTGGGGCATCAAATCTCACAAAGTAACATCTCCTTATTTGTGAGTAGACACATTGCACACAGTGTTTTAAGTCGTCCAGACAATGAGGTTTAAATCCTCAATATGGTATATAAATTTCAGCTTCGGCGATCGAGTCATTACCTTGGACGCTCTAAGGTTAACATCTTTTTGCCATTCTAATCTATGAATTCTACAGTTTCAAGTAGTGGATATCGTTTTGCCTCAATACGATTGATTTACTTCCATGGGATTGGATGTCCAAAAGAAAGGTCAAAATGCAAAAATTTAAATTTGTATTGATACCTAGATGCTCAATCATGAACCACTGTTCTCTTCTAAAAACTCCATAAGCCTCTGATCAATATAGTTATCGACGAAAAAATGCGATTTAAGCCTTTTATTCATATTTACCTATGAGATGCGGCTAATTGCTATCTAAAACCCCAGAGTTGATATCACTATCATGGATTTAATATAGTTGCTAGAAGTGGAAGTGCATTATAGAATGTTGAAGGTAGGTAGGCAGTGATTAGCCGTAACATATAACCTATAACTAATATAGCTTAGCGCGGATCGCCTCGATTGCGCATATTGGCAAGTTATACAGTTGAACCCACACATACTGATACCTTTATTATGATTTTACTTTTGAGTTTCCATATGATATGCCACCTCTTATTTTTACCTCAAAGTATTATGTGTGTATCTAATAGACTACGCTGGCCCGACTAGTAGAAGTTAAGGTAGCAGCCACCCAAGCTAGCGTAACACGTGATTCTAAAAATGGTATTTTGGTTTCTTCTGTTATTATTTCTTAATATAATCTGTACTAATAGTGCTATATATGTTGCCCAGGCCCTATCAGCTTGTGCTTGATTACATATAGAATATGATAGATTAGAGAGAGGCATGATAACATACAATATGATTGGGGTGGTTAGGCAGGTGCACGTGGGATAAACAAGTTGATGAATCTAAGCTACACATCTTGAATGGCAGGATATAAATATCGTGCATAAGGTTATAGAACCAAGATACTCGTATGGCTCTTCCGTACCAGTTTTATTGGATTAGTGCTAGTTAGGTTCCGCATTATCCCACCCCAATAGAGCTAGAAAACTAGAAACTGAAGAATGCTCGCAACAGTGCTGCATCTTGGAAACACAATAGATTGGAGAGAAAACCAGATTTGTCATTGTAGTGACATCTGCCATGAGTATGTGTCTCGAGGGAGGGTTGAGTAAGCATATCATAAGTGAATAATAACGAACACCATTGGTAAAGCGGCACATTGGGTCGTCGTAGCCTTGGATATAAACAAAAATAAGTCGGAAACAAAATGTACCAAGACTGGCATACGTTTTAGCGTAGTGGTCTTGGTACTTGACTCCAGATAAGTATTTCCCCAATCCTCCTACCCACTTTTAATGAATTTGCTTACCTTACACTGGTTTCGGTGTTATAAACCGTATGATGAAGCGTCCCTTGCTCCTTGGAGTAAGGAGGGCCTGTTTCATCCGTCCTCCGAAACCAATTTAGAAACTTATTACTTTAATTCTTGGGCTTCTGCTCGAATTAGCTTCACGGTCCAAATCCGTGACCTCATGGTTCAATCCCATGATTGTCTTCGGACATAAACAAACAATCTTTGGAAACCCCTCATCTTCTTATGAAGAACCACTTTTTTTTACTCTTTTTTTTAAACTCCTTGTATACACAAGTGGCAGATATTCTGGTGATTGTTTTGCGACACGAGATACTCAAATATTATTATTTTGTAGTCGGTGATCCACATTGGCGTCGCGCTTATTCATCTTCGCTTTTTACTTCGCCTTGGTGAAAGCGAGGTGAATTGGGGGGATACTCTACTCTTATAAGTGGTATTACTGTTTTCTTGAACTAACTATGTCCCAACCATGTGCAGATAAGTTAAAGAGGAAAAACTACAAAAGAGACGCATTGTGAATCTCCTGGTATTCATACCCACTCCCTATATTCTACTATCTTTTGTCTAACCAAATCACCTCACATTCGTTATTCAACCGTGTCTTCAGAAAGGTCGCGACCACTTTACAACATTTTTCAAATAACATACTCCACCTCTGCAGCTCTGCCCATCTGTCGGAATTTTTCTTTCGGTCAATATACGCACCTCTGCGGCCTGAAGCGAGGTAGTTTCTTGAACAAGCGCTGATATAGTTTTAAGATAATACCGAAGCTCTATGCTTTTAATATTGCTTTCACTTTCAAAGCACCAGAAGCCTTCCATATGTCTCTTTTCTGCAACTTCCTCGAGGACTAGAAGAATGTACATCACCTAGTGATCTGCCATAATCTCATTCCTTAGCTTTCCAACACAATGTGTTGGCAGATTCAATTCATTCATTATGTCAGTGTCACCAGACTTTGTTGTTTCCATTGCACTAGAAGTGTAAGTGTCCTTGACTCTCAAAAGGCTTCCCATGGGATAGGGCTGAAGCCCTGGACGGAGAAGCTGGCCAGATTTTCGATAATCTCTTAGCTTGTAGCAGCTTGTAAAGAAGGATCTAACTGTCTCTCGTGGCTGCATTACCTTCATATGCCGAGTATTATTATGGAACTATTACTGTCTTCTGTCAGGTTTTATAGGGTAATGTAATTGATCTTATGTCGACTTGGCAGATCTTTTCGACATGGTGGATCCTCCGAGGACCATTGAGTGAAATACACAATGCTTTCCTGATGAGAGAGGTTAGTAGCAAAATTCGGGAAGAACAGAGTTCCATAATATAGATTTCGATCAATATTAGACACTTCTTATACTCGCTACAATTCCCGTTAGGATGGATGAACCAAATAATCTAAACACAATTGGTGCTTTTTCTATGAACTGATATGTCTAAATGAAGAAAAAGCTATAAGAAATATTGCTCTTTGGTCACGTATAATTAAGTTGCTATGATTGCTTCCACAGGAAAAGGCCTGTGATGATACTTGTAGCGGATATGTACAAGTAATAGATGACTAATCAGTATTTCATTCATACTCGAGACATTCCCCATTAATTTCACCAACAAAAGGTTGAACTGAGCATGTTGATAGAACGATATGGCAAGCATTCAAGAGTTGAAAGACACATTGATATGGCAGGGAGAAAAAAAGAGGTTTCTTATTGTAACTATGCACTTGGGTCCAAGAATCCCACCCCAAACACATCTACATCTTCATCTTCACCCCCAAAGCGGCCCACTCGTTTCCATAGCTATCGCATACCTCCGAATCGTAGCGCTGGTCCTCTATTCCTTCATCTTCATCGTCATCCTCCATATCTTCATCCTCTTCTTCATCATCACTATCACGCAGCTCCTCCCCTAGCGCCTCGGCTAGCCAATTAACAACTATATCAGGAGCTATTGAGCCCTCTAAACTGAGACCAAGACCGAGGTTAGCCAGGGGAATCCCAGTAAGCTCGCGAAAGGTTTCACGCTTGGATAATCGTTCGGTCTGACTGGGAGCCGAGGCTCGCTTGTGGCGATGGCGACCAGGTGTCTGTGCTGCTGCATCAGCGATTCTCGCAGAGAAGCTCGCTTGAGGAGCTTTGGCTTGTGGGAGGGAGGAGGTTGTGTCTGGCTGGGACGGAGCGGCAGCGGCGGGAGGAGTGGGACTGCGGACGAAGGAGCGAGGGTTGGTGGCCGGAGCTATTTTACATCCAGAGTTAGCACGTTGAATTTGATTGAATCGTAAGCTTGGGATAGTAATCAAAAACTATAAACCTCCCCCGAGATCGAATGGCCAGCCCTTCCTGGCTGAAGAATTTGGCCTCGGAGGGCGCGGTAGAGGCAGCGACAGCTGCAGACATGGACTCTCGAGCTAAAGTTATGAAGCTTGTTAGCAATCTCTCGAGCGTAATATTATCAATCAAGCGTTATTGATTCTGCAAGCTCAAAGGAACAATTACCATGAACGGCTCGAGTAGCCCGGCGCTCCTCTTTAATCATCTTCTTCCCTTTCTGCCCCTTTGCAGCACGAAGCCGCTCTCGCTTCTCTTTCGAGATGCCCATTGTCGTATGATTTTTTGAGTTTGAGACGCGACGGGGTGGACTTGAAATTTATAATGAGGTTGAAGGACGAAAAGGTTTTCCAGAGAAATCATCAAGCTATATAAAGTGAACGAACGCGACTAGCGCAGAAATATTCACTATATCATCTGGTCTAATCGCCTCATTCATAACGCGTAAATTAGATCTAGACGCGCTTATAAGTATATCACGTTATTTTTGAAACCCTTTTTGTAATTATCTAATTATACTTTTTAGATTAAAGGCCAATGGTGGCAAATTAAGACAGTACAAAGCTGAAGTACTTAGATGAATATATAAATTTTAATGTGAACATTAATATAATTGACATCTCACTTGATGAGACCATATCTAGCCATGAAATAACAAAAGGTTCATGAAGGGTTTAGCGTCTCGCCAAGTCCGCTCAATAACTAGTTCCAAGCACAAAGCTGCTTCTTTGCCATGTAATTAATAAAAGATCTCGGCTACCTAGATCGAAACAGATTACGAATAATAAGTTTATCGGTAAACAAAAATGAAGATTCACATCTTACCCTACAACATGAGACTTTCCAAGTCAACGTTGCTGATAAAATCATAAAGGGAAGACGTCTGTCTAGATAGGAAGATAGTCAGAGATGAAATTAGATAAAATCAGGTATAACTTCTATTCTTTGCTAGAGTAATCAAATAGGAGGGACCCTTCTTTCCTCTGAATCCTCATCTGCTCCTCTGATTACCGCTGCCTATTCCGTTCCAGAGACTAGAGTTGATAATTATATCAGCATCGACATTCACGTAGACCCCATTATCTTATGAGCATAATCCATGGCACCAGGTATTTCGCCTTTTGTATTCCATGCGAACCAAACCAAAGGATCTGGGTTTGGCGTCAGACTCTTGAGCTGATTTTAGGGTTAGCGGAGTCATTTTGTAGATGTGATGTTAATCCAAATAAGACAAATTGGTTCTCATTAAGTCATATAGAAGATAATCCCAATTTGATACTATCACATGTACATATAACTGTTGGTGTTTACTTTGCGGATCAAAGTTATAATCATCATTGTGTTCCTCTATAGGATGTATGGAATATTAATAGAGATCTATATAAAACCTAGGCAATCCTCGAGGAGCTACTGCGTCTAATATGATTAGTACCTCTTATTTGAACAGATGCCTCAAATATTTCATGACCTTTTCCCGACAAAAACCAATTACCTAACGTCTGAAACTATAAGATTGGTCTACAAGGAAGGCCAGAAAGCGCTTAGTGCATCGCTAAACTCGCCTAATCTACGCTAAGCCAAAAGCTGTTCCCTCTCCAGTTGCAGATCGTAGGTACATGTAATGCAAAGTAGGAGGCCTCAACTTATAGATTGACACTGGCTACCAAGCTTAAGCGTATTTTGGGTAAAAAGAAGGATATTCTCATGGTGCGCACCACACATCGTGCATAGGACATCACTACCGATGAGAACTGCTACGACCGCGATGAGTGGAAGACTCGAGCATTTGCAGGCGAAAATGTTTCATAATGAGATGGTACTTGGAATCTTATCTTTGATTGAACCAGAGGATATAATGCACAGTGGTTGTAGAGTGGCAAAGTGTAGTGATTAGTATCTCTCGTGTTCTGTATATTGATCCATATAGTGGTACATATGAATTATTTTGAACATACCTGCGTACGTAGTATCAAATGTTATATTATCATTATAATACTGAATACCGTTAAAAGTATACTGAATTTCTGGAATCTAACCTAGAATGAATATAAAATGGGCATTGCAAGTTCAATTAGGTATAATACATCCATTCCAGATCCTAATTAATTAGATATACAACGCCCATTCCAGATTAGATTCCAGTATTTGAGTATATTCCTAATAATATTAGATTTTATTATATCAACTAAAGTAGGTATAAACTATAATTATACATACGTAATTGGTAATTAAATTTCCAATATCAGCCATCGTTTCACTGGCGTATACTAATCACAACACTAGAATGGCAGTACTTGGATATGTGCATCTTCCACAACCCCTCTTTATACATCATGAACCTCGGGCAAACAAATAATTCAAAGACTTGAATGGGCCGCTGCATAATCCTTTCATGATCATGACTCCCACTAATCATATATATATATCAACAATTACCAAAAGTGCAGACGTCGTTCGGCTGCATTATGAAAATGGGCCTCTGGTGTGGAGTAGTACTATCTGGCCATGAACACTTTACTTGATACAAGCAATGAAGCAATTAAATGTGCACAATGAAACCGTAAATAGGCTTTTATATAGGAATAAGACCTCTTGCTCTTTTATGATATTAAATGTGGTGTTAACATAGATATAGTAATAATAGAGCTGGTTCAACAAAACAAGAGAGAGCATGGTTGAAGAGGTGTAAGCGAGTAATTTTATCGAATCATTATCCAAGC
Source organism: Monilinia laxa (assembly GCA_009299455.1). Lineage (NCBI taxonomy): Eukaryota > Fungi > Ascomycota > Leotiomycetes > Helotiales > Sclerotiniaceae > Monilinia > Monilinia laxa. The sequence goes on from VIGI01000024.1 coordinate 39,260, forward strand.
TTTAGAATTCAAAGTCACAGTTCTTGGACCGGTTAAGATGTGGACATAACATGAAAAGAGCATTTAGGATACACTACCTTATTCCAGAGTAGCTAGCCCGAAGTAATAAAGGTCATATGAAGTTACAAACACTGCATACAGAAAGGCACTAATGCTTCAAGAGAACGGCAAAGAGAAAAACATGCAGATATCAATAACCGAGACTCAACTCAACATCATACATCAAAAGCGTGCAGTGTGCACACGAAAACGATTCCTACAACCAAGCCAGAAAGGTCCTCCAGCTACCATCAGAAACCATCGTATGATTCGTATCTACGAAACCACAAGAATAACAATTCAAAGAATGCACAAGCCTGAAACATCCGAGATAAAACATCAACCAGACAAAAAAAGTACAAAAAGAAAAATCCAAAAAAGATAGGTATCAAAACCCCTCCCACCAACAACAACAAAAAAAACCTCCCAGACCCAACATCAACCAGATACAAAAGCCGTCCACAAACAAGACAACTCCAAACCTAAGCATCGCCCCCATCGCAAACGCAACCAACACCCCATCATCAACCCCCCACACCAACCAGCCTCAACCAGCCAACACTCGACTCCGGTCTCATAAGCCCCATACGCAACTCCGCAAAGAGACTCACCTCGAGCGCCAACCCATTATCTCCTCCCTCCAAGTTCCCCAAGCAAACATACCCAAGCTCAATATTCCAGAGCTTATAATTAACCTTCCGTACTCCTCACCAACCTCAACGTGCACACAATGTTGCCATTAGTATACGCCAGTGAAACGGTAGCTGATATTGGATTTTTAGTTATCACTCCTATATATATAAATATAATTGATATATATTTCAATACGTATAACAAAATTTAATATTACTAATAACATATTGAAATACTAAATTTTGATTTGGAATATTATTTTTGAATCTAATTAAGATTTGGATTGTGTATTTTATACTTAATTAAAATCTGGAATATGCGTTCACTATGATATTGAATATTTCCAATAATATAGAATTCAATACTATATACGGATATATTGCTAAAAAAAAGTTTTATATACCACTATATTGATCCGTATACCAAATACGGGATATGCTAATGGCAACACTGCGTGCACATGACAAGAAACACCCCACGCCAAAGGAATCTGACTATCTATGTATCCGCAGAAATGAAGTGTGAAAGAATGGGAAAGTGGATTAAAGATGTGAGAATCAACAGACCTGGGCGAACATTTGATTAATTGATTGAATCGTGAATTGAACGACAATTGGTGCCGTTTCAAGTTTACGAGGGGTGCCTTGACACGATTCATTGGGCGTTTGTTGATGAGAGACGGGTGTGAGGAGATCTTTATATTTATTAAGTGGCAGCTGTGTTGGAATACTCTTGGTGTTTTCCGCCATCTACGAGGCCGAAAATAATATCGCAAAATAACCCGTCTGGTTGAAATGTGTAGATGGATTTGGATACTTGCTATTTAAGCCGATGATGCCTCTATATTATACAGATTCAATGTATCTCCTGACTTCCCAATCTGTAACTGCTTCATCCCATAATCTAATCTCATGTTCCCTAGTTCCTCCATAATGGTCCACAAATTCATCTCCGAATACCTCTCTGGCAATACTGTCCTTCTCCATAAATTTATCCGTAGCTTCTTTCAAGTTCTTTGCTAACCTCACCCCTGGATCTGCTTTACCTCCTACATCCTCTCCCTTTCCTAAAGGTGGTTGTTGGATCTCCAACTTCTTTTCTATTCCTCTCCATCCTAATGCTAAAATTGCCGCTAGCACGTAAAATGGATTTGTGTCTGCACCTGGTACTCTGACTTCGAAACGTGTCGCGCCCGGCTTAGATGTAGGAGGGGCAATTAGACGGATTGAGGCGCCACGATGTTCAAGACCCCATGAAACTGTTACTGGGGCCCAGAAATTTTCTACCAGCCGTTTGTAAGAGTTGATAGTTGGTGCAAGGAGTGGCATGACATATGGAAGTCCTTCCAACACTCCAGCAAGGAAGTGACGGCCCATATCCGAAAGGTTCTCAATATCCTTCCATTTTGCTTCGGTATCTTTAGTTTCTCGGACGAAGAGATTCTTGCCATCTTTGTCCACAATGGAAACGTGCATGTGTCCACTATTCCCAGGCAGACCTTGTCTTGGTTTAGCCATAAAACATGGCGTTATTCCGTACTTTGTTGCGACTGATTTTACAACATATCTACCAACATTAGCCTCTCTACCCTAATATTTGAGAAGACTCAAACTCACTTGAACAAGCTTGCTTTGTCTGCCATTTTTTGAATTTCCCCAAACGCTAAAGCAGCCTCAAAAACACCCGGTCCACTCTCTGTATGCCATCCTTCTATTTCACAATTGAATTGTTCGCAAGCATCATATATGCCGTAATAATAATCTTGGTTGTGAAGTGGTCTAGTTAAACTGTATCCAAACATGCCTTCGGTCAAAGATGGTAACGAATCGACTGGGTTCTCTCGTAGAAAAGTCGCCGTAGAAGATGTATTCCGTTCGGAAATTGGTGCATGAGGATTAGTCGATGGTGCCTTGAATTGGAAGAATTCGTACTCGGCTACATGTTGTTAGTGGTAGCCAATATGTGCACGCGGAACTGTCCATACCTCCTGCCATCGCGCCCAATCCATTTGCTTGTAACTTTTCCACTGCTGTCTTCAATAATCCTCTGGGACATGCAGAAACCGGCTTCCCGGTATCTGGATCATAAAAACTGATCAAAAAGAATGGCACATTGTTTTCCCACGGTATCCTTCTAAAGCTAGTCAAATCTGGAATTGCAATGATATCATGAAAACCATTTTCCGCACTACTTATCTTCAATTCCTTGAAGTAAGTCTGATCATGCATATCCCAACCAAAAACGACCGAACAGAATCCAAAGCCCTCCTTCGCAATACCAAGAAACTTCTTCTTGGAGACAAGCTTCCCACGTAGTACACCATCAACATCAACACCAGCCAATTTTACTTTCGTGTCATGTTCAAGAAGTGTGCTGAGGTTTTGGGCGGTTTGCTCGTCCCATTGCTTGTGTGAAGCTATCCATTCTGGAGTATCTGGCATCTTTACGTCAAGTTGAAGAAATAAACAGCGAAAAAAAGATGGTAATAGTTAAAATTGAGATCTCGGGGGAACGATTGGAGGATTGATTCGTATAAATATCGGAAATCTGGCTTGTTGTGGAGTGAGTTTCGCGTGGTCATGTACCACCTATAGAAGGGGAAAAGAGATGACGAAAGTAAAAAGCAAGGGAAGATCAAAGATTCCATTTTCCAATTAGCCTTACGATAAGAGTTTCTGCGATAAAGCGAGGGGGTGAGATGAGTGCCGCTTTTGAGCTGGGGTTGATTACTCAGCACCACTCGGATTTAATTATGCAGTTATGATCGCATCTTCTAGGGACCACGGTATCAAAAAGGTATCGGGGAATATTCGGATTCTCAATGGAAGATAAAATGGCACTAGAACAATCAGGTAAGGTCAGACAATGAGTGGGTGAATTGATTGACATGCAGATATCTACCGAATACTAGGAAGACTGCAGGACCAGCCATGCCGATGCCCGCCAGCAGATATTACACAAAATCGTCATATGCATATCTGGTATGTCAGCAGAATATTAGTAAGCATTTGTATATTGTATATTAGTGTAAGCTGAAGCTTTCCCCAGTTCAAGAGGTTACATAATCACAACGTTGCGATGGGATCCGGTGATCCTTTATCGTACAGAAGAATATAAATAGGACAGGAATCTGATGATAACAGGAATATCTGTTCTCTATATAAAATCCAAACATTGGTCATGACTATTGGATATGTATGTGTATGTGTGTGTGTATCTACGTATCTATCGACGTATCTACGTAGATAGTATACAACCTTATGTCGTTATCACCAATCCAATCTTGTCGTTATCTGTCATGTGTTGTTGTTCTTATTACCTACTCTACTGTATCTACCGACGGGCCTCACCTCTCGTTTATAGTTTTACCCCGCAGCATGATAATATATGATAACATATATCAACCTTCTGCCTGCCTAGATCGATAGCTAGATGGACATACGGATGGATGTAAATGTTAAACTTCACGCTACATTCGTCTTTTATCATATCTACCCGTGGACCTAGCTAGTACGGAGGATCTTATTAGATAATGATCATTTCTATCTTGGCATACCATACCTGCCTGCCTGGGTATCATGTGTAATTAATAAATCCCTCCATAGGTCCACCTGGTGGTTGTATCCGTCCAATAACAAGCAACGTCAATTCTCTTAAATTTCCCAATTCGGAGATCAAACCCCGTCTTTCTCTGATATTCATTCTATTTCTCCTATCTCAACATCTCAACACAGGTCACTCATATCACTCATATCACGAGTCAACATATTATGTAAGCATTTCAATCCCTTCCAAACTTCTTACTGCCTAGGTAGTTTACGTTGCGGGATATGGAAACAAGAACTGATTCGTGTTTCGGGGATGGATATGGATGGATATGGATGGATGGATATGGATATGGATATGGATGGATTATGGATTATGGATTATGGATTATGGATTATGGATGTTCTTCGGAACGATAACAATTCTCCATCCTTCAACTCTGTACACAACAACGACAACTACCTGGACCAACACAACTAATAACCACACACCACCACCGAGAACGGACCATTTACGTTTTGGTACCAGTGACACATCAGCATCCACATTATTCTTTTGATTTTATATAATTCTCATTATCATCAAAAAACATCAACTGGCTATTAAAGATTATTAAGATTATCACTCCGTATTCCTTCTTAACATTTCCAGTTCTTTCCAATCTGAATCATTAGTTTTCAACAACAACAACAACAACAACAACAACCTCATCTTGATTTTGATATCCTTCTTCTTCTTTCTTCTTCTCTACCCCTTGCCTTGTGAACCTTTCAATATCTTGATCAAGAACAAAGAGTAAGTTCGGACCCTTTCATTGTGAGACACTTGCAGCTAGTATATAGCAGTCCTGTTTGTTTGTCACAAGAACATCAAAATACCTTCAGTAAGAGAGGCCCTCACTAACACTATCCATCACAGAATTACCATCTTTCTCTCAAATCAGAAATTAAATTCAACATAATTCAAAATGAGCGGTAACGGAGAAAAAGTACACACCATCAACAGCTTCCAAATGGGAAGACTGCATGGAAAGAATGCGATTGTTACTGGCGCGGCTGGGTGAGTCATGACTTTGTTTACCCCTTGATATGTATTTTTGGGTGTTGCTTAGAATCTACACGTTTGGGAGACTCAGGACGATGAGTATCGTATTCTTTCCTCCCTCCACTCCAAACTTGAATCCTTACCAAGATGTTCCAGCGAGGGGGATTTTCTTCTTTTTCTACATCCACGTGACTTCTATTGGTTTCTGTTGTGATCTGTGGACACAACATCATGTGGATCTTGAGAGTAACTTATTGAAAAATCCATATCACAAGCACATTCTCATCAAACAAATCATGAATTCAACATACTAACATACCAATCAGAGGAATCGGTCTCGAAACATGCATTCTTTTCGCCAAAGAAGGTGCCAATGTCCTCATGGCCGATATTTCCGGTCCAGCCCTTGAGAAAGCTTCCGCCAAGCTCAAGCAATTAGTTCCATCCGCGCACAAAGTTGAGATTCAAGTTTGTGATGTCTCAAAAGAATCTGATATCGAAAAGGCCATCGCGCATCTTGAACCTTGGGGTGGTATTGATATCATGTTCAACAATGCTGGAATTATGCATGCTGATGATGCCGATGCTATCGATACCCCTGAGAAGATTTGGGATTTGACCCAAGCTATTAATGTCAAGGGTGTTTGGTTCGGTAGCAAACACGCTGTTATCTCTATGAGAAAGAACAAGAAGACACGTGGTTCTATCATCAACACCGCTTCCGTCGTTGCACTCGTCGGCTCCGCTACCCCACAATTAGCATACACAGCTTCCAAGGGAGCAGTTTTGGCTATGACCAGAGAATTGGCAATTGTCCATGCTAGAGAGGGATTCAGATTCAATGCATTGTGCCCAGCACCATTGAACACTCCATTGCTTCAAGATTGGTTAGGAGACGATCAACCAAAGAGACTTAGACGTGAGATTCATTTCCCAGGTGGAAGATTCGGAGAGGCCATTGAGCAAGCTCAAGCTGTTTTGTTCTTGGCTAGTGATGAGAGTAGCTTTGTTAATGGACAGGTACGTTTCACAGCCCCCATTGCAATTTCCTGAATGCCCTAGCCATCCCTGAAACTCATCAACTAACTCCCTCATAGGATTTCGTGGTCGACGGAGGCATGACCAAAGCATATGTTACCCCAGAAGGCCCACCGCTCCCAGCACCATCTAACAACGCTCTGCTCAGCGAGCAAGTCGATGCCATTCGCGGTACCGGTATTCCCAAATAGAGAATTTGCTCAAACCACTTGATATTTAGCGTACAGTAGATAGGATTGGGATAGATAGACACTGAGCTAGATCAATAAACGATGATTTATGATTAATTCACTACTGGAGCCCTGGGTGTATATTGATGCTGCTCAACTGTCATGTGCGCGATGGTCCAAGCTGGTGCTTGATACCTAAATTTCTCTCTTGTTCATGGGCTCAGTAGGGATACGGCCCCTGCCCAAAGCAGAGCCAAGGGGGCGAATATATAGAGTGAGACAGATTTGTGGCTTCCTTTTTGCCCCGTCCGTGATTAAAACAGAATACTTCAATCCGCCACAGTGGCTCAAGATGGACAAAGTCCCAAGTATTTATTCAATTTGTTTGAAGCCCGTCAGCTGTCGAGGTGGCGCAAAATAGAAGAGTCCCCAGAAGTCTAAATCCGTAGACCTCGATGGCCTGGGCCTTGAAAATCCTATCAAGGCCGCCAGCAATACCACCACTACTACCTTCTCCTTCCTTATCATCATCATCATCATCATCATCATCATCATCATCATCATCATCTCCATTCCCCCCTCCAAAACCCGTCTCCCGGATTTCTTCCTCTTCATTTTCATCCTCTTCTTCTTCAATATTGCTACCGGCAGCAACGTGCTGCGCGATACGCAAGTTGCGCACCCCCTTAAGGAGTCCGGTAGACCACTCGCAGCGGGCATCATCTGCCCTCCAACATTAAGCGACCGCTTATCATCTAGCAGCAAGCTGCGCTTCGGCAAGAGCTATATATGTGAACACCCACGACCAGTCCCGATCAATGTTCCATGCGAATTCCTGGGTACAAGTTTAGCATTGCTATGGAGGTATGAAAGGGATGCTGGGAAATGGTAATAGGGGTTTGTGGGGGAGGGGTCTTGGAGGAATTGATGAATGGCTTTGTTGTTTGGGGGTGAGCGGGATGGTACCGGTCTTGTGTTTTAGTTGAGAGATGCGCTGTTTGGAGTGTGTATTTACCGCTGGGTATTGTGCCGCTATTAATATCCCCAGCTCGTTTTTCTTTGCATCCAAAGTACCAATACCCCCCGTACCCGCAGGCAAAGGAGCCGCCGGGAGAACCGCCAATTCAACCTCTCCTCTTCCCTCTCCGCAACTCTCTCCCGTTCCTCTGTAGCTAGAAAACATCATATTAGCATCACAATCCCAAAAATCGAATCCATAACCCTTCCCCCTTCCCCCTTCCCCCAAAATAAAATAATCAATAATACTAATCATCATATCCTCCGGCACCTAGCATGACATCATCGCACAGCCAAATAAATATAAACTTCTGCTGACTCGGCAGGCAGTCTGAAGATACAACCAACCAATTCTCTCCGATAAAACTAAAAGCAAAAGCCCCACGCTTCACATGAATATCATACGCCCCCCCCCTTTCTCCTCTCCCGCAAAAGAATTTCACAACATGCCCGCTCTCGCCGCCGTCTTCTAAGCCACAGCCCGCTATCTCTCGGCCTCAACTTGCGCCTTCGGCTTCATCTGTTTTTCTTTTTGCCCTCTTGCGTCACGTTCACCAGAGGGTAGGGAAGCAGGGTGTGTGAGTAAACTTTTATGGTGAATTCGAGGTATCACGGGAAATGCATGATTATTGCGGGAGAAAGATGGTGAAGGGTCGCGGAGTTGACGCTTGTTTACTTTTTAGTCTGGGGATTCGGTACGCGGATGTTGGATGAGAGGTTGGCATGGGGTGGTGCTGGATTTGTTTTTTGGGCCTTGATGATATTGGGGGTTTTCTCTTTACCTAGGTTCCGGTCGGGGGGATTGCGTGGAGGAATGGGGTGCTGAGAGAATAATGCTGTATGGTTTGTTAGATGGTGGTGATGGGATGATTTGAGATGGAGAGTTGCAAATATTATCTAGATTTCAGCCTTTTTTTTCATTTTTGTGCAATTTGCTATCTCTTGCGCTTCTTGGAGGGCTGCAAGATTATAGGGAGTGGGTGGTTTTTTATTGTGTTGTTTGATGGGGATGCGGGATTACTGCGAAGCTACTGTCACTTGGGTGTGCGTTCTTTCCATGGAGCCTAGCATTTGGGCTCGACATCTTGAACTTTGGGAGGATTTTGTACGGGTTTTGTGCGTTTGGTATGCGAGCAGGAGTTGCGAGAAAAGGGAGAGTATTGTTAGAAAGGGGAAGAAGTAAATTTTAAAGGATCTTGTTGGCGTGGAGTCTTACATCAAGTTGCTGGGAATCGTACTCATGTCCAAGGTTGATTTCTTGGTTGATGTCTAGATTCATCTTGTGAGCTTGTTTCTCCATCGGGGATGTGGGACTGTCGTACGCTGGTCGCTGGGATATGGCATGCTGGCTTTTTGTCTTGGCTTCGGTCTCTGCTGTTGCTGTCTTCGCTGGGGCAATGGCTTGTCGAGCTTTTGGCTTCATATGTGCCGATGTAATATGTAGAGGTATTTGAGAGGGCTTTGAATAATGATACGTATTGTTGGATGATATTTCTATGAGCTGTGCTGAGGGGTCTTTCATGATTCGCTCTTGGAATATATATATATATATATATATTTATATTAGTTGAGGTGAGTTTCTAGTACCTATACAACTCTGTGTTCTCGCTCTTTGAGGCTCATTTCTGAAATGGCTTTCGTTGAGACAGAAGTGTAATTCCTTGTTTGTTCGTCGCTACATTATAAGATATTTATCAGTCAATGTAAAGCGAATAGGTGTGTTGAATCTGATATATCACTGAGGAGAGGGTATGGACCTAAAAATGACTTGAAAGGGGAAAATGGATATGGATATCATTATCTGAAGACTGTTTTTGACACATCAATGCCCGAATGAATCAATCAAGCTGGACAAACAATCGAGGTATATGATTTAAACGAGATTCAATGAGACTTTCGGAAGTTGAGAGGTGTTGCATGAATTCAGATATTTTATGTTGGTATTGTTGATTGAGAAAACTACAAGTAATACTCTAAACTTTGAAAGATTTATATAGCGATACTGATCCTTTCAATGCTTGGTAATGGCAGAAAGGACATTATTGGGCTTGGTTGTTTGGGATGGTGTGAGATGAAGTGAAGTCTTAGTAATGATGCCAAGGCTAAAAATGGCTTTTCGGTTATAGTAAAAAGGGGAAAAGAGTTGTACTTCATATTGAAATGTGGTGGTACAGAATGGAGAGGAGTTCATTGGCAGATGAGGATTTTAGAATAATTGAGGGTTTTGGAAAAGTTTCTACTATACCTAGATCAAGCCTTTTATTCAACCAGAGTCTAAATTGTTAATCAAGTCGTAAGTGTATCGAGATATCGATAGTAAGATATGAAGATATGAATGATACTATACAATATTGATTCTAATATGTTTGTAATCCTTCTTTCACGAATGAGAAGGATATTCTGACCTAATATCGGAATTGAATACTCCGACTCTATTCTCCGTGTTGGATTCATTGATCCCTGGACATTAACTTGAACATTCGTGGGGGTAACCTTACCCTACCCTGAACTTAGAACTTTGTCAGCCCCCACTATTTCAATCACTTCACCATGCACTTCCAAAAGCTTCCACTTACCGAATGTCGACATTGATAAGTTAAGAGGCGTAATACTCTACATGATTACTTGCTTTCTGTGTTATTTGATTACAGATTGACGTCTAAGAAATACACACTTTTGTTTTGATTCGATAGTAATCTCGTGAAACGGTCAAATGGCTTCAACGGCTGCTATTGAGGAGACTATCAATGTCCTATTCTATGGACTTGGAGCGTAGGTATTTCCCTGCATAAGTGGAGTATGCTTCGTGCTAATTATGCAACTTAGAATTGGCTCGGTCTATGCATTCATCGTTAGTAGATCGCCAAATGTACGACTGACCGTTGTGGCTAGGTCAAACTATGATGCTGTAAAACAGAATGTAAGATGTAACCTCGAGGAAATCACGAGATTACTTGTTTGGAGGGCTCATACTTCATAGGGATTAAAACTCATCAGTGAGAATCACGGAGAACAAACTTTCTACCCAGCCAATGGTAATCACTCATAATCCCATAATCACAAGCATACTAAACCCGGCCCCCAGTCATCAAAACACCCTTAGAAGCACCAGGCCACTATGATTATATAGTCTGCTCCAATAAAGCTACCGACCAGGAAACCGTAGCGAAATCTCTAGCCCCCATCATATCCGATGACACAACCATCGTCATCATCCAAAACGGTGTCGGAAACGAAGATCTCTTCCGAGCCCTCTACCCCCACTCCACCATCATATCCTGCGTGGCCTGGACCGGCGCCATCCAGAAAACACCCCGGCGTCGTAAACCACAACAAGAATGAGAATCTCCAACTTGGACTCTTCAGGAATCCAAACATATCAACTGTAGTTGAAGACGAACGATTGAAGATATTTTCCGATCTGTTAGCATTTGGAAAGACACCGCATGAGGTTTTCTCACCAGAGAGACTCCAGATAGCCCGGTGGGAAAAGGTGGTTTGGAATTGTGCTTGGAATTGTTTGACCACGCTCACACGAGTCCATACACACGAATGGCTGAATTCTTCTCCCCAAGCCATGAACATGACGCGCACGCTTATGGCAGAAGTCATTACGGTGGGGCGAACCTTGGGTGTGGATATTCCGGAGAATCTGGTCGATAGGTTGATGAAGAGGATCTTGGCCATGCCGAGTATTCCCACGAGTATGTTGACCGATGCGCTGTGTGGGAGACCATTGGAGTTGGATGTTATCTTGGGGACGCCGGTGAAGAAGGGGCGGGAGTTGGGGGTTGATATGAGGGTTTGTGAGACGGTTTATACTTTGCTTCAGGGGTTGAACTTGGGGTTGAGACAGGGAGGTCCGATGAAGGTTCGAAGAGTAGAATAAGATTTTGGTGGTGCTCCAGATGAAGTTGGTACTTCTTAATTTGGGGTTGAATCGCTTTATAGATCCATTGAATCTGATTGAGGGAAGTCTCTAGTTGTATGAATTGGGTTCATAGGCAAGTTTTCTCTCTTACATAGTTAGAATCACTCATATTAGAGTATATTAGCTAGAAAATTCGATATGTTATTAACTGATACTCATACAAATATAAAATATAAACCATGAAAAAAACCTCAAACTACTCATGAAACTCCAGGAGTCATCCACAGCGGGCAGCGAAGCTCCTGGACTTGTGCCCTACAAGTATAATCATTGCACAACAAGAGAAATAACGCAGGTCTATCCTTTTTTTTTTTTTCTAAGAAAAAAATGATACCTATACGCTTCATCTCAAGTACATAGATGAACTCAATATACTAATTAATGTCAAACGCAGCAAAAGCCAAATAATAATAGGAAGTCAACGACTACACTAACAACTTCAAATTACCTCATCCAACTCTCCAAACAACCTGCCCCATCCTCCCATCTCAAAGCGCTGCTCTAATCATCAACCCTCTACATCCCCTCCCACCCCCCTTATTCTCCTCCAAGTTTTCCGGGCTTTGAAATTTATTAGTCTACTATTCAACTTACATATTCAAACATCCCTTACTCCTCCGCTTCCCCTTTCCGTTCCCCACCACATAAATCTTCATGTCCCAATATTCCTCATGCCACCATGCCACCATACATTCTCATCCCATCTTCTCCAAATCATCTCCCCCTTTTGAAGATCTACCAACCAACAATTAAGAAGCATCTATGAGAACTATCCATGTAGCATCCGCAACCACAAAAAGGCCAGAAATATCCGCTAATATTCATTAAGGATCCCCAAATTCAATCATTAAGGAATACCCACCACCGCGTTCCTCGTAATCTACTATGGGCCGCCACATGCACAGTAGTAGCGGTAAGTCTATGCTCAATTATAGACGCACGAGTGAAATATCCATAAACATGGCACAGTACGATGACATCAAGAAAATCAAAGAAGGAACGAGAAAGAACTCCTGCCTTGATCACTCCTGTGATTGAATATATTGAGCCGCAACATAAAAATTTCCACGCACCAAGTGACATGAAGTACCACATGCTATTTCGACTCGATGCTCGTCTCCGAAAAAAGGAATACTGACCACTAGCATCTAGAATAGTATTTCCAGACGTTTTTATGGAAGAGTCAACGGAGGAGACATCTTAGTCTTTGAATTGGAACAGTATATCTGAAATCCAGTAAAGGAGGCTCCACGATCTCCAAACATACTGCTCATTTACATTCACCAGCAAATGAAAAGGTAAACCCAGCATCCAATCCTACTACTATATCTCGCAGGGTCTAGAAACTAACTCACTCCACTCCACCTCACTTCACTTCACCGCTCTCCTCTAACATATCCATCCATTTTCTCAACAGCGCAAGAAACCCTCTCGCAAACAGATTATCAACGCCGAGCTTCTTGCTATGCAGACGACACCATACGCACTGGCACCGAGATTTCTACCGCCACCAGGATACCAGTTGCGGTGCAAGGTGTTATGGTATGCAAAGTCCCAAATAGTCATATCAAATTATCAACATAAGACAAAACCGAAAAAAAGAGATTTAGAAAGATAAAATCAGGCAAAAAGCCGAATGGAATAGAGTCGAAAACGAGGAAATCGAGTATTAATTCAAGGCTCAAGTCCTTCAAACCTCAGCTTGTTAAAGAGAGCTAGCTACCAGGAGCCGGTGTAATAAGCGTCAATGTAATTAGCGTCAATACCTAACAATCGCAGATATTAAGAGGGGCCTCGTCGTCGATAGCACGATGCGAGACAGTGTCTGTATTGATCGCTCTTTGTTATGATATCATATTCCAGTTGCGAACAGAGGCAGGATTCAAAGTATGCCATCTGAAAGACGGACTGCCGGTAAGGTATATTGTCTTCTTATATTTCAAGAGTTCCGTGGAGTACCTAGCTAAGGGTAGCCTGACTTTTGGCAGGTTACCATTAGCTTGATAGTGGCTACAAGCGAGTTGCAATCTACGGGGGCTCCAATGGGTCACGCTGATCGATCGTCGCATCTTACTTTTATTAACGTAGCTAATAGTTGCGAGACGAGAGGTCAATATTTAATAATCACGACAACAGGTGAAAAGAAACCCTCACATTGATGGAATATATGTTTGATTAGTTGAATTTCTAAAATAGTGTCAACATGCTCGTTAAACGAGATCAAACGGACAATGAATTATTCCATTTCATAATCTTCCTCAAAGCCAGCCTCTTCATCATAAATCATTTCACCATCTTCTCCATCTTCGTATTCTCCCATATCATACATCTCTCCATCATCAACGCCATACTCTCCTGCTTCCATATCTTCATCTTCCCCAATAGAATACGATCTTGGTGTCATCTCAGCACCATCAAGACCAGTGCCAATTTCCTCTTCGCCTCCCGGTACAGTATTGTTCATCAAATACATCGTAAGCCCACCAGGAGGTCTTCTAACAACAGGTTGAGCGTCCGCGTTCACTGTCTTCTTCCTTCCACCATGTCTTATCTTTCGCCCATCAGGTCCAATACCCCTTAATTTATCTTCAGCAGCCAGAATTTCATTATCTTTAGCCATCTGATCCAATCTTTGCTGACCATCTGCTCGACTAATTTTCCCCGTTGCCATACCTTTCCGTATCTGCGCTACTTCAGCTGCTTGTTTCTGCTTCATAACTGCTCTCCATTGTCTATTTGTATTTCTTCTTTGCGCCATGACCGTAACATGATCTTTCTCGCGCTTCGATTCTTTGATTTGAATTAAAGATTGCAAGAAGAAAGCTTGGTTTTTTCGTTGTTCGGAAGCTGCCACACCAACTGGTATCTTAAGTTCACGTATGTTACCCGACCTCCAGAAGTAATTACGACGTTTACTAGCGGGACCTCCCATAGGATCTTTATCTTCAACCTTTGTCTTAACTGATGTTATACGCGCTGAACTGGCAGCCAATAAATCTACTTCATTGGATACGGACTGCAGAATAGGTAATTGACTTTTAGGATCGTGCGCCGTGAAGAGTAATTCCGTACCCATATTTTCTTCCCATTGACATTGGTAAATATTTCCCTCGTAAGATACAACTGGATGATCTTCATGCAAGCCTAGTATTTGAACTTCAGGTTTTGCCGCGGCAGCTTCTCCTCCACGTTGAGTATCAGCGATAAAGCTAGAGTATTGTTCACCAGTTGATTTCTTAGGAGCTTCGGTTGGTTTTGATTTTGGTACTGCTGGTGCTGCTTCAGCTTCCAGAGGTTCATCCTCTTCTCGTTCCACTGGGTCATCATCATCCTCATCATCCTCAGCATTTGGAGTTTTCTTTACGCTCTTGCCCTTCCCTTTTCCTTTGGCAGGTTTTTCTTTATCAATTATAATGGTAGTCGAATCACCAAGATGTCTTCGATGTTTTCCAAGGCCAGGATTTAACCATTTCTTCGCATTGCGACGTGGGTGTGTTTTAACCAACTTTCTTTTGACTGGGACATTGGGAGTAGTAAGATCGAGAGTTACATAGAATATCTGTTGAGAACATCAGGATTATTGTTGAAAATATTATTCATAGAAATAAGCACCTCTTTCTCTGTAGTAGAGTATTCATACTCGTATTCATCGTCATCTTCTTCACCAAGGTCTGCGACATTAATACTCATAGGCAATGAAAATGGATCTTGAGGTTGTGGGACATCTGCTGTAGAAGCAGAGCCATTGTAATCAGCCATCAGGGTCTATGATATGGATGTAATGTTCGGTGAATTAACAGGAGCAGAGGCATCTGGTATGATGGTTGTGAGTTATGTCAAATTATAAATTTATTTTACTGGAAAGTTGTGAATGATAAAGAAGTTTTGGGATGAGAGCTTGAAGTTCGCCAGAAAATATGTTTCTGCCTGAGGCTTCAATTGTCCCAAAACTACTAGGTACAAACATATATATCTGTTGAAGAAGCTCAGAATCGTTGTAATTCAAAAACCGATTAAAAATAAACTTCATGTTGTTCTCTCTTGGTTTTTCTATAGAGTTGACAATATGCTTCTTCTCAACGCATGGTGTAGATCTTGAATGGTTTCAATAATCCCAATGTGTTTTTATTTGATATTGAAAATGTAGTCTCAAAGTCTCAAAAGATACACCTTCAGATATGCAACAATACTTCTTGGTGTACCAGTAAGGCCAATATCAAACTCCAATTGAGAATCCCAAAATCAACAATTTTGTGTTTGAAATGGAATAGCTCAACAACAACAGATTATTTCCTTAATATTGTTAACTACTTACATGGGCTTGCTTATTTTGAGTCTATCTATTGAATCTTGAATTGTCAGGATGGTTTTGAAGAGGTGATATCTAACATCCAAAAGGGAGTCTTAAAAAGACCTCAGACGTGCAACATAAGAATACTAGACGGCGTATTTGGTCAATCAATTCTCTTAGCCGAAGCTTTTGTTACAATCACCTAATACAGACTTCGAAGGTGCTGCCAATTTACTGTGCAATATGTGTATAGTATTTCCATATTCTTTATATATACCAAGGCTCTTTCTGTTCAGATGGCACGCATCATCCTTTCCTCATACCACAATTGTAACTTTCCATCCTGTGAAAAACGATACTCAAAAGTTCTAATAGAAGTATCTCATTTCAGACACCTTAGGGAAGCACCATTTTTACTTTTCCAGTATCCCCATGACATGAGGAAGGACTTTGTAAGAAGGCTCTCCAGCAGGCTGCTTCAAGTCAATCTTACTCCATTTTCCAACCTCCCTCAAGGACTTTTCCGTATCTCTCGTGATCGAACATCCACCCAAGAAATGAGGCCAAAGGATGTTTATCCATGCTATATCAAAGTTAGTTTCGTCCGGTTTATCCTTATCGTTTAAAACTTACACTGATACTTTGCGATCCAACCTCCTTGTTTCGTAACCACATGTTCATAAACTGCCCAAATACCCCCAATCTTCAACTTCCTGTACAAATCCTTAATCATTTCCTCAGGATCTCCCACACTACATAAACACTGAATCGTAACAACTGAATCTATACTCTCATCCTCAACTCCCCATTTCGTCAAGCCTTCAACACCACATTCCGCAATTTCATAGATATCAGTAAGACCTGCATCCTTGATCCTCTTTCTCAAACTATCATAATGATCACGATTTGGTTCTACGCCATAAATCTTTACGACTTTAGATTTATCAAATATATGCAACCACTATTTGATATCAGCCATTGACTCATCACATTACCCCATCCCCAGATATCAATTTTTCATACCTCACCACTACCAGGACCAATATCCAGCACAATACCTCTAGCTGCCTTAATCATAGGTTCAGCATTTTGACTAGCCATTTCTCTCGCTCCAGGTCCAACGACAGCCCAGAAACGTGCAAACCATGCATCTTTGACTCGATCAAATGAACTGAGAGCAGTGATATTGAATGAGGTAAGAAGAGCAAATATGGTACCAGGAAGGAAAGTGAAGGATATTATCATGAATCCAATGGGATCCCAAAGGTTTATGAGAACATCTTTGACATATTCTTTCGTATCCATTGTGAAAATGAAGGATGTGGAGAATTGGGTGAAAATGAGAATGAAAAATTCTTGAATTGAAACAATGAGTGGGAAACCCTCCTTTTATAGTTACTTGTAAGCTTCACAGAGGACTGAGTTTGTGATATACATGCAAGACGGAAAGAAATGGATAGATGATGTCGGAGGGTGGATAAATGATTGGTCAGTCGAGATATTTAGTCCACATTTGATACGCCCACCTTGATAAATACACACCTATCATGACAACGTCGATGCAACTGTTAAAGCCTGCATCTTCTCTCAACATATCAAATCTGAATTTCTTACTTCGATATTTGATTCATCCAGAAGTTAGGATATCAAGTGATGGCTTCTGGGAATATATTGAGAGAATGTTCCTCTATGTTTATTTCTGGCGCTACTAAACTCCCACGGAGTTCAGAACGAGTGTTCACCTCGACAAGAAGAATGCTATCCGCCGAAGAAGCTAGGTTTTCCATTTGGCAATCATTTCAATAGTCAGATATGCATGTGGTAGATATTATTCCTTGTTGCTCTTTTAGGCTACTGAGGTATGGGATTTCCTGAGCGTTCCGAAACTTTCTTGTCATCGCATGATCGAATTTCTCACAATAATGAATACTATGGGAAATTGTCAAGGTGATATACGTCTACGTATACACATACACCAAACTTCGAAATCATAATTTTTTCTGGGGTCAATGCTGTCGATGGACGGGCTTGGGATGTGCAGTCTGTTACCACGACTAGCCACGGTTTGTGTTGGGGTGGAGATTATAAAAATGGCTACCCGTTGATTAATGGTTTGCATTGAGGGCTGGCTCAAGATTTCCAAGGATTTAACCGGTTGGTCTGTTATCTTACGAGCGTCTCCAATGAGTCATTAAATGACAGGATTCAACCTCAAGTTTCAATCCTCAACCTTTACATGAGTCACCATGATTAACCACAGATTTCAACGGCATATTTTCCACCAATAATCAAGCAGGAATTGGGGACCTAAAGTTCTTTATCATAGATAACGAGTGGAGATAGTGATTTCTGGAACTTAGTAGGCCCTTACCTATCGACAGCACATCTTGATATACTCTCGCTACTAGCACACCAAGGTTCATTGTTCATCCTCCTTCTATAAGACATATGGTCATTGGAGTCTGAAGTACAATCCTAAATGAGAGGTTATTTATTTTCGAGACATTTTGTCATATCCAGTTCATTTAAAGCACTAGAGTCTTCAAGAATTCTTGCTGGAGTTCTCAAATTTACAGCACTCTCAACATTGAGATATTCAGTCTGTTAGTCCAGACCACTTTCCTTCTGACTTATCCCCTTGATTCACTATCTTTCATCTGCTCTTACTTCTTCTCTGCTCCAATCATTAACTTCTCGGCCATCATTCCTGGGACTTGCATTTCCTCAGCAATTTCTCGGATCGAACCACCCTTGAGGTTGGTCAGCACACTAACATTCCAGATCATCGCAACATACAGAACCTATAATGCCTCACAAACGACAAACAACGCATCTTTCTGGACCACGTCCACCGAAATCCTGAAATGAGATCCCGTCAGCCAACCCCACATCTCAATCCTTACCCATCTTTTTCTTCATCTCGTCAACAATCCTGCTGTTGACTTCGACATCAAGTCAATATCTTGGTTGCCATTTTTTTATACTGTTCCTCGCATAGAGATATTAAATTTCCAGAAAGCAGACCGGATTCGATGTTTTCTTTTATGTCTCAAAGTGTATAATTCGGTATTTAAAATAGCTTGACTGTTCATTCAGCCTAATTTTCAATATTCTCAAAAACAAGAACTGTTCAATGTTTGGTTGTAGTCTCCAACATTGGATATACTAAGAGCATGATTATTTCCCAAAATCAGGATGAGGAAAACGATTTGTACACTTGAAACATTGTCCAGTAAGGGCATATATCAAACACACTTCTGTTACAAAAAATATCCAAGAATAGGTTAGGGTAATCCAACTATCGATGATGTTAAGTTCCCATAGAGCTTTACCGAATATATACACAAGCTCTCAAATGATATCTTTCCATGCAGCGAAATTACTCTGTTTCGAAAATCATGTCAAAAACTATAATGCAATAATTGTTCAGAATTTCTACTTTGCACAATGGGTGGGAAGTCCTGCGACAAGTTTGGACTAGCTTCGCATTATACCGTAATGCCTGCGGGTTTATATATGACCCTAGTATAAATACAGCTTGATTCTAGTAGCAGCGGAATTCACTATACTGGATGATTAATAATGGGAAAGAATGTCTTGACTTGTTTATAGAAAACTCCTAGCCATTACAATGACATAAGGTTGATAGAGCATTGTGACCGAGGCGGCAGGTAAATTCATTTTATTGACTAAATCCATTATGTGATGTTCAAATAAGAAATACACAAGAATCTCAAACCGTAACGCTATCATTCATATACCCTTAGTTTCTGAGGCTCCAGTCATTGGTACATATTCTCGATGCATATTCTCAAACCAACAAAAACATCTAGCATGGTAGGAAGAAAATTCGCCGTACCCATCTCTCTGTACAGCAGATATGACCAACCTCCAATTGCTGAATCTTGCAAGGCTTATAAGTACTTAGATACATAGACAACGACTGTGCAGAATTGTGAGTTTCAAAAGCAAAGTATCCCAGATACATACCCTTATAACCCAAACCTAGAATTTCAATCACCTCAACTCTCACTACCTCAGCCCCAACCCACTCGGTAACACCAGTCCACACAATATACAAACCAATTTTTTCGACTGGGAATTTTCCCCTCTAACGACTAAAACCTCAATAACAATCCTCCTAATCACTTGGTTGGCCGCTCTTCCATCCAAGCTCATCTGATTGTTATTGAACATTCATCGAGTTTATTCAAGGAATTACTACTATCCCATATACTAAACTACCCGAATATCTGATTATTCTCCGGTGCTAATTCTCACTTACGTAGGTTCTTCCATATTCACTTCCAATGCATATAATGGCATGAAATCTCATTGTCCAATGAAAGCAGAGCATCGAACACGAAACAGCCATCCAACCACCACTCCCACAGCCAGCATGCCACGGCCTCCCGCTCCCCCCACCGAACAAATAACAGCCCTGACATTCACCTCCCCCCTTTTACCCTGGCCCAGTCCACCACTCCACGGCCACTTCCTAACCCTCACCGTCGATCACCCTGCCCAAACCTGGCAAATCAGCTTCATCGCCTCGCTTCCGCAAAACATCCCACCCACCAGCCCCGAAGCACCAACCCTGCTCTCGCAATCTCCCACCGACCAGATCGCCGCTGGCGTGCAATACACGCTGCATATACGACGGAAATTTGATCCAGCGACGACGGGGATTAATGAATGGATAGCTCGGATGTTGGGGTTGGGCGTGGTGGTGAGTGAGGTTGGCCGTGGGGAGTTTGGGGCGGGATTAGATGTCCGATGGAGGATTCGGGGAGGGTTCAGACAGCGGTGGGAGTGGAGGGAGGTGAGGAAGAGGGATAGATTTTTGGCGCGTTTGGGGATGCGGGAGGCGGAGCAAAGGGGATGGGTGGAGGAGTGGGGTTTTGTAGGCGTGGAGGAGATTTGGATCCGTGGGGAGGGGATGTGGTGGGCGGAGTGATGGGATTTTGTTGCGGATGGTTGTTTAGTTTGCTTTTTTGGTTTGAATTGATTTCATTGTTTGGTCTATAAATGATAAGCCAATCAACCCCTGTTGTTCTGTTGTGCCTTGGACATTTGATTGACCCTGAGACTGTAGCGATATGGCAGGAGTATAGTTGTGTATTTTTGTGTTTATTTCATTTTTCCTCCTCTCTTTCCCCTCCCTTTTTGTTGGACTGTATGCTCAATGTTATGAACAAGTACCAGTGAAAATAAAAAACAGCCGTCAGAGTCACCACCAAGACATCATGCCATACCATATCAATGCAAAATTTGATGATACAAGGATATATACATACGAATCCTCATCTGGAACTGTATCCTCTATTTTCAACCCACGCCTACCACGAACAGACAAAACGCAAGAATTTATTGCCACTCAGGCTTGAAAACCTCCTTACTCCATGGCTCACTCGTCAAATTCGTCAAACCCTTAATATTCTCGCAAGTTTTCCTTCCACTCATTGGTCCTGGACTTGGTACCTTTGCGCCCCCCTTATTATAAATCTTTCCAGCATCTTCTCCTACTTCTGCACCGGACTTGACGTTCTTATCATCACCTGTAATAGCACCTTTACCACCTTCCGCATTGGCAATATCTGAAGCACTGGCTTCGAGAGCCTTGAGTAATGTGACGGTTGACTCAGGTGTCAAATCTTCATAAAAGTCATCGTTGATCTGGACCATGGGTGCGTTAACGCATGCGCCCAAACATTCAACTTCGACAAAGGTGAATAGTCCGTCCTTCGTGGTGTGGCCAGGCTTGATACCGAGATGTCCTTCAATTGCTTTAACGATCGCATCACTTCCGCATCCTCCCAATTGACATGGAGTCTGTTCACAGGAAGATTAATCAGTACTTATCGTCAAAGCCTAACTTCCCCGCTAACATAGATAAACATACCGTAGTGCAAGCTTGCACATGAAATTTGCCGACTGGATTTCTATTGTACATAGTATAGAACGTAGCCACCTCATAAACTCTCATTGGAGGCATCTCCAATAATCTGGCGACCTCATTCATAACACTCAAACTTGTGAAGCCATGTTGACGTTGTCCAAGATCGAGGATTGGCATGACAGCGGCCTTTTTGTATTGTGGAGGATAACGTTTGAGGATTTCTTCGATGAGCTTCTCATTTTGAGGTGTGAATTTGAATGGTATAGAGGCATTATTTTCGGGTGTATCGCGATGCTGGAAGACGCAGTATCAGTAGTTGCAGACAGAATCAATAGAGCTCCATTAGGAAGACATACAACATTGAGAGAATCACTGGATAATCTGCTGCTGGCAACAAATGACCGAGATTGTGATCTTGAAGCTATTCTTGCTGGTCTGAATGCGGATCGGAATACGAAGGGGGTAATTTTGGAAGCCATTGTCGCGGTGAGGTGGCGCAATGGCGAATTGTTAATTGAGGATATATTTGTCTATGATGTTGATTGATTTTAGTTCTCGGATGGCCGCCGTATTGGTATCGTCCGTGGTTTGATTGGTCGATAAAATTTGTGGTAATTTTGAGTATGGATTGGGTATATTTCGGTATCAGTGGGGATATCAGCTATTATTTCACTCTTCAATGTTTCTCTCCATCATTGTCTCTTGTACATGTGTCTACCAACCTCAGTTTTTATACTTGGAGAAGTTTTTGAAACAAAGCTTAAGCCTTCTTTAAACGTTTTCATTCCATTAGCTTGGTTCTCGAAGTTCTAACTATCTATTGGGAGTACAGATACTCTGTCTAACTATTGTATGGTACCGGTCTCACACGTTACTCGATCCAATAGTAAATTCACGAAATTCATTCAATTTTATCTCTCTAACTCCCATACCAAATCCCTGCTGGAAGCTTCTTATGTTTATGAATCATTTCAAGGCATGAAATGGTTCTCGTGTTTCCAATGCTCATTTTGGTGTAAAATTCATCACTTCATTCTGATACACTTGCAACACGAGAGTACTTCCCAGTTGTCCCCCTTCTTTTATACCAATCAAACAAGTTCTTGATCACAGAGGTCTCTGTCTGGAGGCAGAAATATCTTCTCCATATGCTGATCTCCAAATCTAAGTAATGGTATCTTTCTGCATGGTTTCTTATGTATCACATTGGATGTATCTCATTTACCTTTTTCCCTGTGATATGGCGGAGCAAAATGGTACACAGAGCTGTGAATTATAGCTCCAGTTACTGGACCAAACCACCAAATCCATTGATCTGGTATCATTATCAGCAATGACTCATCTTTGGTGGACAACCAGACTCACAAGCAAAATTGCCTCTGGCTACTGCAAACGCAAAACATCTCGCCGGATTCAACCCCGCTCCTGGATATCCCGGGGCAAGATTGATACTAGAAAAGGACACAATGCCCAATGTACAAGCCACCATAAATGGACCAAGACGTGGTCCAAAAAGTTGAGCTTGTCGGGGATCGAGAGCAGTGCCAAACGATACAATTCTGCCTCGTTAGCTCAATACGAAATACGAAGAGTATTGACTTACAGCATGATACATGATAACACCGATTCAATGAGATAAGCTTGTCCCTCACTAACGGATGTCGTCTCAAGAAGACATCCTCCCCCATCGTACCTGTTTCTTCTTAGTCTCATGTCGTCCTCTTGCGGGTAATAGGTTATAATTACCTCAACGTCCTCTGCTCTCCTAAGCTTCCTCTGATCAAACCCTCCTGCAAGTGCCGCTCCTATAGTTTGTCCTATCATATAGAGTACCCCTCTGGAGAATCCTGTGAGTCCAGTGATAATGGTCGCGAAAGTAATGATTGGGTTCATATGACCGCCGGAAGATGGAGCAAGGGCACATATGAACAGTGTCAAGACAAAATATTCGTAACACCCACATATGCCGCAACTTGCGTAGTATCAGAATTATGAATTGCAATACTGACAAAAGCAGATAAATAACACAGACATGCTGTTCCAACAAATTCGATGAACTGAAAAAAGTGCTTAAGTAGTAGGTCAGGGAAGAATTCAGGGGAGAGTACCTACAGCACTTTTCCAAACTGTCACATCATTCCATCCATCTGTCAAGAAGATATAAAACCGATCAGTCAAGCCTCCACGCTTGGATACCTTTCTTTTGTCTTTTCGCAAATCTGGAGCAAACGATCCTGGAAATTGAGCACATGATGCAGGAATTAGTTGTGTTTCTTCGGTCGGAGGCTTTTCCGATTCCTCAGAAGCTGGAAGGGTAGGTTCAGAGATTTTTGAGACACCCATCCTGAGATCGATATAACAATGATCGAAAGAAATCCATTGATTGGGATTGGCATTGCTACTAAGAATTTCAAGTGGTATGGAGGTCGATGCAGGCGGCTGATTAATCAGAAGCGAGAATGATAACTGAGCAAGGAGTGAAGGACAACAATCCTTATACTGATATTGATAAAGCTAATCTATTATTCATCAATCTCATCAAATGGATAAATACTTCAAAATCTGTGGAATATAATTCGCTGAAGTGATCTCTCAGAGGGTTTGATTGCGATGGCTCAAGAAACTTCTCATCGATACCAATTGGTATAAAATGGTCTTTCACCCCTGCGTCATCTCTTTGCAGAACAAGGACATCAAAGATATCACATATCTTCATATGGAACTTAACAGAGGTTTTAAGATATGACAAATTTGTTTTATTAAACAGCGGACCTCTCTCTCGAAGTACTTGTTGTAGAGATCTTGAATCACCAACCCAGATATGCATGTAGAGTGTTTGCATAATAAGTATTTGTTAGCCACCAGCCACATGCAGCCACAAGACAGCCGAAGTCAGTCAAACTGGCAAGATTGACCACACCTTATGCAATCTTGCCAACTTTCCAGAGTTTATTCTCTTTCTCTCTTTTCGTCTTCTTTAAAATGAGATTTTCGACAAGCCTCCAAGCAAGTTATCATCCTGGTTCACTCAAACATCACATGTCTTTCGATTGCTAATCTCAAGTCTCAAGCTAGTAAGGCTATCTCATTTCTTCGGCGAAAAAGTTGGGTGATCCAGTATCACCGTTTCGTTCTCCTAAATTGAATCGAGCGTACAGGAATCTCATTGAAAAGAATACTAACATGCTATTTTTTTACCTTTGCAGCCGTTAATAGTCTTAATGGGAAGTAAAAATTGAAATATCACATTAGGTCACTATTTTCATTCTCGTACAGCTTGTCTCCCCTGCCTGCTTCAACAGTCTCATATCATGAAGATACATTGTGGTTTACACACCCATGAATTTTCCAAAGAACAAATAAGACGTTGTCGCACACGCAACAATAATCATGCGTTGTCACCTGTATTCCATTCTATTTTCTAATAGGACAGCTTGGTAGCAACCGGAGCAAAGAAGCCGTGCAGTTTCATCTCATGTACCTTTTACAAAACGCCACAGCCGTAAAAAGCAGGAAATCCTGGGTACTCCGCAGATAAATCTGCATACCATTTCGGGACTTCAGATGTATATATGCTGATGGGTCGGTAGTTGTAGTGTGACTTTATGATGGTTCCTTGAGATTCCATTCTGCAACTTTGGTAGGTACTTCGTGGTCTTACCTTTCGTTTACATAAGAATCAACGAATAGGAGGTAGGAAAGAGTGGAAATTCGGGCACAGAACTTGGCCTGGGCTGCGTGAAAGCAGAAACGGGGTTGGGCGAGAATATGGTATGAGCGCAAGTGCGTCATGGTAGGCTGCATGCTCAGAATGAGCTGGGCTTGTTTGCTTGCTTTCTTTTCTTCAGGTGGTGTGATGTGATGCGGAGATATATAACTATACAATAACTCTTTCTTCCCCTCTTTTTGATCTCCTCAATCCCATCTAGAAACTTCAGAATACTGCAATTTACATTCAACACACGCTACATATACAATAAAACTTAAGTCTCCGACCTACCACCAAGATGATCCTCACAGACCTCTTTTCCATGTCGCTTCGCATTGGCGAACTGATATTCAGTACCGTCGTCACCGGTATCACTGGTTCCTACCTACACTCCGTCAAAGCCGAATCGGCATGGACTAAGAAGCGATTCATCTATACCGAAGTCATTGCCGCCCTTGGCATATTCGTCTCTCTCTTATTACTGTTGCCATTTACCTGGAGCTTTATTCATTGGCCCGTGGATTTCCTGATGTTCATCTTATTCATGGTTGCGTTTGGATTGCTCGCTGATGTATTCCTCCCTTCCCCTTCCCTCACTCACCACTCTCTCTTCTTTTTTAAAAAAATATGACACAACGAACTAACCTTGCCCCTAGTTCATCGGCCCCCTCAACTGTGGCAGCGTCTGGAATTGGCACGGCATAACCGGAAAATCCACCTGCTCCAAATGGAAAGCCGACGTAGCCTTCACTTTCCTCGCCTCCATCTTTTTCCTCGCCTCTGCATTACTCGTATGTCCCCTTCCCTCCTTTCCCCCAAGCGAGTCTACCCTCTCCATAACCCAGCTTGTATATCCTAGAAATATCCTAACAAAAATAGGGAATGTGGGTAGTCTATCGACGCCGCCCCGTGCCTTCCGATCAACCTACCACCTCGCGCAGAAGATGGTATCGATCCCGTGTTTAGATATCTGTCTCTCAATGGGATACATACACGGTCTTTTAATCTTGGTCTTGCATATCAAAACGAACCAAAGCGAATCGGATGGGAAATGGAAAACACACGTTACCCTTTCTTCTCCTTTCTTGATTCCGTCATGTGTATTATGTATGTATGAGCGTGATTTTGGCAACGCCTGTCTTTGAAAGGGAGGATGCGGAGAGGTTCCTCTATCACTTTGTGTGATGGGATAGGTTGTGATGGATTGGATATGATATGATGTGAAACTGGGCGCGATGGAATAGGACGAAATGGGATATAATATGGACTTTGGAGTTGACTTAGGTTAATACAAATACCAAATTGGGGGCTTGTTTTCTTTGGACGTAATATCATGCTTGGGGAATGTTTGTATCATCATCTTCTTTCTTTATGTTGCTCTAATACCTTGGGAACAAATAATTAATACATCAAGCGCTTCCCTCTGAGATACGATGTAATAATGTTTAAACTATGTCAAATGAACTTCTAAATTTGAATCATGCTCCTTAAAGTGATATTCATACAAACTATTTCCTCACTCACGTTCCAGCGCTTTTATTTGATCCTCTTCTAACCCAATCATCACAGCTCATCCTTGCCACCAGCTGCAACAGGTTTCTCAGGCCTTCCACTATCCTTCTGTAAATCCACACCATTCTTCTTCCTCCATTTCTCCCACAACGCCCAAAAGTCCTTCTCCATTCCCTTCTCCATTTGATCTGGTAATACAACCGTATATTCCACAACCAAGTCTCCAAATTCAGTCTTGTGATACACGCTATCACCATCTTCATGCCATTTAGGCATCCCTTCTCCTTTAACATGTTCGACGTGACCTGGTTGAACCACTTGTCCGCGTTCACGGGAAAGTTGCACAATATGGCCGTCAAGATGCGTAAGATTACGAGTCCAGGATCCCATCCAAGCTTCTCTCAAAGAAAGAATTTCTCGCCAATGAAGATCATCGCCCTTGCGACGGAAAAATGTACCATCGACTTTGAGTTCGTTGTCTTCTTCTAGATTGGCCTCCTTTTCAACCAATGTAACGTGAAGGTCTCCGGCAACCCAGTCTGGGGATTCGTCGGCCTCATTCTCGTAGTTTATTGTTTGTTCTTTGGGCGCTCCTCTCTCCACTACTAGTTGATGGGTTTGTACTTTGCGGGTGACTCGAGAGCCTGAACAGACGGGACACTTATGTTTGATAGTTTGACCTTTTCCGTCACAGTGATCGCATTTAACTTGCACTTGTTGGAAAATTCCAGGGGCGAGTTGATGTTTCTTTATTTGAACTCCATGGCCATGGCATGCGCTACAAGTATCGACTTGACCATCCGCAGATCCTGAACCCTCACATTCCTCACAGATAGTTTGTTTCTCGAGTTGGAATTCGGTGGTGTGTCCATTGTAAAAGTCGCGAAGGGGTATGCCGACTCGTACTTCCATATCAGGTCCTCGTCGTTGTCCTTGCTGTCCGAAATGTCCTCCTCCGCCGAAAAATCTGGAGAAGAGGTCAAACGGGTCATGATGCCCGCCTCCATTTCCACCTTGTTGCCTCTGTTTTAGCCCTTCATGGCCATATTGATCATAAATTTTGCGAGTTTCGGGAACGGAAAGAGCTTCATATGCTTCAGCGACTTCAACAAACTTCTGCTTGGCTGTTTCGTCTCCTCTATATAATGCAGGTCAGTAGATAGAAGAACTGGAGAGACTAGGCGAGACATACGGATTCTTATCCGGGTGGTATTTCTTGCTTAAAGTTCGGTATGCGCGCTTAATTTCTCTTTCTGAAGCCTGCTTGTCTATACCCAGAAGCTGTTATAAAATTAGCACTAATCATTGAACCCTTCAGTTTCACAGACTACAAAAGTCTCCGACACTTCTTAGAGGCAAAAACATACCTGATAAAAGTCCTCCGCACAAATAGCCAACTGCAGCATGCACAAGAACAAGAAAGATAATGGTAGCCACATCTTTGCGCCAGGAATGCGCTCACAAGGAGCTAGATATTTTCTCTACGCGGATTAGAATCTATAAACTAGAAGAAAGCATGAGAAAATGATAGGAATAAATCTAGAAGATATCAAGTTCCCAAGCAAGCAAAGGTGTTGACAAAGAAAAGAAAAATCAATTTACTATTGTTGGATTTACATATTGAAAAGATACCAAGCTGGCCTCATTGATAAAAACGATAAGAGATGACAGGGGTAAATGGAGCTTTCTTTTATACGGTGACCTTTGTTGCCTCTTTGTGCTGCAAATGACTAGACAGACCAGGTGGACTAGAACACGGGTGGAACTATTTGCTGACTACTCATGGAATTCTCCAACTCTCAAATTCAATACAATAAAAACATTCAAATAAACCAACTATTTGAAATGTTGACTCCTCTTGAATGTTAATCCAAAGCTTAATACATGCAACTCTTTAGCCATAGACAGATTTCAAATCTAGACCTTAGCGCTGAGTATTAGATCTAGAAACTTTCAGACTATCTAAGAAAGCGTGAATGATCAGCAACGAGACTACCGAAGAAGCGAATTCAGGGGAAAGCAGTGGAGCCTTTAGATGTTAATAGATCAGCATAGATAGGAGACGGAGTCTATGAGAAACCAAGAGGTTCTATGATTAGGTTAGTAATCAATACGGACAAATGATCTTATGGTACCTATGAATTTTCTGGTGCTATTCCAGGTGAGTATATCAGGTCACAGAGATCAGGAAGTTGATAAGTGACAGAAGATGAGGTGGCATGCTTAAAAGGGCTAATTTTGGTAGAGATGAGGTTACGTTGCTGATTATGGGGAATGTTGGCAGAGAAGCTACGATAGGAAAACCTCATCTAAACTCAATGACCTGAAGAGTATATGACTTTTGATCATATCAGAGGCTCAGGTCTCCTTTGCCTGCCTGGGTCAAGGTTATATGTTCTTGTCGAAAAATACAAGTAGCCTTGTATCGCTGCCGAATGTGGAATGAGTTGCAAATTTGCATGTAATAATTGTATGTTTTTGTATGGCAGGCTTAAGATATATACGTATCAATGGGGAATTCGTCGGTTCAGTTGCCTATCTTATTGAGGCTTAGTTCATTTAGTATCAGCATAGATACAACTAGGTGTATAGCTTTTCATAAGATTGTTTCGGGTAAGGTTAACTCTCCTACTAGATATCCTCAGCTAGTAGTTTATCCATCTCACGAGTCACCACAATCCATTCGCCCATCCAATTAAAGAACAACTAATCCACCAATCCACCAACTACAATACTATACGTATACGAATGATCTGGCTGTACGGAGTATCATTGCTGAGAACTTTCAAAGAGGCCAAACAAACCCTGCATTCCTAGAACCCCAGATCTGGTTTTGATCCCTGCGATGCTGTGACGTCAGAATCTATCATTCCTCATTTGTCTCGTCGCAATATATATATTGATGCAACGAAGGAAATGATTATCATTTCTCCATTCATATACATACTTAGATACACATACATCTACGCATATCCGAATTGAATTCCACAAGCAAGTAGACCGCAAGATTTTATTTCATCCAAAGGAAATACAAACGAATATACATTAGAACAATAAGCAAGATGCCTGTCAATGATAAATCGGGAGTTTCGGGTGGTGCCACTTGGGTTACGAGTACTGTTGGGTATGTTGTTTTCTTCCTCCATCTTGCAATGGCTCTTCCTTCATTCTCCATGCTCATATTTGCCTTCGTATTGCACCCCTTCGGAAACCCGGAGATCCGCTTTTCTATTTTCCACATCCCCTAGTTTTCCATTCAGAGTTTTACGCGTATATGAATTGGAACATGAACTAATCATACTTGAATAGTAACGGTGTCTCAGGTGTCACAAATACCGTAGGAGGTGTTGTAGGAGCAGTTGGAAGAGGTTTGGGAGAGACTGTTAATGGAGTTACGGGGAATGCTGGTATGCCGTTTTTGCTCTTTTTCCCCTCTTCATGATATCCATCCTATCTCTTCATCTTCTTCTTTAGACTATAGTCTCCAGCTGTTCTGGTTCGAGGTAGTTTCTTGATTGGATGATAAGAAAACTGGAAAGAAGGAAAGAGATAATGGCATGTTCATAGGGAATGCTCATCGAAGACAAAATATGAATGGTATACTAACAATCATCAAAAAGGCAAGCCGGTAGGCGACGGCATCAAAGATGTAGGCGAGGGTATTGAGGGGGGAGCAGCACGAGTAGCGAAAGGTGTCAAGAATGCGGGGGAGGGCCAACATGGCCCTTTGAGATGAGTGGTTTTGTCCCACAATTGTACGAAATGTTGGTACGGTAAAGGATTTAGGATTAGGGTGATGTGATATGATACCAATGTCTAGTTGTCTTAACGGATAGAGTTTCTTGCAGCGAAGAGGTCTCATTAATGACTGATTATCAGTGGCTTCCTCAGACAGCTAGCTGTATGTGTATGTGATGTTAGACTTGGCCTGATCATCATACCTGTGCGATGGTCTGGCAACTTCACATCATTTTTCTCGTAGATGAACGATGCACCCCAAGTCTGTTGTAAATCTAAAGAAAATAATATCAAGCTCAGCGTAAAAGTAAGTCAATTTGTGATAACAGGTTATAGGAGGAGCTAACGGAGAATACACGTAGACTATTTAGGCTAGCAATCTGTTAGCCCGGCATCATTACCCGACGATACAAAGAGCCTAATTATAGAACAACAGAACGATTTTGAGCCATGCTACTCCCTCTGCCCCTTTCCTTTAGGTGGATTTTGGGTCAAAATGGGAAAATTTTGCGAATGGAAGGACGGTATTCCATTACGATGAGCCGAAAATTTGAGTTATCGGGTGAACTTATAGTCACCTAGTAAACCATGACATTTCAATGAACAAGATAACATAGGGGGGAGAGATGTTCCCAATTGCAAAGACTCGCACTTACAAAGTCCACCCCATCTGACATCACCCAGCAGTCCCCACGTGCTAAAATCCACATCTCAGCTATATATCTTGCCCTCCAAACAAATTTCCAACCCAGCCTCTGCAACAGCGCACACTCAGAACCCGAGTCAAGCCACCACTCCATAGACTCTCACGTCCATCTCCTCATAACAAACCCATCACAACATCGTTGAAATCCGCGGAAAATATTCAACACGAATAACGATATCAAAACAAGGATACAGCTATCATTAAACGGGTAAGTAAGCATGGAATAGTACATATAAAATCAATTGAGCGAATGCGGATACCCGCGTGTGCCAAGTGAAGGTTACGGACGGGCTATGAGTGGGATATTTCTATTACTAACCGATAGGCCGGGTAGAATCGAATCGGGGAGTGGGGCCGATTTTCTTTTCTGTATGGTGTGTAAGTGAAGGGTTCTGGATGGCAGTGGGTAGTTTGGTGGGTGTAAGGTGTTGTTGGGACAGAATGCGATAGATGGTAAGATTGTACAGGTAGAAAGGCGTGTCTTTTGGATTTGAAGCGTGTGAGAGATTTGGAAAGTAGTACAGGGGGTTCGCGCTTTGGGGCTGTTTACTTTTTGGATGGGTTGGCGAAGATCGAGTGGTGGTTGTTGAACATGGATCACGACTTTGAAATCCGAACCCAAAATACTATTTGATTGTCGAGCTTATATTTGAATATTGAAGACTTTTACAATGTGCATATGCTTGAGAGGTTGTTTGATTTTTGAGATTAGATCACAGCTTGACGACTATCAGAATTTTGTAACTTTAACGGACCACTTTACTGTTGAGCTGTAGATTGCTGAAAAGTTAATTAATGAAGAATTGAGCCATTAAACTGGTAATCTTGAAGTGCTACACACTATGTTATATAAGAGTTCTAAGCCTTATTCATTGCACTCCATATGTTTTTCTACCATTTTATTCAAAAATTAATATTAAATTAATAATATATTATAATTTCATAAAAATCGAATATATATTAATGAATAATAATTATTCCTTATATTTTAATTATATTTTCAATTTTTATAATTAATCTTTTAATATATAATCTATAATGCAAAAGATTTACCCTATTCTATATAACATTCTTAATTCTCTTTTTAATTCTTTAATAGAAACAAATATAAATAAAAGCTTTTTTAACTTTTTCTTTATCCACCTTTATATCTTTTCAATTGAATTAAAATTAGAGGAAAAAAAGAGTTAATTAAAGTCTTGTATATAATATTGTTAGGACCGTCTACGCTCAGACCCCAATATTTGGAAGGGATAAAACTAAGATACGCCGTCGTTACCTAAAAACCTTAATATTCAAATGCTTGAACATTTTGGCGTAAAAGATTCAATAGCTCAACACCAAAGATTAAAAGATATTCCTTTAGTATATCGCCATAAAACCGATTAAGGAATTAATTAAATACGGATTGTAATATAAATACCCAGTTAGAATCCGTATATTTTAGAAAGGCAATGAAAAGTCTTTATATAATCTTAACTAGTTGATTCTTTGTTTACACCTCTTAACAAATATTTTAATTAAGCTTTTTAAATATACTTTAGATACATTTTAACTCCATCCTCTATATAGATATATTTAAGCTCTAGTTCATTAAATAAAAGGAAAATAATAAAAGTAAATATCTAATCAAAATATGTTTACAAAGTAATATCTTTATTATTCTCATTTTTCTCTAAAATAACTAATAAAGATTTATAATTCCAACCAATAGTACCCCAAATTATAACCAATATTCTTCCAAAGCGATACACTAATTTAATACAATAGAAATACCTTTTTTCATTCATTTTTTTCATAATCCAAATCCTTCCATTCTTTCCTAACTCAAAAATCAACTTATTAAACCATATAATCTTTCTCCAATCTCTACCCCCCTCCCTATTAATAACAATATCATTAATCCCCCACCATCTATACAATAAAATAAAATTCAATCTCTTTTTTATTTATATTCAAAAAATAAAGGGTTTAAAATATACTATATATCTTTTATAACTATATTAGCGAAGCTTTTTTCGAATTGTATACATTAAAGCTTTAATGCCTAGTATATACTTTAACTATTCAAAAATTATTCTTTGCTTATTCTAATCTTTCGTTAAAGTATATATAATTCGATATATTTTAACTATTGATATTATAAAAGGCTTATAAACTTTCCCTTTATATATTTTCTATACAAATTGCAATTTAAATATATTTCGTATAAAGCTCTTAAACATTTCTATATGTTTTTTAATCCAATTCTAGAATTTTCTATCATTATATACTTAAATAATTCTAATATATCAAAAAGTACCCCAATTTTAATTTAGTTTGTAATTATCATCTTTGTTATTAAATATCATCATTTTTTCGAAGTTTGAATTGAAATATAATATGAATTGGATTAATAATGAATTATTTATAATAGGGGGTGGAAATTCGAAGAGGTAGAGCAAGCTCGCTTATGGGTGCGACAAGAAAGTTCCAGAACTCTTACAATCATCCCTATTGCGACCTTCTCTCATACATGTATTACATATCCAATCATGCCTCCATACCAATGAAACTTTATATGTGCAGAGACAAGTGCTAACTGACTATGAACGATATCCTTCCTTGAACCATGGCCATGAAACATACCCCATTACAATTAAGACCATCACGACAAGCTGGCAGTAATATTAGGAAGCAAGGCCTGGGTAAATTCCCACAAGAGACTCGAATCATGGGTATGGAATGCAGCCCCAGTGTAGAATGTGTTCTTTTGTCCCTGAAGTGCATTCAGCTTCCTGTAAAATCCAGCAGCGATGGTCTTGGCCGGAACCCATAATTCAAATGGTGTATGTCTAGTGTATGCGAGAAGTTTGGGGGTGGTATTGGTCATGTTTTTGACATGAAGTCTATTGAACTCAGCAAACATGGCGGCGCGGACTTCATCGTCGGTGAGAGAAGTTGGGGAGCCATAGTAGAGATTGAAGACATTAGGAATAGTGGTGGGGCTGATGGCGTAACCTGCTGGAAGCGGTGGGAGACCATAAGTGGTATCGTTGGCGACGTTGATAATGGATGCACCGCTTGGAAGACCAGTGTTACCGAAGACACCAACATAGTATCCAGAGTTGTTGAATTTTGGGAATAGGGTCTTTTCGGATACACTGAGATCCCATCCAGCAAGGTTGTCAATCTTTGGAGGAATGGTAAAGACCAATTTCTTGGCATCAATGAATTTATATCCAGAAGGAGTGCTGATGAGAATTTGGGCACAATGACCACTACGATTGACTGCAATGATCTTGGCACTAAGGAAAACATTTTCATCCCCGATAATTGCTTGGGCTTTTTGGTAGATTAAACTGTTATCATGTGCAGCGGTGCTCAGGAAGCCAGTGGTGAAGGAACTGATAACGCCCATGCCAAAATTCTTGAAAACATACAAAGTGGGCTTGGATAGTAAATCTCCAAGACCTTGCGCGAAGTTGGCAAGAAAGCCAACGAAGTCATTGCCGAGATTGTACTTGATAGCAAAGTCACCAAAGCTGAGCAAAAGATCTTCAGGTACCGGATTAGGCAAGTCAAAGCCAGTCTCAACATAAGGGTATTTTTGGAGTTGCGCCACGTAAAGTGCAAGACCAATGGTGAAGTTAGCAGTTGAATAAGTAGAGTTCTCGATACCAGTACGAAAATCAGCATAAATAGTATTCCCAGAGGAAGTATCGGCTGCAGCTAAGGTGACGTTAAGGCGAGCAGCATATTTCTTGACTAGATCGATATTGTGGTAAACGATAACACCATAGTCTTCTGTAAGGCCAGTTACAGGATCTGTGTAGGTATTTGTATGGCCTCCCATGCGATCTTGATTGTCTATAACTGCTACAGACTTTTGCGCATCGATTAGGCCGATTGCAGCATACGTTCCTGAAGAACCTCCACCAACGATAACCACATCTCTCTTGATATATTCAACATTCTTGTAAAATATACCGTTGATAGTGAGAGAGTTAACTGCCCTTGTGACTGTTGCAGTAAAGGCACCAACAGAGAAATAATTGACGGCCAACAGAAAAGGCGTAAGCTTAACGAGGACCATCTTGGCGTACTATCTGCGAGCAAGCAAGACTTGATGCTTGAATAGTCTGAAATCTTAAAAATAGAGGATGGAGTCGAAAGGCCGTTGGAGAGCCTTTTTGAAAGCAGAAGTGAATGATGGTGTGATGAAGGTCAAAATTAGAAATTAAAACAGGCGAATTGACAGACTTTATATTAGACCAACTTTGGGAATAATACTTCGCATTACGACTGTAGTTCCTTGAACTATTGATGATCAGTATGGATTAGCATTCAAAGTATAATAGGATAATCCTTATATGCATACGCCGGGGCACGAAAGCATGCGCTAGTGCGCTACACCTTAATAAACATAATTACTAATACTCTATATGCTGACTATAGCCCTACATGACACCCCGCTAAGGATGCAATTGGTCTTTCAAGGCGTTTGTTCTTGTCTCGTGTATCCTACCCCATCTCATCCCAAGATCTGTAGGGTTCAGGTGCTAGGTAGGATGCTATAACTAGCCGAAAAACACATGGCAAACGACATGAAGAGGTGTTTGATTTTGCCATGCTGTTTTGAGACTAATTGGCCAACCTTGGGGGCGCCTTTTCCTATGTAGGTTCCCATGCAAGAATTCCGAAGAGGACTACTACCAAA
Source organism: Monilinia laxa (assembly GCA_009299455.1). NCBI lineage: Eukaryota > Fungi > Ascomycota > Leotiomycetes > Helotiales > Sclerotiniaceae > Monilinia > Monilinia laxa. The sequence continues at coordinate 75,232 of VIGI01000024.1, forward strand.
AGCTACTTTGATGAGGAACATCCCAAGAAAATGATTGGTAGACTCTTTGGGTTTCATGCCTACATTGACCTGATTCCAAAGTATTCATTTTATTAGCCCATGGAAATCCTGGGCGATCCTTTAGAACTCAACGAAGAATGGCTGATGCTCCGCAGTTGCGTTTTTGACCATCAATCCTACCCTCTCCTTAATGAACTATATAGCTACCACTGAACGTTAACCTTAAATGTCCGCCAACCACTAGTATATAGTTATTTGGCCTTTTCGTGGAGAAGGAGAGAGCAGCGTTCCAATACTGCCTAGGCGAAATCATTCGAATAGAAATATTGAAGAAAGACTAGAATATTAAATTATTTGCTTGGGTAGTTCTATGAAGAGTACTCTCTAGACGTTGTTGCTTTGATGGGTCCGGGATGTTCCACTAGTGAGAATTATTAATATGTACAGCTTGTTTGTGTCCGGCCGGTGCAAACCTCCGATGCACATAAACACAAACACAAACACGAACACGAACGTTGTTGACGTTAACGTTAGCGTTGCGTTACCGTTACCGTTACCATCATCATTGCCCCCAACTGTGCCAACCCATGCAACTTGAAATCTCACTCCTCCAAAAAAGAAGGAAAAGAAAAAAAAAGGAACTCTATTTTGGGTGGTGGAGAACGCAATTAGTCCACCTAATCAGAATTTCCGAACTTCCACTAACACTGCGTTCTTAGTACATGCTGTTCTTTTGATATCGATGACATTTCGGTTGAAGGCATGAATCCGATCCCATTTCCTGCCTCCTGGTGCTTGTGCACTCATAAATGGGATATGAAGGTGAGTGACACGACGACGTAAGCTCCGATTGATCTAGGCATGACCATGGAGGTATCGCACTTTCGAAATCAACCTTAATCCGTCGAATTCAATATACTTTCTACCATATTTCACTCATTTTATTTGAACTTTAAGCGGTCGGAATCTCGGGCATTACAAGACCTTGTTCTGGAATGAATGGCGCTATCAATTCGATTAATGTTGAGCTGAATAGAGCTCTGGATATTGCTATGTACCTCACCTATCGCTGCTGAAGCTCAGCCCAGAATGGCTAGTAGTTTTCTTTGCGATAGAGGCTAGAAAAGGTCCTATAAGAATGCTCACCCATTCGGTCATACTCAACCACAAATTTTAATCGCCGAGTACTGAAATGGCCACCAATTAGTGTTTCTTGAACATTGAACCCAAACGAGACTTTCGATCGCACAACACTTTGGTTTTCATGATGATTTGCCTGAACTGACGTTTGCTGGCGGTGTCTCTCCTTGAGAAAGTCTCTGATCAACGAACAGAACTCACAGTGCGGCAAGATAATGAGACACTCAAAAGACTATATGGTGTTCGTGTCTACACCAGTGTGTTTTAGAATCCAGTTTTACCAGAAGCATGAGTAACGTCAGTCTTGTCAAAGATTGTAGATTATCATCCTTCAATAATTTGTGGTCATCTCATGCGGTGGGTGTCACATGTCAATGATGAATCATTTCGTGAGTGAAATGATCGGAACAAATGTTCTATTCTAGTTTATGCGAATTAGAGTCGTAAATAATCCTTCACATGAAATCTACTAAGCTTTCATAGTTTGCTTTATCGTCTCTCGTACGTCCTGTACAGGTGGTGTTCTCGGAGAGCTTGCCTCAAACACCATTTTCCTTTGATCCAATTCATCAAATATTGCCCAATCACCGATTTGCTCATCGAAAAATTGGTCAACATCTAATCCTTGAATTTCAGCTTCCTCTGTTACCCGCAAGTGCATCCCTGGAATAAATTTCAAAATGTAAAGGAGAGCACAAGACACCAAGAACGAATAGGCTGAAATGGCAGTAATTTCTGCGAATTGTTTGCCAACTTGGGTCCCATTACCATCAATACCACCGGGAGCTGAAGTTACACCATCAAGCATGCTTACTGTTCAATAATTAGTTAGAGTGGATTCAATTTGAGGATAAGGGTGCATACTAGATGATGTTGCAAAAATTCCAATCAAAAAGCTTCCTACCATTCCACCAACACCGTGAAGCTTAAACACGTCCATTCCCTCATCTATATGGAGCCACTCATTTAAGTTCTGTAACGATGCACAGACTACTGCAGTTATAAATCCAATGACGGCAGCCAGCCAGACGGAAACGTACCCTGCCGCAGGAGTGATCCCCACAAATCCAGCAATCGCTCCTTCACAGGCGCCTACGAGACTAAATCGTCCACCATGTTTGATGAAGTCGACAACAACCCATCCAAGCATTCCAGTGCATGCAGCAGTATTGGTGTTGAATGCAGCAAGCATTGATCTAAGGGAGGCATTTAGAGCACTACCACCATTGAAACCAAACCATCCGAACCAAATGAGTACTGTACCAAGGAAAACTAGCGTGGTATTATGTGGTCTTCCATGAAACTTCTTACCGGTATGCTTGCGCTTTCCAAGTACGAAAGCATATGCCAATGCAGACTATCCGGATGCAATATGAACTGGTCCACCTCCTGCAAAATCCAAAGAAGGAAGCTTTGTATCTGGTTAATTGATGTCATGTTTATAGAAGTAAGCATGCCTGAAACACTCACATTGTACAGCCAGCCATTAGAATTCCAAGTCCAGCAAGCAATGGGACAATAAACAATCGTCGCCCACCAAAAGCCGAAGACCAAGCTCGGTACAATTCTTCCTCTCTCAAAGGCACCCCCCACTACAATCTGAACCGTGCAAGCACAGAATAGCAGTTGATACAAGCAAAACACAATTTCAGGAATCACAGCACTTCCTGGTGAAGGGGCAGACATTACATTTTTTAATCCGAAATTCGCCGTATTGCCAATGAAAGGACCCGCGGTACGCGAGTACGCGAGGGTATATCCCCAGAACATCCATTGGAAAGTCGTTACAGCTGCTACAAGTAAGGATTGGAATAGCAGGGCGAGAGCGGATTTACGACGTGCAAGACCGCTATAGAGGAGCCCAATACCAGGAATGATCAACCAGACAATGAAACCACAGAAAACAAGGTATGTGTAATGAAATTCGAAGCCGGAGAATTGAGCGTTGACATCTACAAGCTCGGGATTGCCGCCATCGGGAATTGAAGAATTGAAAAAAGGCGCACTCATGGTGCTGCAGGATGCAGGAAGAAATTGCTGATTCTGTATGATCGCTACGTAGTGTAGACCTGCGAGCCGTTAAGTATTCCATCTTATCATGGTTCATTGTGCTTGGAGCACTACCAACCGTTCTTCTTATCGCCAGTCAATGCGGACCATTCAGTTGGAAACCTATAAGAGTGAAGAACCTGCCCTCGCCCCCTTGGCAACCTTACATCCTTCTTTTATCGTGCGCAAGCATTGTTATTCTCATTGTCTAGGTCACCAACTTATGAAACTTTGATAATCGGAGATTTCGGGCAGATCAGGGGCGCAGGATATGTTGCTGATAAGATGCTTGGCGCCCAAAGACGGGGAACTTTTTTCTAGTTCGGGATAAGTGGGACGGAGTAGATGAGGTGTAATGATACTGGCAGAGAATCAAAAAGTACTCGTAATGCTTCCAAGTTCCTTTGAAGTTGCTAAGTTCTATCTCTAGTCAGCAAGGTACGGGTAAAAACTATTTATCTCCTTCCCATCATCAAGTGATATTTTGGCTGGAGACATATTATCCAGACTTTCTACATCAGTTTACATGCTGGATTATTATACCGCCAACTATATTGTCGACGGCGGTGGAGATTTATCTCTGGGGCCACCATCTCACGAGTTATTACACTTTTCAACGCCTTCGGCTCATATCGAAAGTCAGCGGTGTGGCTTTAAGGCTGGGTTGAAATTCACCCACCTCACTTCAACCTATGCATCATTATAACTCTTGGCATTAAATCACCGATCTAGTCAAAACAAGTTGAAGACAGTATTGTTTTCAATCTCAACATCATAAATCAGTAGGAAGGTCTTGGGCATCTAGTCCTCAAACACACTTCCTTCTTTGATACTGTATCATCAAAGACTACTAATCCGCTTGCCTCATCTTCTTATTCCTAGCTATAGGGAAAAGATCTGTCCCTTTCACATTATTTTGATTTGGAAAAATTTCATTAATATTGATCCCCAATATCCAATCCCCAACTCTTTGCGGGTATAATGCCGTGATTCTCTCTTTCAAATTCTCTGCACTTGTTGCAACCTTGATCAGCTCTCCCCAGTCTTTGATATACTGCCTTTTTTCTCAAAATGATCCGTTCCGTACCCATCCCAAATCTGCTTATGACTTGGCACTACAATTTTCGGCTGCAAGCTCTCAATTTTATCAACAGCCCTAATCCATGCCTCTCTCAATCCCATTGTATTTGTCTCGACAAGATACTGGAAACATTCTCCATATACAGCATCGCCAGTGACAACCAGATCTAGTGATGGAACGTGAAGAACAGTCGTATCATATGTATCCGACTGTCCAACCTCAACAGCTTGTAGAAGGTGATCTTCGAGATAGAATTTTCCGCTGGGAGGAAGTGGTTGAATTGTTTCATTTTGAGTTGGTATTTGATTAGGGAATACAGCGGACCATAACTCGACAAATTCAGCATAACTCAGTTGTTCAGCTACATGTGCGATAGTTCGTTCGGTGGCGACAGCAATGACACCAGGGAAACGTTGTTGGAGAACTGGAATGCCGAAGAAGCGATCCCCGTGTCCGTGAGTAATATAAATATGAGAGAGTGTTTTGCTGCCGATGGTTTGAGATATCCAATCCGCTAGTGCGATAGATGTTTCAATATTGACAGGTGCGTCGACTAGGACTGCAGTCGATTGGCCGTGCAATAGTGTGTACGATGTTGGAGATATGGTATAGTTGTCAGGTGGGTCTACGACGGAAATTTCAGGTGCTTGGAACACGTCTATGATATTGATGTGGAAGGATGCTGAATTTTGATGGCAAGGCTCAGATGAGCGAGGACTGATGTGAACAGTGGTTTGGATACCATTGTGTTATTATTCAGTTCTGCTCCTCAATGGTTTTTGTTTACGTGGATCTTGATATTCATTGAAGGGAGAAACATCCCTTTATATACTTCTTCAAGCTAGCTTGCGAAAGGCATCAAGGGTCGCATTTCTTTCTTAATTTCTGCCATGGCTTGGTCATCTGTTATGCAGTAAGTCTAGCCAGTCTGTAAGCCACCGGATCCAATTTTCGACAATAATATATCATATACCTGCGCTTATTCATCTTTCTATTGTTCAGTAAACACGATTGTTCTATTCTCTAGTCCTTAAGAAAGCTGATGAAGTTCCAAGCTACCTTGTTTGCCAAGCTTTTCCATAAATTTATAAGCGTTACAACAGTTATGTACCGAGGCGTATGAATAGTAATCACACAAACATAATTAGCTATATGATCGCCCGCTTTTATCTGCAGAATCTCAAGTTTGTCTTCAAGCAATTCTCTCCGTTTGATAGGACGAACGCCTGTAGTAGACAATACATCGAATAGCATCATGATCTCAAAACACTACACAGAAAAGACATTACACAGAAAAGGTAACTAAGTCTCATGAATCATTCTGCGCTGAGATAGATGAATGCCAGTTATGAAATCATCAAAATAAGGCCTGTTAACGCCTTGTCACAACATAATTTATTCTTCCTTCCCTTCAACCATCAAATTCATCACAAAGATTGATAACACTTCAACAATTACAAAACAACTTAGAAAGCAACACAACGGTTTCTACCTCCCTCAACTCCAATCACAAAAATGAATAACCATTGCACCCACGGCTATCCGCACCATCAACGACCTCGCCCGCGAGATCATCTGACACGTTCAGACATCCGCGATCACTACGCTTTCCCAAACAATCGACTTCCTCCCATTGTACAATATTATGGCAATGCTCAGTTTAACGAATGTGCCATGATTGGAAGAGATGACATGTATACGAAAAGAACTATGGAGCCTGATGCCAGAATGCATGGTCCTTGTGCCTGTCTATTTGACCGATATGTTATTTTTCAGAGGATAGGACGGGGTCCGCGACATTGATGGTGTTGTTGATGGAGGAATACTGGGCGAAATGATCGAGTGTGTAGTCTTAGAGTGGAAGCGATGCTTGGCAGGGATGGATACAGCATGGCTGGACACATATATCGATGAGAATAGGGAAAGACGTAATAACAATCGTTGTTTTGAGTTGTAAATTTCAGAATCATGTGATGGCGACAAAGAGTTAGCCGATGTTTTGGATGAATGAGCCTACAGATCCACACTTCAAACCCTCCAAATGGAAGGATGCGAATTCAAGAATTGATACAAAAGACCCATGACCCATTGCTTCTGATCGGTATATACGCGACTAGAAACTTCTTCTTCTCTGTGAGAGACATGTAAGGAAGCCTGAAAATTCGAACCCTCTCTCCTAATTCCGTATTCTATTGTTGCCTTCATAGCTCATAATGCGGCTCGAAGTCAGAAACTCGAAAGACATCACATGATAAGCATGCACAATATAATGAACAAAAGCAGAATATTACCATAAGCAGTCCAATAGAAACCTCTGACAGGCAGTCTTGAAGATGTTTTCTATCGGGCAAGGCTCCATCGTATGCGTGAGATCATTTTGCCACTGCCCCTCCTGGGTTCGCATTGGGTGAAGATTCAAATCGAACCCAGAAAATATACATGGATCGACTATAAGTTGAGGGACCGTTTCTGGTACAGGATTCTCGAATATTTTGGAGAAAGGGATGTATATTCCATCCTGGCCTTGTTTATACAGGTTCTGATAGACCTTATCTTCAAATCTAGGCACGCTCCAGAGTGGACAGATCCACTGGTTGACAGGTAAAGCGTGGCATAAAAAACAACCTGGGCGTGGTCTGACATGATTCATTTGATATATATTGTGTTATTGTTATTTTGACTGCGGATAATTGAGTGGTAGTCTAAACTTTTGGTCTTTAGATGAGGAAGAGTTTGTGGTGTTGCGTTTGGAAGTATAAATTATCGGAAGATAATTTGTTGGAAGTTGTGGAATACTCAAAGGAGATGGTGTTGATGAATTGTTGGAGAGAAGAAAGAGCTAAAGTGCGTAGTAAAAACTTCAGGAAGGAGTCATTCTGGGGAAATACTTGACTGTAAATGATAATTTCTGCTTAAACAAGTGAACAATACATGTCGCCTCTAATCACATGTACAATGAACCTTCACTTCCTGTACCTTGTTTTATAATCCAGTCGCCATTTGCACATTAGACCGAGTCAATTGGGCACAATTCCAACACTTACACAGAACAATTAATCAAAAATGGGGTTTGTATAAGTCTGCGCGCTTCAGTAAAGAAATGAATTTCAATAGAAACAATTCTTCGTAGTAAAGATCATGCATGGCCTTACTTAATCAGGCCCACTGGATGATTTGTCAAGCCATTAGCGTCTTCGCTTCGAACCCCTTTAAGAATATGAACATGACGCATCATTTATGATACAAAAGCTTTGTGTTGTGCATGTCAACATCAAATTGACTGGAAGGGTTGTCGATCTAAAAATATGCTGGCTGTCTATTTTGAAGAGGAAGGGGCAATTTATTAGTCTTAGCATTAACTGATACCCCAGATCCGTGGGTTTTGAGAAATTTCGCACTCTCTCCCTACTCTACTGCCTTGATCCTCAGCCCTTTGTTTATATCTTGGGTATTAGTATAGATCATTAAGATGGTAATTTCGGGATTCTATGGTAAGAATGGGTGCGTATCACATTTTCATAGGGTTGTCAATGCAACCTCCCTGTCTATTTCGTGTATGGGTAGAATAATTGTGACCATAATGTATCTTCGCAACTGTTACATTTGTTGTAGACTCAAAATTGAATTTTTTGAGGATATTTCTAAAGTTGTTCATTGTAGAGTTTTTTTATCACCTTCAATTGCGTTGATGGGAATCCGAAAGTGGAATCCGGAAGTGGACTTGGAATATTAATGCCTTAGCTTTATAAAATACAGTAAATTACTTTTATACCACACAAATCGAAGGTATTTACTATTGTACTATATAGGTTCTATACTAAAATGATATAGAATCTACTTTTTTACTATAGCCCGAGATTCTATCCTCCGCCATATTTCACTTCTCCATTATAGAATTTACTCTCGCACTATAGATTCTACCCTGCCATGGAATCTACTGTTCTACTATAGAATCTATCCTTCTACCATAGATTTTGCCCTCCGCTATATTCCATTCCTCCACCATAGATTCTACCCTTCCAGGCTTCCACTATAGGTTCTATCCATATAGTATAAATCCTATAGTAAATTATATCATAGATTCTAATATTTTATACTATAGAATCTATATGGAATAATTGTAAAATACCTTCTATTTTTGTGATATGAAAGTAATTTAGTGTATAGAATAAGCTATGAGCCTTTGATAGTTTAAGTCTGCAGGATAGTTCATTCATCCAGCAAGTTCAATGTGAAGGGGACTCAATTGTGGTCTTCATATATTCAGTCATTCTTCTGTTGTTTAGCCGCCCGGATCCCACTAATTAATTAACTTATCAATGGCAAGCCACTCTTCAACCTCTCATATGATCACTTCTTTGTGCGAGGAATGTGTTTCAAACCCATTCATAGTTTCTGCAATATTCATAATGAGAAAGGTAGCTGTGGAGCTAAAGATTGGTTTTTCGTTGAAGGGGTAGGCCTCTCAGACAGTAACATGGAGAACTTGGGGTAAAAATCTTTACAATCAGTCCTCAACTTGTACCGCAAGCATGACCACGATTCTTCGACCAATCTCATCATAGTAGGCGCAACCTGCTATATGACTTGCCAGTAGCAACTTTACAAGTACCGGTATTTACTAAACCTATCGAGGACACACTTCACGAACCGAATTTCCTCCAGGCAATTTGACCTACTACAAAGACCTCAAATGGGGTATTGAGTATTCTGAATAAGATGGGTAAAGAGAACAACTCAGGGGGGATTAGAGAATACAAGGTTCGACATAACTTCATGAATTCACTTAAACCATCAATAGTTTCTATGATATCTCCTTTTTGTATTATGAAATTTATGTGAAGGAGGAATGCATGTCACCAAATTGAGATGTAATTGATCTTAGCTATAGGCTGGTGCTGAGATGCATACGAGAACACAAAGCCATATCAACATATTTATGTTTTGCATTATATCACTATGTATATGCATGCAGATGCCCAAACGTTCAATCGTACCATCTGGTCTGTTTTCAATGCGTTCTTTCATGACTACATAAAAGTTGAGCAATAAACTCTACAATTAGATTCCAGCACAATGCTTTATTACAGTACCAACAACATCAAACAAGCCAAGCTACGTCATATAACCTTAATATGTCCTCGGGGTATCTCTGGACTTGGAAGGTAGGTGAAGTTAACGTTAATGTGTATTACCAAGCACCATTATAAGGTTCCGATTCCATCAACTGCAGATAAGACATGTCTTAAGCTGTAACTGCAAAAATTTTTCGTATTGTTGACTAGACCAGATACAAAAACAAGGTGTCTTATCGGACGTTAGCGGAGTTCACGACACAAGCTCTTCTCTTCAACGAATAATACACCATTCCGAGAAAAGCACAAGCGCAGGGATGTCTTTTTGCCAAGTCTTCATTCGTATAAATGCTCGGGTATGACCTTACCCCCTGCCTGGGTTGGATTCTGTAGAAATCTAAATTCTTCTCACGCAAAAGGCCTCTGTTTATCCAGAAAAGGCACTAGGGCTTGAAGCTATGGCATTGAACTCTTCTCGGGTACCTTTCCATTCTTGATGAGACGGTAAGAAAGGATACGGAATTTAAGCCCTGTCGCCATCATTCGATGTCTGCAGAACGTTGTTTCATCATTACAAAGTATCCTTACTGTATTATGTAAGTATTGACGAATGCGTACAATACAACCAGGTACAAAGCGCTCTGCCCTGAAGGCTCAAAACTGAATTTTGACATCACGAGATGTTATCTGATGACGTGATAATGTTTGTCTGATCGGGCGTCTATATTCATTCAAACAGGAATCAAGAACAACATGTAACCTTGTGTATTGCTATGCATACGAAACGTTGTGTTCAAGATTGTACGGAGTACTTATGAAGGATTTGAATGCATAACGTTAACACCATGTATAGATAATTCATCAAATGTATCGTAGGGTATGGGTTTAATTTTACTATTTTGGATCTATCACGAAAGGGTCCATCGATATCGTGAGATCCATTCTCCAACAGATTACTCTGTTGGTTTGGTTATAGTAACTGAAAACTGACTCCGCTTCACGCCGAGTTTGCTCGGCAGACCGTCCCAATCACTCTGGCTGCTCCCGTATCTGTTCATTGTTGGTCATTACTTTACTAGCTGTCTGTCTAGTAGACCATGTGAAGGGTTTGTATGTTATTCACAATGAAGCTGAGGAGAGGCCTAGAAGAAGTCCTTGTCAGTAGCCAGAGACCTTACAAGTTCAGTGTTCACCTCCGATTCCCCTCCCCACCTTCGCTTATTCTCTAGTCTTTGTCGATTTGGGTTAGAGGCTGAGGTAGATGATCATGGGAGTTGATCTGATAAGATTTGATTTGACTAAACCATGGAAGCTAGTAAATTGCCAGGTCGAGATCTTTCAACTAAAGCCCTGATATTTGACGTACTTTTTGAAGTTTTTTTTTTTTTCAATCACAACTATCAATTATCTTAATCTCTTTACTCGAACTACTGAGGTAAAAAAGAAACCAATCGAGATGTTATGATCTGATATTACTTTATTTAATGCTAGTAAGGTGGTCTTCCCATGACCAGAACCCTTTCTATTTCTTTCTAATTGGCAAGTCAATCCACGTGAACCTGATGTGTGCGGTAGTGCGGCAGGACATCTCATTGGATGCAGTCTTCGCTACTAAAATTTGATCTCGACTTGGAAATCTGTTACGTGTTGCCCTATGTAGACTTTTAGGTTTTGGACCTCTGACTGGCGTTCGGCTCTTTGACTATTATTGTAAGGTAACTACCATTGTAAAGCACGGGTAGCGTGCAAGATCCATCAAATAACATTACCTTTGATATAATAGAAGAGAGACAGGGCTCTTTAGGGGCCACGGTAAAAGATTCATGGTTGCGGCTCCCCCAGCTCTCTTACTTTTATGCTGATAAATGGATAGGTAAACAATTTAGACATAAATGAGATGGGGGTGACCATGGAGCATCTATGGGTGCGATCCCTGCAGTGCGTTATTGGATTGGAATTCTCCAATAATACAACACAAATCGTCACTTCTTTCAAATTCTATTGATTGGTATCCCTATCAACCCATGGTTTTCAGGTGGAGTATCCGTGGGGTATAATGTAGCAGTGGGTTATACAAGCTTTTCAAAAAGGTAAATACTGTACAATGAGAATGAGACTCTTGGGATTGATTGTTTTTGACCCCTTCTAGACCCAATGGACGAATTCATCATCGTATATGTCAGGTTGGGTAGGACCATGAAATTGAGGCTGAGTTGCCTTGTATCACTATCACTCGGGACCGAATAAATGTTATAGTACTCAAAGTACAGACATTTTGAATTTCTTTCGATACAAGAAAGATGTTAATCCTCTGGATGTGGAATCTAAAGCTCTGCGGAATATGTTTTCATATCCAAATTACATGACGATAGGTGTTATTATCATATTAGAGACCTTATTATAGAATCTAAATGGTATAGAGGTAAAATGATGTTGATTTTTACGGCATAATATTCAGATTAACGTATTTTTATCGGGATGGCATGAAAGCAACTTGCTATAAAATTAATCAATCATGCTTTTTCCAAGTTGGGGCAGTGTTCCATGAATTCATGGATGGACTTATTAGCATTAATACCTTATTCTTATAATCCCGGATGCCACGGGCGTGCAGGTGTGGTAGGGTTGCGGGATTGAGGTGACCCCCTTCCTGTACATAATATTGCAACGTTGTTGTCAAATTATACCCGGTTAGCATGATGCGTGAAGAGGAGATATACAAATGTGCCCTGATCATTCAGCTTTTTTGTACTGTGTATGGATTTGGTCGGTTAGGTCGAAGTGCATATGATTGGAAGTTACCCTAAACAGTGAAGGGTCAATGGAAATCGGTGTACAGTATGATTTCAAACCCAATCTGATTCCCTCATATAAAATCTGTAAATCTTCATAAATTCCGATCCGCTTCGATTCATTCATTTTAGCTATATAATTGGATCAAAAGGTTTACGGAACACTGGGCCGTAAATTCGATCCGATCCTTTGGATCAATTAGTATATGATTGCCGTGAATCTGTGATGGTACCTGCTAAGATTCCTGAAATAGTCTAGCCCCTTACCCCATCTTATCCTATTCTAGCTAGGCTCCCCGTCTATTGTTTGTTTAAACTTTCCTCATCATCCGGGAAAAGAGCGGACTATTTTATTCAGGGCTGACTTGGATGTCTCGTAGACCGGGATATGTACCGAGACTTCACCACCTTGGTATACTTGAGCTATTTCATGATTATGGGATGCATTGAGCTTCCCCTATATCAAAATCATAGAATAGCAGGGATTGCCAACCGCTAGAATTTGCAAATTTTGGACATTTTAACTTCATCGAGGGCTCATTAACAAATCCTTATATAAAAAAGTCTACTATAGGGGTCTAGTCCGACATGTTCCTACCCTTTGCATGACTCTTCTGCAGGTACTTCTCAATCTAAGGCCAGTACCGGCAGGGACTAATAGATTTGTTTCAAGGAGATGGCCTGAGTAACCATTCGGGAAAAACCGTTGAAGTAATCTGTGGATCATGTCGTGATTTCGTCGATTATCATCAGCGCTGCTAATCCTTAGCAATCAAGCTATGTGGGATTGCGTGCGGAGGGTCCGGGTGACTTTTGGAATAGGGAGAATATTGAACCTGATGATGACTAGCCCTATGTATTTATCTGTGCTTTTATCTTTCTCCGGGAGTATTTATATAAGAGCTCCCTTTCCTCCATGATGGAAGTCCTTTCCCAGCCAGACAATAAGTTTAGAGTCATTTCTTTCAGCAGATCATTTTTGCCTTTGCCTTTACTTGACTATGCTTTTATCAACTGTCCGAGCCCTTGCTTTGGGCAGTCTACTTGGCACTTCATTTGCTCGAGTCAACAATGTCCCTATTGACAACTCGACACTCGATGAACTTTACGCCGCAGCGCTCAAAGAAGATGGAAAATTGATTGTAGCATCAGGTGGTGATGGTCAGTAAACATTCTCAAGACTAGATACATAGATTGACAGGCCACAAGCTGGAGTTCAAGGCAGTGGTGTCAGAAATGCTTGGGCAGCACGATTCCCCAAGATCGCCCTTGATTACCAAGTTGACCTCTCGAAATATCACGACAGTCGAATTGATCGAGGATACTGGTCTAACAACCATACCTATGATGTTGCCGTTCTTCAAACCCTCCATGATTTCCAGCGTTGGAAGGAGGAGGATCGTTTGTTGTTTTACAAGCCCCCAACGTTCCTTGATTTGTATGCAGGAGAGACAGATCTCGATGGTGCTTTCTTGCCAATCGGTATTTGTAAGTGTTTTGGCCTGCTAGGTTTTTTCCTGTGCTAACCTTCCACTTCAGCCAGCTTTGGTAGCTTCATCTACGATAGCGATGCTGTATCGCCATCCGATGTTCCAACTAGCTACGCAGACCTTCTCGATCCCAAATGGAAGGGAAAGATTGTAGCAACTTACCCTAACGATGATGACGCGATCGCATTTCTATTCTCCATCATCATCGAAAAATATGGGTTTGAATGGTTCGACGCATTTGCAGCCCAAGATGTCCAATGGGTCCGTGGAACTGCCACTCCCGGTTTCGTTATTCGTGATAACCATAACAACGTCACATCCGCTTCCGGATCATCACCAGACGGACGAGTTCTCAGCTTCACCGGTTACGCACCTGCCAATGCAAGCTACATCAAGACTGTGCAACCACCGGCTCCAGAACAGCACATGGCATGGGCCCAAACTGCTGCAGCCTTCACCACTACTAAGCGACCAAACACTGCGAAGCTTTTCTTGGCTTGGATCACCAGTGATGATTACCAAAAGGCCTCTACTTCAGGATCGGTTAGAAAGAGTTTGGACGTTAATGGAGAGACTTACAAGAGCAACACTACGCAAACTAGTCAATTCAGACAGTTCATGCAGGACCGTAGAAGAGTTGATTGGTGGAAGTTGCAATATGAGACCACTTTGGGATCCGCTCAAGGTGTTAGTCCTTTGGAGTTGTACCCTTAGATTGAGGCACAGGGTTTCCAATAGTTCTGATTCCAGTCGAAGGAGGCGTTTCCATTACTTTGGGGCTGCTTCAGGCTTCTGAATCCGAGTGATTTCTGCTGACTGGCTATTGGAGTTTGGTTAAGACAGCGGTGGTGGCTGAGTAATGTTGAGTGGGTAACTCGTGAGATCTTGTATGAACAAACCATTACGCTTGCCCTCTGCAAGTTATGACTGTATATATATTTATCTTTCTTGTTACATATATGTTGTTTACTTCTATTCATGCCATATAAATTTAAAGTATGATATTAAGTGCAAGTCACTAGATAGTGTTTCCCAGATATGCGCTGCATTTGTGAGCGATTAAGAGAGGATTAACATCTCTGCATGACCGTGCTGAACGCGCAGTAGATGACTTTCATTTACTCCCTAAACTCGTTTCCTTATCCGAATCAACGTTGCTCGAAGATCCAGAGGTCTTCCCTTCTTGAGTTAAGACGCCAGCAGAAATTTAATAACAATTCAACACCTTTCAAGAAACAAATTCTCATGTCCAGGTTGGCAACATTCATTGTCATGCTCAAAAGATTTTTTCCCCAAAGTTCTACAGATCATCTTCCATTTATGTGATAACTATGCACCACGCATATTCATTCCGTCTCAGTAGTTCTACGTAGAATAAGCAAGATGCGATGAACAAAGCCCGCTGTCGAGCTTTCTGCACTTTACCAATGTAACTTTTCCTGAAAACCCAACGATTCATTATATATTCTACTAATCCATATATCAAAAAGCAGCCCACTCCACCAAGAGACACCATCTAAGTAAGTCATGATTACGTTACTATATTCTAGGGCCCCACCCCAATCCGTTTCGACCAAAATTTAATCTCCTAACATAAGAACCATTAGCCATACAGCACCGTCACTACTTTCCAAACTCCCCCATTAACAAAATCGGCAGGGATACTTACTGCGGACCACCAGCCCATCTTGGTTGTATTGTTTTAAGAGCAGGGGGAGGATGCGGTGCCTCGATATAGTACTCCCTCGGTCGGGCAGTGGGTAGCCCATCCAAGAAACAGGATGTAAGTCTAGTCATGGACCTCCAGCATTCATATTACTACCATGGCTAGTGTAGATGGTATGAGCATTAGTATAGGGGCTATAATAGTAACCTGACATTCTGGTATTGTGAGATGGTAATAATTTAGTCTGTATGTTTGGTTTGGTTATTTGGGTTTTGTTGGTTGAAGTTGGAACTGTTTTTGTTATGTTTATTTTTTATTTGGAGCAAAGACTTGGGACGAGAGAGTTCGGATGGCTTTTATGGCATCTTAGCTACTGTGGTGGTAAGTATCAAAGTTGTAGTGATTCAAATTATCATACTTCTTTTCCATTTGATCGGATATTCAAATGCATATGGCGGTACTCCAACCACGGAATCATTGTGTGTGAAATATTCGATGAGGAATGCCCATGTTAATGAATCATCAAGAGCAGGTATTTCGGCATATTAGTGTTTTGATAAAGTGTTTCATTGTCTTTATGTGACTGTGGACGTAGAATAGAGGAAAAAGTAGGAATGAACTTATGATCCAACAAGTGAACTTCACGCTCTATTAAAGCTGGAGCATGACTTGAATCATGAAAATGATTTCCAACAACACCTTGAATAATTCCAGTCAATCAAATCAGATGTGACAGAATTCCTGCGAGCAGAGATTGAACATCTATAAAGTCTTCTACTATACCCACAATGTTAGTCTCAAACTATCAACGCAAAGAATTTTACCAAACATATCTATTTCGCCCAACATCTCGCTCTATTCGCAATGCAAATCTCAATAAATTTCTTTCCTGAGTCTTATTGCCAGCAACAAGACTACCCAATCGTAACTTACAAGAATAATTACTTTCAGGGCGATGGGTATTATTACCAAGGCATCGAAAGCCCTCAAATGAATGGGAGCAGGTCAGACTTTTATCCATCTCAGGAGGTACTTCACGGAGCCACACAGGCATATCCTCAAAGAGCTGGCACATTGTGGGACCGCAAAAGGTCCAGAACACTACCTCCACCTATCCCCAACTTTGATCTCAGCTGTGCGTTATTGAAAGACACTGATCCCAAGGCCTTGTGCAACGAGTTCAACGATCTACCAGATACTGGAAAAAATATCAGTCCCGGTACACCATCAATCCTCAAAGGATTGCCCTTTCCGGCTCAAGTCGTACATGAAGTCTCCCCTATCATAGGCCCTATTAATAACGAATCAAACGACCTCTTTGACGAGGATTGGTGGAAAGAAATATTATTGGATACACCAGCTGAGACTGATATGTTCTTTCAACCCATAAGCCCACCTAATGCTGCACCTCAAAACATCCTGGGTGTAATCTCCCCCTTCTTGGAGCCGAAAGTTCAGGAGCAGTGCAATATGGAAAACGGCACAGCAACGAAACCATGGGAGCTCATTGATGCGAGTACCCCGGGATCAGAGTCGACAGGGCAGAACCCGCGTCATAGACAAGATGGTACATTGACAAGACCATGGGAGCTTTGAGCTTTGAGCTTGATGGAAGATGCGGGTGAAGTTTTGTTTCATGTTTAGGGTCTTTGAGTGGAGGATTTTGGGGCTTCACGCGGTATACATGTGGTTTAATTATAATAAATTATCGTTTTTTTCTATTTTTTACCATCTGAGATAAATGTGAATGTTGAAATAGCAAGGAAACAGGAACGGAAGTGCGAAATTTTGCGATATATGGTAGTATCGTGAGGTAGAGATGCTGACCCAGAGAGAACTGTTAAATAGTGCCATTGGGCCATTGATAATGTTCTCATACATCCTTAGGTATGAGAAGATAAGTATTACTAGAAATGGATGATTCATTTGATGAAATCAAGGCTCCTCGCCTACGAGAAAGGCTGAAAGGCAATTAAAGCAGCTTAAGGCCCCATCGAGTTCCGTGAAACAAGTATCAGAAGGAGTTCGTGATATACCGGCATGATCAGTTACATGAGACTGAAGATACGTATGTTGATTTATTATTCCACCCATGAGCCTGGCATTGAAGTGGTGGTAGGATCTTCGACGAGCGACCAGAAATCTCCAACAAATCCATCCGTTGCATCCAGAAACCAAAATTCCCAATCTTCTACACAAGAACCGTACTTAAAACTCAATAAAGGCCATTCTGAATCATCTCTCCACCACGGCTCATCATAGAAATTTTGAGACTTCTGCCATGTCCTATTATGAAGAAATTCCTGCTCACCGTACATCCGAAGATCGATTCCTGAACCTTTTAACAGCTCAAGCCACCGCATCAAGGTATGTTTCGCATGAGCGAATGATTTATCTTCAAGAGCATAGTCAATTTTCGCTCGATATGAACCGATCCCAGAAATATGAGACCTACGGCGACTAGTCGACGCTTGAATCATTGTATGCAGGGGAGTGCATCCGGATCCGTTCAAGCTATGCATGCCAATACCAGCGCTGATAACTTCCTGAAGTAGTGATACCCATGGCTTGAGCTCAGAATCGAAGCCGACACTACAGAAATTGTTCATATTTAGAATTGCAAAGTTACGAGACCATGTATGGAATGCCTCTATCATATGTTCATCATTAATCCGTAGCGCGATATTAGCTTGAAACTCGGGACCACCAAGGAACGAAATTATCAGGCTTGGGGCATGGGACCAAGAGCAATAAGCCAGCTTTCCAGAAGCAATCTGTATTTTTTCTGTAAAAGTCATTTCTCCCGAGCTTAAGATTGTTTGATTGCGAAGGAGGTCGAACACGCTTCCGGGACCGTAAGTATTGGCCAGAATCCTGGTGTCATCTACTAGTTCCATATCTGCTCCTGCTTCAAGAAGAGTTCTTATCAAGTCAATCGGTTCGCTTTTGAGCCTCACAGACATTAAAGCGGATGCCTGAGCAATGAGAGAGAGTGGAGTTTCCATCTCGTCGCTTTCATCGCAACTTGAAACATCGGCACCTTCAGAGAGTAATAGTTTACACAAATCAATGTCCCCTCTAGATGCTGCAATCTAACTAGGCATTAGCAGTGTCTACTGAATATGATAAGCTCGGCAATTACATGAAGCGGAGTGAGCCCTTCGCAAGACAAGTAGGTTGTAACAGCATCGGACTCTTTCACCGAGCTTGTAATAGGCTTTTCGTAGAAACGATCGTTAACAAAGCCTGCATGGTTGCTTAACATTTGCTGTACCCTAGGAATATCCCCTTTTATTAAACAAGAGAAGAAATCCGAATCTGCATCTACAGCACGATGAGCTTCAATATTAAAATTCCACCGTAAAGTCGAAAGATCTTTCATATACATAAACTGCCATGCTCTATTTGAAAGCCACGTCGGAGGGCGGTACATAGCTTCAATCTTTCGAAATTTCCTTCTTTTGAAGCTCTCTTTACGGGTTCGAAACTTACTCGAACCAAGAAAAAATACAAACCAAGTCGGTTCATGATACCAATCTGAGAATTCAGCAGGAGTATGTCTATTGAGACCACAAATGGGCGGATCCCGTGATTTAGCCTTTGCATTCTGCAGAGGGCTGAGATACGAAGAGCGCTTCATACAATCAAGCAGAGAAGGCTCGACACCTACAGCAGCTACATTGACTGTGGTCGAGGGAATACTCGACTGCCAAGATGAGAAGGTCTGTTTCAAGGATGCTTGCACTCTTTCCGCCAGAATAAAAGATTGTTGTTGTAAGGTTGCACTATGATCCATAAGATCAGCCATCCGTAAACAAATCATGGAAAACGACTTACTTTGTCTGCCAAGAGATAGCAAGATTCATCAGCCTGGTGGCGGTTTTCATCCTCCTTTTTAACTTTTTAAGCTGCTCGCCCTTCAGGACCACCTTCGTAGCACCTAACTTCTTCTTCCATCTACAGTTTGAATTAATTTCTTTTGCTAGGGTGCCAACTATGTTGTTTAGTTCTTCGAAGGAATCGTGGGAAAGCTTTAGACTGTGGTCGAGAAAACTATTCATAGGCTGTCTAGCTGAAGTGAATTTTGCTTGACTTTCGAGAATGCTACGTAATACAAAGTGATGGGTATCGAGCTCGCGCACAAGGAAAGCGATATCATCTGGCGCATCCTGAATTTGGTCCCAATAGTTCTTCAGCTTGATGATACTAGAAGTAATATTGCCTGCCAATTGAGCGACACTGATGCCGCTAGCAACAGCACCAAGTGCTTCGGCCATTTTGGTTGTCAGGATAAATCTGATGAAGGAGAGGAAAAACAATGGGATTACCACGAGTTAAATGATGTCTGCAGAACACAGCCTCATGAAAGTGGTGCTGACGAACATGCAGCTGTGGTGCTGCTTGGTAAACACGTGCCAGAGGTTTTCGCCCCCATGCTCGAAAATCCAATCAACTTGTTATTATTGTTTCACAAGGATAGTTCACAGCTTTTGGTCAGCATCCATGACCGTGTTAGTCATCGAACAGGATCTGTCGGATGCATCAATGATCATTTCTCTCATTCAGCATACACAAGCAATGCATGATATAGTATCGTTGATTCCTATTATAGTATCTATGATCACATCATTGTCCAGACCACAAACATTCCTTATCTATACTGCAACTGCTCAATTACATCTTCCCTACCCAAGAATGAACATCTCTCCGTCAACCTCTCTTTCACCAACTGTTTGTTAGCTCCGTCACTCCCAACCTTACTCATCCCCTCATCTCCACCTCCAATCACAAATAGTTCTCCTTCTCCTCCGCCGCTAGGCCATGAGGTTGTCCATCCCGGCAACGAACCATTGATTTTCGATGGGTGTCCATATTTGTTCAAGGAGATCCACGAGAGAGGCAAGCTACGAGCCAATGCGTAATCACTTGGAGTAGGATCGAATGTGTAGCCTGGGAGCTCAAGGTCTGTGATGTTGAAGAGATCAATGTTGTTAAAGAGGTATGGAAGTTCGCTAGTATGGAGGATTCCAAAACCAGGCAATTCAGTAGCATCGATGTAGGAGCCGAGAATTGTTTGATTCAAGGCGTACATATAGGTCGGTGGACTTGTGGTATTGTACTTCTTGGCCATAGCTTGAGTAAATAAGAAAGAAGGACATGTGATTATGATATCTCGGAAGATTTGTGCTGTGCGGTAGAATTCGGCGCTTAGATTTGCGGTTATGTTGGCCTGGAATTCTCCTATAGGGTAAAGATCCAAGAGTTCGTCAAATGTAGGATCACTGAGTTCTTTGTAGATTATGGAGAGGAAATCCTTTGTGTCGTTCGCTGTTTGGATGGTAGTCCATACGTAGAGGGTGGCATCGTCTTCGGTCCAGCCAGCTATGACAGGTACTTTGGCAAATTTACCTTGTGCAAGGAGTTCCGATGCTTTCAGAGGAAGGAAGTCCTGGTCAACAGTTGGAAGGTAGATATCTCCATCATTGTTGGTATAGCTCACGACTTGTTGGTCGACAGCGAGATTGAGAAGCGTATCCATGGAGAGAGATCTCAGGCAGTCAATAGCAGCCTGTGATTGATCATCTGTCGTATTGCATCCAGCTAAAGCTACAACTCCAGCCGTGGAGTTAAAGCTGAGATTGGAAGCCATTGTTGGCTCGAGTGCAGTACTTTCCATTACCGCTGAATGGAAGGGTACAGGCTTTGAACCCCCATAAGCAAGAATTTGCATGCCCACGCTCAAACCTCCTGAGGATTGTCCAAAGATAGTCACCCTGTCTTTGTCACCACCAAATGCTTCAATGTTTTTCTGGATCCATTCAAGAGCCAATCTTTGGTCCTTTAGACCCACATTGAGAGATTTGTTAGGCCTCAGAGCTTCGGAAGCTGCGAAGCCGAAGATATTCAGACGGTAATTCATTCCAACATAGATGACTGGTTCTCCGGCTTCGACGGACGCATGGATAAGACCATCAGGCGCAGTCGTGCGTTCGTTGACAGTACCAGTAAAATATCCACCTGAAATCATCAGCTTCATTTCAAAAAGGGAGTTTTAAAACCTTACCTCCATATATGTAAACCATTACCGGCAATTTTGAGCCCGCCTTCGCCCATGATGGTTTGGCAACATTAAGGTTCAAACAGTCTTCCGAAATGTATGTAGTGTTAGTCTGGAACAAAAATCCCCATCCCGGTGGCTGAGGGCAAGATGGACCCTCAACAGTAGCATTATAATGGTAACCGTGTGGGGGGGTGAAAGCTCGAGGAGGTGCAAATCTTCCTTCACCACTCGTATCTAAACCATACCGGATATTCTTGAATGTTTCAACTCCAGTACTAGTGGTAATTCCTGTGTATGCAACATTCGCCTTTTTGTCTACGACAGCACATGACTTGGCGTTGGCATGTTGAGTCAGTACTGATGAGATCAGCAAATATGCTGTCGACTTCAAAGATGAAAAGTGCATTTTGAGGATGAACTTTACTAAAAGGAATATTGAGAGGTATGATCTAGAGCAATCTCTAAGAGCACCAGCTCCGTCTTATGTACAATTCTTATCTCGGACATTTTCATGAAAATCTGTCTGTCCACTTTGTCCAATACGCCTATTTAGCTAAGAACTACGAATGTCTTCCAATTGAGTTGGTACGTATGGAGCTGTCAACTCCACCGTAAATTCAAGTGAAATTGGCCTGGGACGTTTACCTTGTTGCCCTTCAACACTTCCATTCATCGTCAGCAAAATTTCAGAACTATAAGCCACACAAAGCGTATAGATTATTCATACTCCTTTTCTCGCCTCTCGCCTTCTCTGCAGAACACCAAGTAATCATAATTGAGAACCAAATTGTCATGAACCTCTCTCTACCACTGCAGCACT
This sequence comes from Monilinia laxa, assembly GCA_009299455.1. Classification (NCBI taxonomy): domain Eukaryota; kingdom Fungi; phylum Ascomycota; class Leotiomycetes; order Helotiales; family Sclerotiniaceae; genus Monilinia; species Monilinia laxa. The sequence goes on from VIGI01000024.1 coordinate 97,406, forward strand.
GCCCCTTTTTCACATTTAACTAATAGTCCAAAGTAAGCCTCCAGCGTGACCCATCTAATCTGATAAGATTATAAAATTTTAAGCATGGGTACCCCACGAGCCCACCTATGATGCTCTCACTCCGAGTCACTCGGCATACAGCCTGTAATCTTATCTGATCAGACCTTACCGCACTAGACCAGATGGTACAGTACGCAAATTCTATCGGGGATGATGGTAGAGTCGCTGACGTTTCTCCAGTAGCAGCTATAACTTGTCAACGATATCCTTGGCATGGATTTTTGCGTCCTCAAAGCTGGGAGTTGGAAGTTCGTGATCGGCTCGGTCGGGTATTGCGTACGCATGTATGAGATATCTGAATTGGAACATGTATTCCCGTCTCTAAAAGGGTCCAATTCAACCGTCACTAAGAAATACGAAGAATATATTTAGTCAACGTAAAACGTGGTCAAAGGATCATCTCAATTCATCAAGGATAAGAGATGGAATTTGGTGGAATCGTATATAACCACCCCCTTAAAAACGTTGCAATCCGAATCGGCGAATATAAAATCTGACCAGTACTGTAGAACTTATTATTGATTCCAATAGATCAAGGGTAAGAATTTATTACTGTATACTCTATGCTATCTTAAAAGCACCAAATGAAGCTTGAGCAAAGGATTTCGACCATTCAAGTGAAGCATACCCGGGAGGATCCATCATTTAACGTTTGTTAAAGGGGGGTACTAAAGAGACTAGGATGAAATTAGAACGACTCCGTGTATCTCTCTGTAATACCATAATTGAGTTCATCCTTGTGCCGAAATTTTCCAACTCTCTTTCGCACGGCTTGGTTCGTATCAGGCTTTTCAATGACAAGTTAAAGTTTTTGTCGAAATAGGATTAAAAAATAATTGGGTATGAGTGATTAAAACAAAACTTACTCAATCCGCCGAATGGCAGAGGAATGTAGGAGGAGGCTCGGTGGAGGTGCTTTGAAGTGCTTTGAAGTGCCGCTGTATTTCAGTCGTGATGTATCTCCTTATATTCGGCGGAATTGACGTGACTGTTGAACAGGAGCACGTAACCTGGTGATTAAATCGATTCTTTGTGGCCGTAACGGCAACGGATATCTCGAGTAAGCACGATGATCACAATGTTTGTTACCGAGGTGAAAATATGTATTCGTATAAAAGTCTGTTTAGCGACTGACTTGGCATAAATATCGTGGTCCAGAAATCCCAGATGCTTGACATATATGGGCACGGAATATCGGGTCGGCTCTTGAGAATGATATTAATATTGATGAGAGAAGTTGGCGTGCCGGAATGATTGTTTCCCCGAGTACCTATCTTACAGCCATTAAGCTTTCGAATTTCACCAGCGGAAATTGTAAGATCTTAGTCCTTGTATGGTGCTGGTGGTGTCTCTTTGGAAGTTTTGAAAAAAACTCCATGCTCGAAATCTTACAACGATTCGGTAGAGATCCGATCAGCCACACGTTGCGGAATTCCAGCCACCATTCAACATGATTGACTAAGAAGCCGAGGCCAGTTGGCCAACTCAGCGGTTCAAAGACAGTCCATGGTTTGGTAAAAACAATTCGACGATAATTAAGTCGATCTCGTGATAAAAAGTGTATTTGTCTTGTTTGAGCTTTAAATTCGGCATGATAGTTGTCCTGGTCCTTGAAAAGCAAGCGGTTGTTCGTAAGAATCTGCCCAAATTTCAGTATGCGTAGATTTGAGGTTAATACAGATTGGTATACCTTCGTCTTTACCCAATCAAAATCCGTCATGATATCGATGGTCTAAAACAATAGTAGTACTAGATGTAACCGGCACGCGAGGACCACTGCATCTTCCCTCCATCAGATAGGATGTGTTAATATGATTGCAGGGCGGTGTCGTTGCTCCGAAATTTCTCTCACTGGGTTGGAAAATCCGAAGTATCACTCGTAATGCCCCCTCACCAGCAGCCCAAGCTATTTCATCTCAAAGCATTCAACTTAGTAGTGTCAACCTCAAAAATCTGTTTTCACTCCTTTAGACATTTTCCAGTCCCGGAGAAATCTTCGCGGTCGCCGATTGCTGCAAACCTTTCTTTGGCAAATACACGGAGCTTTTCCAAAAGGGAGACATGGTTACGGGCGAATATGATTGGCCGATTGATGTATATAGGCTGCTAAGAGAGGGCAACCGTTGAGATCATATCGAAATGCGATTGGCCAGGTTCTCAATATAGCGGACAACACACGTGCAAAGCGAGTAGAGCTTTCAAATGGTAGACTGTGGCTTATGTTGAAAGGAAAGTGAGGTGGTATAAAAAGGAAGGAACATAAGATCATCGCACAAGAACTGGAGAGAGAGAAAAGGGTTCGCTCATGGTGAGGACGGTAGCACTGATGGTGCAAAGCAGAAAAGAAAAAGAGAAGGTTAATTATAATTAGCAAATAGCCAGATGGGTGGGGTGGAGGTGGATTCTGAGACCGATATGGAGAACCTATATTGATACAGTAAGCAAAATTCCATCTCTAAGACACAACACAAGTAGTGATCTAACTTGGTAATTGATCATATGCATGATGACCAGGGAGAGGTGATATTGTGTTTGAATTTAAGATCGAGTGGGGAGAAAGACTACCAGCTGCAGTCTCGTACAAATGTGATATCGCCACTTTCAGGAAATATCTCCACGAGTGTCATTCTCCGCTGTAGAATTGAAACGGACAGCCATTCTCTGGATGGTTCTTTAACATCCTTTGACGTGCAGTATACCAAAATTATAGTTACCGCTAGTATGTCAGCGAGGGTTCCATTGCCAACCCACGTTGAAGACTTCTTCGTTTCTCTGCTGGCATAGAGTGGCATTGATTCCTGCATCATGATAGACTATTCTATCTGTCGCCGCATTTTTTCAAAATAGTCTTTTATAACCATTTCCAATTCTCGGAAATACAAAACTGATGATGTAGGATGATGGCCAATTGCAAGGAGATTCCCTAACTACAGCGGTGCCGGTGTACCTTTGCGTTTGTTGCTGCAATCCGATTACATAATCACATCACCGTCAAGTAACAAAATAACAACATCCATGGATTTCAAAATCATTTCTTTCCTTCTAAATACTGCTCACTACCTACGTATACATCTCTGTGTCTCTTCCTAGCCTGTCATCCCCATCTATGACATATGGATTGCCATACATCCATCTTACCGGTCTTGTACTTGGAATTCAAACGAGATATAAAACGTTAAGCTTGTCCACCAGCGATCGATCCATTTGAAAAAAGCATACATGCGTTTAACCGTCATGCAGCTCATTTGGATCATCATCCCAAGCTTCATTTAGCTACTCAAATAGACACTGCCTCAATCAGGATAAAGCTGAAGATGAAAAGCTTTATTTTTATCAATGTCTTCGTTCGCAACGAATCAAGTGATTTGTGTCGATAAGGCCAAACGAAGGCTTTCTTGTGATGTGGGTATCCTAGTGCAGTGTATAAGCTATCGGATTTCCAATGAATCGTATGCATATTCCAACATGAGTGTCAAGGAGGCCATGATGGTGATATGCCCCAATAAGATAGATTTCCGATGCACCCTCCCGCTCATATGGAATGTGTTGAGTCTTGAGCCTGGTCTAGATTTTACAACATAGAAGGTACACGACGTCACCAGTCTCAGGTACAATACAGTAAAGCCTAGCAAGAGGTATCTTCCTATCTCGGCCTCGCTCTGTCACATCGGAATTGTTATCATGATTGTCATGTATTACTCAATAGAAACGTTTATCCATATCGAAATCCTTGAACTCGATGCTCATGAACTCAAAAGATAGCTCCCGTTTCCGCGGGCTCCAACATTAAGGCTGAGTCTATCATTTCGGGGGGTTCTTATCGCACACACACGCTATATCCACTAACAAACATGCTTCCCCAGATCTCTTATCTCAGAATTCCAAACTCCTTTTTATCATGACACTGCATGGTTTGCATCGCATTGGCAAGGTCTTGACGTACAACACCAATTGTTGACGAGAACACAAGAATGAACTGTTAATTATGCATGGTGAGGCTTGAGAATGGGATGATAAAAACAAAAGAAACGGCCTTGCTTTTTGGTGTTAATTATTTTTTTATCTTTGGTTTTGATGTTTTTATCAAGCTTTGATGAAGGGGGCTCGGGATCTAATTTGAAAGAATTTCATGCGCCATTTTTTCAATCCCCCCATATTCGCCACTACGATAATCCTACGTCTCATTGATATTATCACACTTACATTATTCACTGGGGCAATCAGTTAGCTCGGTAACTATCAATAAGTTCATCATACATTTTTCGAGATTTCCAATACGTTCCCATCATGTTTGAAGCAACCGCCAAGTATTCCAAAAAAGCAGGCCATGATATCGATGGCAGCAAGACCACATCTATATCACGGTTGGATCGAATTATAAAAGCAGCAGATGTTTTGGGCGTCGAAGAAGGTGAAACAATATCAGCTGACGATGAGTTATTGGCAGCCTTGGGATATCGAGCTGAATTGAAGCGTGAATTCTCATATGTCACCGTCTTTGGACAAAGTTTTGGATCCATGGGAATTGCTCCAGCGATTGCTGAAAGTATGATATTCAGTTTGGGAAGTGCTGGAAGTGTGGGTATGGTATGGACTTACTTGGTAGGATGTTTGTTGCTTATCCCAGTAGCTCTGAGCCTGGGAGAATTAGGCAGTAGTATGCCTACTTCTGGGGGATTATACTATGTGAGTCACAGCTTCCAGGAAAATTAGATGATTCAAATTGATGATTTTTAGTGGGTTGCACGTCTTACTCCACCACGACAGAGGGCATTCATGTGCTGGCTTGCGTACGTCCGTCACTATAATCACTAAAAAACTGCGTACTAACAACGTACTTACAGCGGCTACATGAATGTTTTGGGATATATCTCAATATACGCATCAACTATATATGCAGCGACTCTTATTCTTGGCGCAGTATGCAGTATCAACACAGATTCTGCTTTTGTGGCTACAAAGTATCAAAACTACGGCATCTTCGCAGCAACCACTTTCCTGACCTTTGGAATGACATGCGTACCATCGCAAACACTATCTCGCCTCAACATGTTCTATATATTTTTGCAATTCGCTATGCTGTTAGCGCTGATTGTTGCCCTCGCTGCTGGAACCCCATCAGAATTTAAGAATTCTGCAAGTTTTGTCTTCACAAACTTTAAAAATACCGGGTACTGGATGAACAATGGTTGGGCATTCATGCTCTCGTTCCTTACACCAGTTTGGGTTGTTTCTGGCTTCGAAAGTGCTGCGACAATAGCAGAAGAGGCTAGCAACGCAGCGAAAGCAGTGCCATTTGCGATGGTCTCGTCACTGGTAGTAGCGGCGATATCAGGTTGGGCAGTCATCATAACTATTGCATTCTGTATGGGTACAGATGTAGTAAGTATTGTGACATCACCTTTGGGTCAGCCATTGGCACAGATTGCTTTGAACAGTTTGGGAAAAAGCGGAAGTGTTGCATTATTGGTCTTTTTATGGATATCAAGTGTGGCCAATTGCTCGATTTTGATGGTCGCAGCTTCAAGAGAGACTTTTGCCTTTGCGAGAGGTCAGTCATCTTAGTTTATTTTCGAACAGTTTTGTCATATAAGATGAAAGGCTAACTCATATCACCCAGATCATGGTCTCCCATTTTCCTCATATCTACGCGTTCTGTCATCCAATAAAACGCCTGTCCGCGCCATCATTTTCGTCGTCCTCTGTACTCTCGCAGAAGGGCTCCTCATGTTCATCAACACCATCGCTATCAACAGCATCTTCAACCTCGCCATTATGGGCCTCTACTTTGCCTACTGTATGCCCCTCATATCCCGTCTACTTTTTCGAAATTTCACACCAGGTGTTTGGTATATGGGCGATTCTATCAGTTATGTTAGTGCACTCTATTCGGTAGTTTGGATGACTTTTATCTTCATCCTGCTATTATTTCCGGCCTATGAGGACCCTAATGCACAGGAGATGAATTATGCGGTTGGGGTACTAGGTTTTGTTTTAGTCTTTTGCATAGTTTATTATTGGGTCCCCGGGTACGGAGGGAAAACATTTTTCAAAGGGCCAGTTAGGACGATTGATGAAGTGTTGCAGGAGAGAGTGGACGTCAGGGAGCGGGTAATAAGTAAAATGGGAGGTAGAACGATGGCTAGAGCTGAGAACAGTGAAAAAGAGCTAAAATAGGTGGTTTTAAGATTTCTGTTTCTAGCTTGTATAACTGCAAGATACGAAAGGGTCTACCCGGTTTGACAAAGATGCCTAGTAGGGATTTCACACCCTGTCATACCCGTGATGTTCCTTTGCGCATGGCTTGTCTTCAAAATACTTCACTAACAAATTAATACAATTTAATGCTTCGTAAGTTCTCATGTTTTGGAAGTTCTGTATAACTCTAGGCATCATTCTTTGCGATTATACCTCTCTTCCAACCCTACATGCAACAACCCCAGTACACCTCAGAGTCTTGTTCTTCCAGAAACCATCTTGAAAAGTTAAATTTGCTCGCAACAGTCACTTCATCATCCTCTCTATGCATTGTTCTTTTATCTTCCTCGTCATTAGGTCCTTCTCTATGCTCATTTTTCCTCGCGCTGGCTTCGCCGTTGGTTTCATGGAGTGACTGTCCGTCCTTCTAGAATCGATTCGCGGATGAGTTCTCAGGCTTCGCAGGGAATCTGGGGAAGAGTGTGAACTTTGTTCCTACATATACTTGGGGTTTGGGCGTCTCGCGAAATACTATGGATTGATGTTTAGATGGGTTCTGAGAGAAGCAGGGTATGTATTGAAGAACTTAACGACCCCTTTATATTCAACAACAGTTTTGACTGACAAATCCAGATTTTCATAGCAAAAAGTGACATAGAGCATATAATTTCCCAACCCCATGCAATTTTCCCAGTCCACAAATAAGACAATGTGGTGTATTGGCGACTTGGAAATAAAAAAAGAGATTCGGATACAAAGATGGTATTAAGAATAAATGGAAGAGATTAAACTGATGCATAAGCTCCATAAAGAAAATCTTAGGGATATACTTGAATACATTTCTCGCAAATACAACAAGTCTCTTGTGCACTGAACCACAAGGGACATGAAAGTGTCGGTACATTTTGTTTGATATTGGTATTTCGTTGTGATTTTGGGTTGAGGGAAAATAGGTTTACTTCTCTCACACCTTTATGGCATCGAGAGTTTTCCAAGATTTTGGATCTGAATGGTCGTGTCGATACAAGAAACCTTTAAATCAGGCACAGGATGAAAAAAATAATTTGGTCAGAAGACAACGATTTTTCTAGGAATGATCACACTTGGATTGTTCACTTGTCTCTTATGTGTTGTGTTACGATTTGCTGATTTAGAGCTTTTCTTCCTATATATGAAAGTCTATAGATACGTGCAATCGGGCAGGAGGAGAGGATTGATGATATAGAAGTGAAACTTATTGAAACACTCTTCTTAAATCCCTCTTTCATTGCGAGGTCCAGCTCAGAATTCACTGTCTTCTTTGATTCAAGATGGAGTCGTGTGTGGGCCCAACGACGGCTGTTTCTAGTCTCCAAAGTGATTCAGAGGGGGTTTTGATTAGCAAGTTTGCTCAGAAATTGTCAGCCCCTTCTATTTGAACGAAGTCTTCATTTTTATTTCAGCTTATTCAATCAACCAATTCTCTAAAAACTTGAATACGTATCAAATTATTCCATATGCGGAACAAGCCTTTCATAATGGCTTCAACTTCGGACAAAACAACAGTAGCTCTTGCCGATCGCTCTGCGGAAGATCGCTTGCAGTCCACGGCATTTCAGAATTATATTCATCAAGCCTCAAACAACATTCGTCCATTCCTACAAAGCGCCTTGACTAGCCCCATGAATACTGGAGAGAATCCGGCCAGGATATTTCCTCCAATCTCCTCTAGCTGTCATAGTGTTATCACGCCACAAGGTAGCGATGTCTCTTGGCCCATTCTTGACGCCAAGGCTAGAAACAACATACTCCTCTACACAGGCTCTTTCAATCCACCCCACCAAGGCCATCTCGCCACAATCCTTTACTTTCATGAACGACGTGTGCAGCTCAGGATCACCGCCATGATTGTATTTGCGGACCCTGCTTCAGTTGTGGACAGCAGAAAGAAAAAGTGGGCTGATGCCATTCTACCACAAAACCTCCGCCACGAGCTCTTCTATCGAGTTCCTGAAGTTGCTGAACTCGTTGCGTCTGGATGGCTTCAGTTTCTAGGAGGCGATATGGGAACTCACATCAAAGTTCTACGTGCTACGACCGATCTCATTTCGGAAGCTGGATTTGATGTCAAGTTGGTAGGACTTTTGGGTGGAGATAAGTTGACGGTGGAAAGTGAGCCACATTTACATCCGGGAACATTGGGGGAATGGAGTCCGGTTGATGAGTTTCTTATCATCAATGCGAGAAGGCCAGTGGACTTTTTTGATCCCGAGAATGAAGAGATCCCGAGAGACTTGCCAGGCTGTACGAAGTGGTTGAGAGATTCGGACAAGTTCAATGCCTTCTGTATGCCGGAAGTTACAGATCAGCCTCTCCTAGCCCCCGCGTTGTTTTCTGACGAATACCGGTCCGAGAAGGATTTTCCAGAAGATGCAGAGCGTGAAAGCCAGCAATAACAAACCAAAACTGAAGCTAGATTCAAGCATACCACCTCCTCCATATTAAGCACGGCTGCTGAGCTGGCAGAAGATGTAGAGGAAGATATTGGGATCTTATGGGTATGTCAGGCTTTAACGGTACCTGGAAAGCCAATAATTCAATTTCGTGCCTCACAAAGCAGTGCGTCAAACGGTGTTAGTTCTACAAAAATCCGACAAGTTATGACTGAAGCTCCTGATGAGAAGCTCATGGAGGAGTTAAAGGACAAGGTAATAAGCGTCGAGTTTTTGGTGGAGTGGATTCAGCTTCAGCGAAAGCAGAAGCAATAGTTCACTGGTGAAAATGATATACTTTAGTCTGGTTAGGAGATTTCAGGATTTACTGCTTCAAGATTGTCCAACCTAGAACGTTGGCATGCTCGACATATATTTTAGCCTGGCTTTACTCAAGATACAACTCTATATAAATGTACCGAGCTCATTCTTAGTGCTATTTTTGCCAAAGGTTCTTTCATCATTTTCTCATCATCTCAATAGGATGCGTGAGACTCTCTATACATTCGCTGATATTCTCGTTCTTAATCCTCACGCTCACCTACTTGAGTTACCAAATCACGTTTCTAACATACAGGTCATTCTCAAATTGTGATGTCCCCACAAGAGTTTGTGATATTCCTGAAGCATTGGTAGGTGATTTGACTCTTTGGACATCGTATTGAGCAAGTAATAAGATAAAATAATACTTTCACAACATATTGCTGTCATGCGTACATATTTCAAACAGAGAGGAAAAGTCTGAATGCCTGAGTAGTTTCTCATGGCTAACTTCGGTCCAGGTGGGATATAAACAATCATTTATGATATGCAGCGGCCAGCCTCAAGATATCAAATTGTAGAGTAATTCTGGGGGCAGTGCAATATCCTTTTCTTAAAAGCCATGCATTTCTCATGTTTACATCTTTTTCGAGCTCTCAAGAACTTCGAATTACAAAATTCGATTAGTACTCCAAAGTATACACGGGACAAATTTCGCCCACTGCAGCGTGAGCTCGCGAAATAAAAGTAGGTGGGAGTGGGGCACAATTGATACCTACTTGAAAGACTTGGAAGGTAGAGCAAATCCAACAGTTGGTAATGAACAAGACTGATATGAGGAACTCAACAACAAGGGAACTTTACAATTTGTTATCTCACATCTGCACATAAAAATACAAAATTAATCCAATATTGAAGCTCAAAATTTGTTTGTATTTAGGATGTGCTCAAAATCAGGCCTTAATGGTACAATATCCTTATCATCTCCTTGTTCCCTTGCGGCCCTCCTTTCTATCGATGTATGAATACCCTTCCCATACCACCCATAAGCCTTGCAAGTGCAGACATTCTCACCCAGAATAAATCTGCCTTCGCAGTTCTATCACCGGAAGCTTTTCTGATTTGATGGATGAAACCATAACATCTTTGCATATCCATCTGGCAGCCTTGAGCTATATCGTCACAACATTTATCTACAGTGATTATTAGTCAACGTCGACCAACTCTAAGTGGAAGGGACCTGAAGTTTTGGAGCTCTTACCAACGGCACCTGTCATGATAGCAGTTCCGGATGTATAGGTGAGGGTGATCTAAGAGGAATTTGAGTGTTGTGTTGTAGTCTTATCACGTGCATCAGTTGAGGCAACAAGACCTAGGACAGAAAATCCGAGAAGGAGGTATGAGCCATTAAGATGTGGGATAAGCATGTTTACGAAGCGAAGAATTTTCAAATCGATGATGCGATTTTCTGAGACTTTGGAGCGTCGAAAGAGATGCTTGGGATGCGGGTCGGGGAGTGACTGTATGTTCGAGTAGCTCTAGCTGTTTCTTTGCTTGATCTGATGCTTGGAGGCTTTTTCGGATGGGTTGTAGAATCAGGAGAATGGCGGAAGAAGGCTTAAATATAGACGATAGTCTTTCGAGATTGCTCAGCGTTAGCATCTATTGCAGTCATATCGTGAAGTCATAGGATTTGACTCACGGGTAATCAGCCACTCTGGTGAATTCAGATAATTAGGAATCAGAAACGACATACTTGTACAATACTTGATTACCTCTGAGTTTTAAATCATGCAGAAAATTATGTATTCATGTTTGAGGTGCATTAGTATAGTGTACGTGTACTCATAGAGAAAAGTCATGCAATAAGGATATACCGATTCATCCTCTTCCTCCCCTTCTCAGTTTATCTGCTATGAATAATATTATATGGTCTCAGAAATGCTTCCACCAATAGCCTTACTCTGGTGCCTCTTTATTCATCATTCCATCCCTACCTCTCACCGAACCCAAACTGTCAACAAAACCATCCCCCCATAAACCCAAGAATTCAAGATATCTCCACCCACAAGAACCTCGACTTCAACCCTTCGCTTTTCTGGGTATTAATTGTTTGATCATACCCGGAACAATCCGCAGTCTTAAGACAGTTCGTATCATCAGATGCGGGTTTGAAACAACAGTCATCTGTGATTTTCCATCAGTTAGCAAGAAGAATCATTGAATCAGAATCCAGTGGTGGGCTTAGGGTATCGTATCGAAGACCTTGGTGTAGGTGGCCTTGTACAGAGGAAATGGCATCAGGCCATTAGGCTAAGTCATTCTCGAATGATTCCCGTAAATTATATGTAATTCAATTGTTCGTTCACAGAGGTTTGAATGTTGTTAATAAAAATCATCTCAAACTCAAACCCACACGCGTAGATTCTTACTCATATTCGCGGCCGACTGTCTCTTCACTACCTTCAACTTCTCATTCTTTTTCCATCTCACCGCACAATCTATAAGTCCTTAGCCAAGATGAAATCCCAGGAAATCCTTCACCATTACGAAACTTATACCCAAGAACTGCAACCATATCGGTGAAATTATACTGGACGAGTATTCTTCCTGCATAAAGGAGTTTTACATACTCCTTTCGCTTAAATCAACCCATGACTAGGTAGGTAGGTTCAACGCCGTGCCGTGTCATGAGAAATCGATATCAGATGATAGATACTCTGCATCAAAACGAAAGGATATTTTCAGGATTGACAACATGCCATTCGCCTATTAAGTGTATCAAATATGTAATGATTCCGTAGATATAAGTTCAACCACCTCATTCATAACTAGTTAATCGTAGGATCCATTTATTGCGAACAAAAATGACTGAACCTTGCCAACATTGCATTGCGTACATTTCACCTTCGACTTTTGATTCCAAGTCTCCTTATCCCTCGTAAACTAATAACACACCGTGGTATCAAAAACATGCCGCGATCTCTTACAAACTTAAACCGGTGAAATCCCACTCCCAACAATAAACGGCCACCGTACTCGTATAATTTTGATCTCCACCCATTCCCCACCTACATATCCACAAGAGTTTTGTTTGTACCATTATATAAATAAAGTACACCAGAATGTACATCAAATCAAGCAAACAGCTTGTTTCTTGATTTCAATCCGCTTCATTGGTCCAATGGTTAGGATTCCACCCTTCCAAAGCCGATTCCGGCTTAAAGCAAGGTGGAGGTTCGTGTTCGATTCACGGATGTTGCAATATCTTTTTTGAATTTTTTATCACTTTTATATGCATACTACCTAGTAGGTATATCATGTTTTGATGAAGAAATCATTGTTTTTTTTGATAGTGGTAGTTCTGTGTCCTTATGAATCATGTTCGCTGGCGCGAGATTATGGGGCTCCTCCCCCCCCATGACACGTGCTGCCTTGAATCTTTCTTTTTGACTCGAGCACGTACTCCAAATGTTTTTGGATGTAGAATGAGATGAATGAGATGGTTGTTTCCTCCGTCGTGCACATCTATGAGATGAGGATTGAGATCGGAATCATTGCGTTCAAAACAATTGGCTGGATGCGCGATTCTGATTCTAAAGTCGAGGTTGGTGTCTTCATTTGGAGTTTGCCTGTACATGTGCCAGGGAATTGGTGTATTGTCTTTTCTCGACATGCAGAGATCTGGGGTTAGAAACCTCAATACGCACGAGTATATCTCGGTTTTCTGGGTCTGAATCGCTCACTAACGTTGAGATAAGATAAATTAAAATAGATTTTGAATCGTCTGTTGTTAAATTCTACATGGATAATTTCTCGACAGCATTCAAGCCTAACATAAAATCCCCCAAATTTCTCCCAAATATTTGAGTATACACATTTATTCATATAAGGCCTCCTATCTCTCATCCTTACCCCTAACGTCTCCTTCCATTCCGTTAAGTAGAACTAGTAAAAACCAATTTCTCGTTCCCAACAACCGTCTTCAAAACGTTGCCTATACCTGTGACCTGGCCTGAAGCATTCTTAGCCATAATATTTGCATAATTCGTCGCCATTAGTTGGACTCCTGTGACGAAACCTTTGGTATCGAAGGCGCTAGATTGAGCATTGTTAGTATTTATCTTTATTTATATCCATCTATTCAATAAGCCCCCTCGCAACCGAAACAACAATATATCAATAATTCTCCGAGCGTAACAAGAAAAAACATACCAATGACCACCGCCATTCGGTGTGTTATCCACCGTTTGTAACGCCCCGATTTGTGCCGTCGACATGTTAGCCGCAGTAGCCAATTTCTCATACGCCTTGATTGCATCCGGGATAGCAGGTTGCAAGAGCGCCAATTCATCTTTCGTACTCTGGAAATGAATCTTCGTATTCTGCACCAGGGTGTTGGCATCCACAACATCAACTTGGGGAGTGAGAGCACCGCAATTGAGAAGGACGCCGGTTTTATACTGTGCGCCAAAGGCCGGCATGAAAAATCCGGAGAGGAGTAAGGATCCCCCGGAGACACCGGTGAAGAATACGTTTCCGGGGTCGAAGGCTACGTCCTTAGAGAGTTGGGTCTGGATCAATGTATTGACTGCTGCTGCATGTGCGACGCCGTCTGTACGCTGAAGACCGGATCCCCCGCCCCAGAACATATTTTTATTTGGGGCGAGAACGACGACACCCATGAGGTTATTTTGGACTGCTTGATTCGGAAAATCGAAGAAGGATTGCCCCCCATCGCCGTGAAGAAGAACGTTGAGACCAGCTGTTCCTGTAGTATTGGCTGCTGCTGTGCCACCTGTAACACCTGATGCTGCCGTGAACATATTGGCTGGAGCGCTAATTTTATAACGAATGGGAAGGCCCCTATATCATTAGTGACTTGATAGATATCATTTGGGATGATTTAAAAATTACTTGATCTGAACAGTTTTATCCAAAATCATAGAACCATCTGTTGCTGTGGTTATACCTCCAGATGTGGCCGCTTTGGTCGTACCGGTTGAAGATGAAGCAGCATTCTTCTTCGGTAGAGCATCAACAGAAGAGAAAAGGGTGAAGAGTAGTAATAAAAATAAATCTTTAATGAAAATCATCATGAATTGAAGCAAACGCCCAGCGCTGAGAAGATAAATGAATGAAAGGGAGGGAAATTTTGAGGTAGGTTCAACCGTAATTGACAAAACGATTGAGCACCTCATCTTTTAAAGTAACCTTCACCTACAATACCCACAGGCTCAACTATGCCTGGGACTGACCATCAAACTACCAAGCCAAATTCTAGAATGAATTTCATCCTAGAATTGGAATTGTGAAGCATCTTGAAGTTTGACTTGGCGGTCATGATTGGGGTTAGAAGTTTTGACTCGGACCAAAACTTCTTGGCAACAAGGGTTAGTTCGCCCATATAGAAAATCAGTGTAAAAGACTGAAAGCTTGAGGTTTGGAATTCGAAGTTCAGACTTGAATTTGAAGCATAAGTATTCACTACAAATAGAGAGAAAGAAAACCTGTCTGTTTGGCTTAAATCTGGGGATTGCAGATCATAAGGAATATACATGTCTTGGTAATAAGTGTGATTGGTAATTCATGAGGATTGCCGTCGGCTCCTTCGTTCGGTTCTTGATAAGCTTGTGACGCTGTTGCACAAACCTCTTACTTGTATCGGCATTGGTAGGCAAGAAACTTTCCCATGTCCTCAGAATTTGTATTTAATCTCATAGAATAGAGAATGACGATGGCTTTGATCGACCAAGGGGACAAATCCGTCATTTTATAATCATAGATGGGTAAGTTAACCTTAACGAAAGACTCGTCTGACATGAAGGGGTATAAATCGCCATTCTAACACAGATCGCGAACGTATATTGAACATATGAGAAAGGAACGCTGAAGCGATCTCGAGGAGTAATGTTCATCAATAAATTCATTGAAGTTGATCGCAAAGAAGCTTCGGATGAAGTATCGTGATATCGTTTGAGGTTGATGATAAAATCATCTTACACGGTTTCCAATGATTGCACATGACATAAAATCGTGAGGTTATACTCCGTACAGTATCCAAAGTGTTCATTCCCCAACCGTGCATCGTCGAAACATCGAACCACCGAGCTTGAAGCAAGCACCGCATCTGATAGATGAATATGTTCGTCTGTGAAGGCTTTGCGACAGGACCATACGCTCGACATGGTCAAACTATTTTTGTATTGTACGATTCTATATACAGTAAGTATCGACAATGGCTCGCTCGCAAGACGAACGCGCTATAAGATTGATTGTATGAGAATCGCGTAGAGAATATCGGGATGTATCGTTGAAGAATTCGTCATCTTCCTCTCTCATATCAAGGCTCACCATGTATAATATTTATCGCACATGGAAGATATTCATAGCCTTCGGATCAGGCATCTTATGATTTGAGAGCAGAGCTTGCTGAGCATTCATCCTGACATGTCATTTGTCTCAAATCATAAGGCCCAATCTTTATGTGGATTCAACGATCGAGTCTGAGTAAAGTTGCACCGCCACACCTCTTCACTGAAACCAGTAAAGGGTACGGATACATCGGATTGAAACCCATGTAGGTGAATTTTAGTAACGGGATTGCTTGATATAGCCGAAATCTACAAATCCTCCCAATTCTATTGATTAAAAACATCTAGTGATTTATGATTTTCATGAAAGGGTTCAATCCGATGCGACACCATAGACTATAACCCTTTGCTCTCGGCGCACAAGCAAGCTGAAAGCACCCCAGTAAATTCATACCCAACGTCATCTCGATAAGGTGAGGTAACCAATGATGTAAAGGCTACGCGCAAGATATCTTCTTGGATGTTTGGAGTGTCTAGAATCTAGACTTAATGTCGACTCATCGTAGACCTCGTGGACTCGTGAACTCGTAAACTCATGGATGGCAACTATATGATTGGGACGTTAATTGAAATAATTTTCACTTAGATAGAGTTTGCTAGAAATCGATAGTTGCTAGGTACCTACTACTTATTGTACCTTTCGTTGAAGGGGGTGAATAGCTCGGATTAGACGTTTATGAGTTTTGATATCGAACCTAGACATAATCTCACGGAGGAAAGAAATACCTGGATTATTTCAATCCTATGAATCAGTAATTCCTAAGCATGATATTATGAATTTGATATAGGGGTTTAACCTTCTATGTTCGTATCCTTTACCTCTATTGATGCAGTATAGAATACAAGTGAAAGTTCACCTTGTCCTACAATTCCTCATAGAACTAATGAGTCCTTACTTTGGATCACCAACACCTTCGAAGTTCGATGTCAGTAGTAACAAACTCAATTAGCCAAAAAAAAATGTTTCACACAAAGGCTCGGCATTTACATATCGTAAAGGTTATGAACCTTGCCTACTATAAGTACTTCAAGGATTCATAGCCTTACTGTAAGAATCTAAACATTCTAGCTTATATTCCAAGGTTTATATAGTTTGCTTCAAAGGCTGGTGGGCTCAAACATGGCGTCACATTATTCAAGATATGTATCATATACAGTCTAGAGATACATAGGTACCTACCAACCAACTATACCTGATAAGTATCATAGTAGATAATTACTTGGGTAGGTATTGAAGATACGCCGATACGGAAGAAATACAGTAATACCTTATCCCTACGTTCATCCTGCCGGAGCTTTGAGTGTTTATAATAGTAACGGATAATAACGGATAAGAATACCAAGAAAGAAAGAAAAAACCTTACAAAACTTAATTCATAAACAAATAACAATCTCATATCATCTTCCAATTTTGAGTCTCAAGTAGGTGTTGAGGCTCAAGATATCATAAAATATCAATCAAGAAGTACCTAGTACCTACCTACCTGTCTACTGTACAGCAAAGTAGAAATACAGTCATTAACCGAATACTAGCTAGGTCCCTGCCGACTCATCTACTCATCTACTCATCCACTCATCTACTCACCTACTTATTACTGTATGTAACCGCATGCATCTTCCCTTCTTACTCATCATTGGTTTATTATATTTTCAACATTACCAGTATCATTGTCAACCTTTCAGTACGGATAAGATATCCAGAACCCCAGAAACCCAGCCCAGCTGCGCCACTTTTCTATACCTTCTTCGTCTCTTCGGCTGCATCATCTCCCCACTTCAATAAATCATTAATCATAACCATAACAATCATACCAAGTTTCTCTTTCACCAAAAGAATACAAAGAAGCAACATCAACACTCTTTTTGCATAGAGAGCTTTACTATTAAGATGGTTGATAACGGTGTGGTCAAGCGGAAGGATACCACAAAGGGTCCTCCTTTACGTATATTATCTTTAGGTAAAAACAATCGACCCCTCTAATCTTTCGCGCAATTTACTAAGTCATTACATATAGATGGAGGTGGCGTCCGAGGATATTCTATGCTCATTATCATACAAGAGCTGATGCATAGAACATATGTCGAAATTGAAGGGAAGGCTCCTCGACGAGATCAAATTCCAAAACCTGCCGATCATTTCGATTTAATATGTGGTACTGGAACGGGAGGTTTGATCGCGATCATGCTTGGCAGATTACGATTGGATTTGGAGACTTGTAAAGAAGTCTATGTACGAATGACCAGGAAAGTTTTCGAAACGGATAAAACTATTGCTGGTATACCATATCGATCGACTCTATTCAAGGCTTCGAAGTTGGAGGAGGCCATCAAAGAGTGTGTACGAGAACATACGCTATTCGAGAAAGAGGGAAATGATGAAAATAATTCCTCGGGTTCATCCGCATATCCCGGAAGTCCGATGAGTCCACTTAGTCCTGCTGCAAGTAGGGAACCAAGGCGGCATCTGAGTAATGCCAGTGTCGCAAGTTTTAGTAATAGAAATCCTTCCAGCTATCAAAACAAGCCATATCTATCGCCGAGGTTAGGCAATCCGAATGCTAGGTTATATGATAATCGCCCAGAAAGGACCAAGACGTAAGACTTGCCTAGGCTACAAATATATTATGTATAGCTAACATTGAATAGTGCTGTAACTGCAACCTACAAAGGGACTCCCAGAGGCGGTGCGCCAGCCTTACTTCGATCCTACGATTCGCGAAAAGAACCCTCACCGGAATATGATTGTAAAATATGGGAAGCGGGACGAGCAACATCAGCCACTGGACTCGCATTCAAACCTATTCAAATCGGACAATCAGTATTCATTGATGAAGGTGCTGGTCAATATAATCCTGCGCCAATTGTTCTCGATGAAGCTACCGTCAATGAGTGGCCTGGACGAGATGTCGGCGTATTTGTGAGTATAGGAACAGGAAAGAGGCCTTCAGGGAGCGATCACAATCAACATATGTGGTATGAGGGTTTTATGGGAGAATTTGCCGAAGCGCGAAGACGCTTGATATCCAAAATCGAAGGATGCGAAACTACTCATCAATACATGATAAAAGAACATCTCGGCAAACGAGGCGTCAACATCGAGAATTATTATCGGCTAAATGTGGAAATCGGTGTAGGAGAGTTTGGAATGAATGAATGGAATCGTCTAGCAGATATTAGCACCGGAACTAGAAGATATCTAGCTAAAAGCGATATTCAAAAAATGAATATTGAAACAGCCGTTAAGTTGGCCAAAGTTCACAAGGCAATCCAGAGAGCAAATGGTCACATGAGATTACCATCTATGGGCAATAGAGGAGCGAGTTATAAAGATCTGCCCGATGTTCCGGAATCTAACCCCCTGGCCGTGGAATTACCAGCAGAAGTCCCTCCAATGACCCCTCTATCTGCCAACGCATGGACATCACCCCCACGCTCAAGCTACGAGTCCGGTAATCTCGATAACCTCGAAGTTGGCCCTCTCAGTCCCATCAAGAATGATACATTTTCCCCTGATTCTTTCTCAGACCACCAATCCCCACATTCATCCCCTTCAACCCGGACCAGTGACCACGGCGACAGACTAACTGTCAGTTCACCCACTCCATCACAATACCGCACTGCATCTGGATCGGACAAAATCGCGATAATGAGTTTAGATGAATTTCCTCGTCCAGACATTCGTATTTCAGATCCTCCGCCAAGGAATCCAAGGAGAGTTTCTGGACCACCACCTATACCACCAAAAACTCCAATTATTGGAGAGAGACCTGGAGATGGAATGCAGAGGAGACCGATTGGAAATGGAAATGTAGCGCCTTATCCTTTGGAGGACGGACCTCCACCAGTGGTTAATATGGCGAGAAAACCACCGGGTTATGGGAGGTAAAGGATTAGACAAGAGGGGTATCATGATTAGGACACGACACGATGAGCTGATGAAGAGGATATTTGTCTGGTCTGAGAAACGGCGTTTGGATTTAGGGCTCATAATTGAGCAACTACTGATCTTACATTTTATGGATTATGATGGAGTTTGGAACCAACCATATGGGATTACCCGGTTGTTGCGATACCTTTTTGTTTTATGCTTCGAAGTGGTTGATATGACGGTATGGGGAATTCGATAGAGTGGCTGATATCCTCGTGCACGCATGGTTTATATTTTTTATGATACAGACAGACATCCTCAAAGACGAATTCGTCTTTTCTTTTAATATAAAAGTATATGGTTTAGCATATTATGGATTTATTATTATGTTTGACTGGCTCGAAGTTGTTTGGCTAGGTTTAGACTTGTGGGCGTATCGAGGGCCGCCTGACGTGAGTGTGAGTGAGATATCTGATGTTGGATGTATGGCGTGTGAGAAATGATTGGTTGTCCTATTAGCGGGTTAGATGGAGGGAAAAGACATGAGATGGAATAAGATTAGATGAGATAGAATAAGGTTCAATTGAGAGGGATGCATTTTGTTTGGAGGTTTGGTGCTTATATAGTTACGGGTTCCTATCTGATAAGTTTATATGTGGTTCCAGAGAAGGTGTTTAGTATGGTTATACTGAATGAGAGCTTGTACTTTTGAGAGGATTTTTGGCGTTTCGGTCCGAAAGTTCAAGAGGTGCGATGTTAGGCTGTGCTGGGGGTTTTGGGGCGAGGATGAGGGCTGGGGAAGGTTGCTGACTGAATACTTTTAGAGGCGGGAGGAATATTTGTTTCAAATGTCCTAGCGAATTCATGGTAGGTTTTTGGACAGTGTGTATCTGACAGGAATACCTCGGGCTAGCTTGTCTCTCACAGTGAGCGAGAGAATATATATACAGCTGAATAGAATCTTTTAGATACACGATTCTCAACTGAATATTGATTATCTGCTGTAAGCAGACTTCGGGCACTATCCTCAGTTATACTGGATTTTGAAGTTGGGATATGCATGCTGGGTATTTTCAAAAATCTTGGGAAATTCTCCAGTCTTGTACATGTGGTACCAATTCTCTTTTTCCTCTTTATTTCCACCTGATTATTAAGAGGCCATTTAGTTTCTTGTCCTATCACGTTCACAACCCAAAACCCTCCAATGTCTCGAAATGTTTTGTACTTGTATAATTATCCAGCCCCTCGACCGTCCAACATTGTTCAGTTGTAAACATACACCGCATGAAATCAGACAGACCCTCATTTACTTCGGCATCTATAGTGCAGAAAGAGCGGCAAATGTCGAGAAGCTCATTATTCCATCTAGATCAACATGTTTGCAGCATTTCACAAGGAATACTTGGATTTATTGATATTTTTATTAAGCGTGTAGTAATTTATATAGTTGTAGTGTGATCAAGATTACGATAATAGTATTGAAATAAATTCATACGTTTTTAGAGAATTTTTGATGAAATTCAATGCTTAGTACTGTACTGTATTGGATATTTGTTTTATTTTTGGTCGGTGGTTGACACACCTTAGAGTTGGTGGAGCTCGCCCCTGAATTAGGCGACGAGCGGAGAATGTCACAGAGGCTTCTTAAGTGGTTTCATGGCTTGAAGAGGAGGGAGACTCGATATTTGCTTATTTGCGGATATTTCTGGTGCTTGATTGGCTTGGTATTGATTAATTGGTTCGGGCGGAGTGCGTTGATAAAGAGGTTGGTCTCACTTATGTTGACCTCTCAAGGATTATTTGTTGATTAGACTATCCTGTGATTTGTTCACCTTCCGCTTTTGGTACGTGTAGTTTAACTGGAATTTTTGGTTGGGTTATCGCGCTATTAACGTGTACATACTCGAGCAGAGGAGAGAGAATTATCCGCAATGGTGTCTGAGGTGTCTCCCCCTCATACTCAACTCTTCTTTTGTAATCCTGTTCACGGAATGAATCAAGAAGATAGAAAAGCTCTGATCGAGTTTGGAGATATATGTATTGTTAATATGGACCCAAATCTGAGATCCTACAATCATTTCATATATTAACATTCCCCCGCCTTGTTCGTGTCAATAATACAAACCCTCACATTCCCCGCAATATTCATAATGTTACTCCCCTCCAAAGGACCACTCGCAGCATCACAAACCCGAAAACAATATTGATTACTATTATTCAAAATCGCGACCAGATCATCGCGACTCTGAGGTTGCTTTTGTGCATCGCTGTCCCCAAACACCATGACCATGGAACATCCTCGAGAAACAGATATGGAACAGTAGAGCTGGCCGGACCCATTGGCTCCCGATGTATTGGACAGGCAATCGGCGGCTGTGATGCCGTTTTTGCTTCCGGCAGGTAGGTTGGGGAGATTGAGACAATCGATACGAGATGCGAGATTGCTATCGGTACAGATTAGGTCTTGCTCGCCTCCTCCGATGGCGGTTGGGACTGGAGAGGTCAGTAATATTCTCATGAATACATATACGAAATGAAAATTTGAAGACTTTAAATCGTTAAAATACCTGATGGGGGTGGCTCTGGACAATTGGGACCTGTGGGTGCTGGTGGCTGCGTCGACGTTTTTGTAGGGGTGGGAGGTATGGGAGTACAAGCTACCGTTCCATGGATTATAATTGCAAAACTTAGGGTGCCAGATTGTTTGGTGAAGAATAGAGTTAGTCGTGTGTTTTCTTGAGTTCAATTAATTAGTATTGAGCTTGTGTATCAACGGAAACTTACTTGCGCCGGTTGTATTCGACCATTTGATATTCATACTACTACCGCCATTACCATTTGACAATGGGATTTTTCCAGGACCGTTGTCAACCTGCCAAAACGTGATGAGGGTCTTGGGATCAATGATAAACCCTCCTCCGATTGTTGCGGTCCACTGGCCAGAGATTACGTCTGGTAGTGAAATTGTTATTCCGGTATCGCCAGGAGGTATTATGATGGTTCCTTGAGCATTTACATTTCTTAATCCAATCTGTTGGCATACTCCTGTAGCACTAGGAATTATAGTGGTGGCTGGAGCATTTTTGATTGTGGTTGGAGGGATTTCTGTGGATGTTGGACTGAGATGAGATGTGCTAACCACCGAAGTAAAAAAACTTGATCTTGAGGTTAACTCTGAATTACGCGATGATGATGTTCTTGAAGTTGGAGTTCGTGGAGATGAAATCAAAGATGTAGTTTTTGAGATTGATGTCGTGAATGCCCCCGGAACTTGGATTATTTGCGTTTCATTACATCTGAAAAAAACCTTAGCCAAGCTCACATACTAAAGACAGAACCCCATACGTATATTGCCAAGGAAGATAGCAATCCCTTCCACATAGTAGAGTGGGAGACTCATTGATTATTGGACATAGCGTCGTACTGCCATAACAAGTGTACTTGAGTTGAAGTCAGTTAAATAATCTCAAAACCGACATGAAGATTGAAATTGCTATACCTGGTCAAGAGTATAATACGCATCTCCACATTGAAAAAGCCCAGAACTGATACTTGAATGAGCGCAAAGGTTGGGTATATTGACAATTTGACCCGGAAAGATAACATTTGGATCTTCAAATTGCGGATTGTCATTCTCAATATCCTCAAGTGTAATTCCGAACCTTGAAGCAATGGTGTAAAGTGAATCGCCAGGTAAAATAGTGTATTAAACATCCGGTTTACCACTAGGAACATTGACTATTTCTCCTGGGAATATGAGATTCGGATCTTGTATCTGGGGATTGTTTGCCTCTAAGCATACAAGTAATATGCCGGCATTAGAAGCTACTTTATACAATGTATCTCCCTCTCTGACTGCATACTCTTCGATCCCGGCAGCTAAACTGATAACTTGGCTCAATGTCAAGATATTAAAGCCAGAATTCGGGCTGTTTTGGGTAGATTTCCCCCGAAACTCGCCAAAAACCTGGGAACTTCCAACATGTAGAAGCGTGAACCCAAAAAAGATGAAGAAATAGGGCAGCTTCATGGTTTTTCATGAAAAAGGGTGAACTTCGTTGTAAAGACTTTTTGCACTTGAGCAAACAAATTATCACGGGTAGAGCTACAAGATAATCATCTGGAACGTTGCCCCTCTCTCGTTCCTCGTAATACATTCAGCCCAAATGATGAATAAGTCAGCATCATAAGCGACATCCAAGTTCAATACTGATGCTGCATCGTTCGGGGAAGCTATAGTCTGATAATAGGATGTTAAGACACTAGACCTGCGTAGTAATCATAGAATAGCCTATAAAACTGAATAATGACGTCAAAATATGTCCCGAAAGTCGAGATAGAGTAGAAAGTTCACGTTGTGTATCCGACCATGCATGCTATGTCAGCTTTTCGCATATCGGTCATAACACCACAAGGCATCGGTGATTTTGAAGGGTGATATGGTGAGTAATAAGGGCGGCGTCTTTCATATTACTTGGGTTCTTGAAAATTTCCAGGTATTGTGAATAAAGATCATTGGTCTCACGTTAGCCATGGCTGAGCTTTTTACAAAACAACGCAATGTCTTCCAAGTCACCACGGTACTTGGCTGAGCAATTATCAAATAAAATGTGGAACACAGATGTCATTAAAGCTTCCATCAAAGATCCTAGTCTGATCAAATCTTTATATCAACTGAGTTCCTCAACAGAAACTTATACCTGACTGTCGAGGCGATGGCACTTATATCCCCGATTTCAATAGTTCTCTATTTTTCTTTCTTCTCCTCATCCGGTGGCGCAAATCTTATCCCCCAGCGTCAAGCTTTCAGTGGCCTTACCACACTCGACGCATAAATTTGCGCAATTCCATCTTGTACCATTACCCCGACAGCTTTAACATCAATCACCATTACTCCATCTCCCGTAACCGTGTCACACCCCCCAGGAGCTATCACTCCCGTCGTACTCACATTTGACCCCATCACCATTACCAGCTTTCAACCCAAGCCTACAGTCCTCGCCAACAACGGAGATGGAATTCTCACTCTCGGAACCACCACTCTCTCCAGCTTCAGAGCAACAGCAACAACCAGCTATCTTATCCTCCCAAGTGATGCAGCATTAGATGAAAACTTGGAGCTCAATGTAGCCGTCGTGGCTAATGTCGAAGCAGAAGCACAACTCTTCTTTGCTTTTAATAACGACAATCAAGGTATATGTGATTTGTTTCCTGGTTCTGGAATATCCGATCGATCAATCAAGAGGTTTCACAAATCCTGAAGTCTAAGACGGGGATTAATGAAACGACACGCTTTACTCCTCGATGTTAGTGAGTCGGATGAAACTTGGATCAAAGCCGCTATTGAAGATTCCAAAAAGGTTCTTTCAGCGATGTCGACTAGACTTAAAGCTCTCAAAAATGATGATGATACATTTAAGAACGTACCAGACAAAGGGTATTTCCACCTTCAGCTCCTCAATACTTTTACTGATCAAAATGTAGATTAAATGATTATTGGCACAAAGATGAGCTTCTAAGATTGCTACTTATGGTAAATGCTCAAATTGCGGCTCTGAACGGTCCAGACGAAGTTGTCTTCACATCCTTCGATTAGAATAAAGATCAAAGAACATTAGCATGTTCATCGGATGAAGATGAGAACGATCTGGATCTCTATGGCTCCACAAAGAACACCCTGAAATTCCCCTTACGCACCAAAGATGGCGAACTCAAGAATTGTGAAATCGAAGGGTTTACTTGTTTTTGTCCTTCGGCTATCAACCAAAACAATCCGCTCCCAGCCCAGAACGATCCGACATTCTGTATAACCGAGAATCAAGATCTCCTCACGAAGAAATACTGGGATTTCAATAGAAGCCCTGGAAGTCGTGGTATGTCCAGCCAGATGGCTTCAATTCGCCAGAATAAGTGCAATTAGATCGCTAATATGTTAACCCATAGCTCACATAATAATCCATGAGCTTACTCACTTCAAGACGGTGGCGACAAAAGGGGGCTTTCCGATGCTAGAAGGAAAAGAGGGCGATCTTCGAGACTTGTCAATATCACCCTCCTCACTTGTCGTTTAATCTGCTAATGTCTTCCTAGCGCAAGTAACCCTAAAGGAATATTTAAGACGCGGAGACCAGTAAAAGAGATATATGCAGTTCCACGCACTTTTTTGGATGTAATTGTTGGGGTGAACAACAGTCCGGTCGCGAGGCTTAGATCAAACAGAGCCAACAGAGAAATAATGGTAGCTAATGCTGACAGTTATGCTTACACAATTGTTGGTAAGTTTCCTAGATCTGAATTGGAATTTTGAGCAGTTAATGGAGGCATGGGACTAACAGTTGAAATCTGTAGGCTGGTATCTGAGGTCATTGTGTGGTTGGAATTTGTGATGGTTTTGGAGTATGTTGTATAGTCCGAGTGCGCTTGATTAACCCAGTAATTTTGGAAGAGTTAGAAAAAGAAGCAGAGATATTGGCAAACTAACTTTGAATTTAATACGAATTCTAATTCACTAATTATATGTTTTCCGGGTCCAGGATATAAGAACCTATCAAAAGCAAGATTCAATCATACAAGAGACGAATTCAAAGCTCAAATAGTACAATACTCATATTTCATTTGTTGTCAAAGATTTATTAGTAGGATCATCCGATGCTCATATAAAAGCCCTTCCTAGCTCTATTCAAAACCGCCGTTAAGTGGTATTTTTGACACACTTCATATCTATGAAGGTTAATTTCATCTATGATAAAGTCTATTCCTGGAGTCTTGCACATTTAACAATGTATACTAGATAGGTATCATCATGTTAGCATACTCTATCCCATCGAGCTCGACCTTGAAAGGAAAACACGATACTTACACTACACAACTTGACTCCCCCTCCCTCAACCCCCATACCAGGTGCCACTGTATCAATCTCCCTATGTAACGCCCTCAATCCTCTATACTCCATGCTCTCCCACCAATCCAAAAACACACTTGCAGTTATACCCTGCCACTCAAAAATATGCATTTCAACCAATATTTGACCAATTGGAAATCCTGGTTTCGTTGGATCCGGAGATGTAAGTGCACCGGCTCCACCGGGAAGCGTATGGCCGTTTAGCGAAGAGAGCGCATTATATTCGGAGTACTCGATATCCGTCTTCAAGATATCTCTATTTCCCAAATCCCATAACATTAGCTTTATTTGTTTCCCTACAGAGCTAAAGACACTGTCATAATGATAAACCAAAAGGGGTTAGATGATGGGAGACTTACATATAGTCATGGCCATTTCTTTTCATCAATTCTTGAATCGTGAAAAGCCTATTCGCCTCATCCGTAGCTCCATTTGCTCCACTCCTCTCAAAATGCGCCCTTCCTCTCATTTCCTCCGTAACCTCTGGGCCAAAGTTAAAACCCGGTACATGTTGATCATAACCCCAAATTTCACATTTAGTTTTACCAAGTATCTCAGCTTCGAATGAGGAGTCATTTCCCACGCCTATTCCATCTCCAAGTCAGCAATGAACTTTGACCCACGGACGCCATCGCCCTAGGAGTACATATTAAGAAACTCACCAAAGCTGTAAACCACACAAGGTTTCTTCCCTTTGGCAAATTTACTAATCCCACAAATCCACCAACCCCCTTCTCCCAATCGTCCAAGTCTTTCCATTTCCCATGGACAACCATAACTTGGGGTAACTAAATCCCAAATACTCCACGGTGTTTCCTTGAAAGTGGTCTCATCTTTCGCGGGAAAGAACCCGCGATCTGGAAAATTTCGTCTGATTTCTCTTCTCTGTCCAACCGCACGTTGGTAGATAGCTTCCGATTGTTGCATGAACGCATTGAGATTTGGACGTGAGATAGGTATGAAATGAAAGGTCCTCAGTGTTGAGATAGAGAATGGTATTTTAGGTCTAGCTCTTGACGGGACGGAGATGAAGACAGCTAAAAGTAACAATGAGGTCAAGAAGAGGATTTGGACTGGTTTGTTTGATCGCATGTTGAAATTGTGGGCGTTTGAACGCTGCCGTTCTCGTTACACTATAGGAGAATATGCCGCTTCCAGGGATATAACTGAGTTTTTTTAATCCCTCCTTCGAAATTGTCGGTCTAGCTAGGGAGTTAGAAACTTGGGATTTGGTCAAAATTTTGATGAAGCTGTTGTCAATGAACGATTGAAAAGAAGAGGGATAAATTCTGGGAAATAATTTCAGAACCAACAATTGAACTTCTTGGCTTCAATATCTTTCCTTTTGGGGGCGTTTATGGTTGCGCGTATGTGGAAATCAAGGGCAATTGTTTCTTCTCAGCCTCAGTGGCTTCAGCCAATAGTAGAGTAAAAATCAATGAGAAATTCCTCTGTTTCTTTTTGGGAACGAAAGCCGAATGTACCCCTTGCTTACCCGTGGAAATACAGATACTTGGGAGTCGGGTTTGTGTAAACTTGTCAGATATGCAAAAAGGAAGTTGAAAATGTATCGCTAGCTGGAAGAGATGCAGGTTCAAAGTCTGGAACTTGCAGACTGATACCACAGTAGAGGTAGAATCATCTACTTTCATAACTCTAATCCCACAAACATCTTCTTCTCTTTCACTTACAATATCATCACGACTTATCATCGCAAACCACAAACCAAATCCTAATCCTCAACCTATGCACCGCATCGCACGCCAGTAAAACAACACAATTCAACCAAAAAGATATAATCCTATTCAGAACCCGACCGGAAACTACAAGATCTATCAGGTATCTTAATAGCGATGATCGAATTAAGGTAGATTAACAAAGTCAAATTACGAAATGCCCATTCTTGTATTTCCAATTAAGCAGAAAAGAAATTCCGGAGAAAAATGATTCGTAATTCGTGAGAGATGGGAGTTGTATTGAAAGATGGGTAATTACCTAGCTTTATTGTTTGGGGGTTGGAGTACCACTTAGTTCGTTCTACACAACGGAAACATCATTGAAGAACCGAAGCTCATGCTTCACTGAATAGATGCATCTTAACGAAATGGCCTATCAGTCCATAGGATCCGTTTGGATGAACAATCACCACGAGTCAACGAATGTCATATACATGGATTAAACTATTGATACATACTAGGTACTTGCGTGAATTACACGAGGGGTGCAATCCCAACTAGAGTCAAAGGAAAGAGACCTTTCCCTTCCTGAACTCAATAGCCCTCTGTAATGAAGACTCTCAAGTTCTCTTATTCAATCTTTCCCTTGATCATGCCATGCCCTGGGTATTTCCTGTCCTGCCCTATCCTGTCCTTTCTTTACCGTCCTTCCAATCCGTTCCAAAGTTTCCGATCTTCTAAAGCCTGTGTGACTAATATCTAATCTAGCCCGTATCCCAAACACCCGCTAAATCACAAAACAAAAATAAAACCCGACCTAGTTATCAATTCCCAGTCCTTTCCTGCCCCCTTCATCCGTCATTCTCTCTCATTCCTCATCTCCCTGTGTTCTACAATGGGCAGATCGGTACTGAACTTTCTGCCAGAAAAACTAATCTTCTGCACTAAGATTGACACCCTACGACTCAACCTCTTGAGTGGTGTGTCCGGTCTGTCATTAATGCCTCTCATTTCTGCTTCTCCATTTCTCGACCAAACCCCTCCACCCATTCTCACAGCCTTTGGATCAACCTGATGCCTGACACACGCACCCCCGAAATTCAAATATAAAGGATACAGCAAACCCACCAAGGAAAGGACAAAAATAATTACAAAGGAATATTGTACCGTGTCAATCTTTTGCACGCCAAAAACAATAAAAACAAATACACTGCCACCAGTCGCAGATGCCACTAACCATGCTGACGCCCACTTTGTATGTTTTCCCATCCCCCGGATGGTCAATGAGAACACCAATGGAAATACAGGGCCTTCAAAAAAGAAAGCAATGAGTGAGAATGCAGCAAGGAAAGATTGGGGTATATCATTGATGGCAAAAATGAAAGCTGAGAAGATAGTAAGGCCTAAGAAAGCTACAAGTAAAAGAATCCGAGGTTTGAACATCAAACAAAGTGGTGCAAAGATAAAACGACCAAGGGCGAAAAGTCCATGCCCTAGCAGTAGATAATCTTCATCATCGTCTAGTGTAAAGACGGATTCAAAAGTACTGGCTGAAGGAACATAAGATATTAACAATGGCATAAAGAATTCCGATAGACATTCTTGTGCGGCAACATAGCATAGTTGTGCTACAACACCAAAGACGAGTGTTGTGTAGATAATCGATGTTCCTGTCCATGGTAACTTTTTTGCTGGATATATTTCAAGAAGCTCCGATTGTACTTGAAGATCTGCATCACTGGCTTCGGGTAGAGGCATGTAATAGAAAAAGAGAGCAAGAATGACTGTAAAGAGGGCGATGGCGAGGTAGGCCCATTGAACATCAATCAAACTTGAATTTTTTTCGCCATCAACCCGAACTCCTCTGAAAAGGACCTTTTCTGCCAGAGCTTGGCTGACAAGAGATGCAACAGCTTGTACACTTTGTGCAAGCATTAATCTGAATTCAGCATATTGTGTTGGTCCACATAAAGCTAGAAATGGATTCGCTGCAGTTTCTAGAATTGATAACCCAAATCCAACGACAACACTGCTTAGCATGAATCCAGTGAATGATGTCAAAACTGCCGAAGGCCAGAACATCAATGTTCCAGTCCCGTAGATACAAAGTCCAGTGATGAATGTAGCTTTGAAACCACTATGTCGCAAAACCCACTGCCCTACTGTAAGAGCTCCAGCAATGTAGGCTCCGAAATATGCGGCAGACAATCCTATGGTTTGACTCTGCGAGTAATTGGCCAAAATTGCAATCTCCCGATTTAATCTATTGAGTAATCCGTATGAAAACCCCCAAAGGAAAAAGAGAATCGTGACCATAATGCAGTATTTGAAGGCTTCTCTTCCACGAGTCTTCATCATTGTTTTGGGAACCCTCATATTGACAAATCCGAAATACGTGGTGTTTGCTGTTCGTCCTGTAGAATTTCGCCGCAAAGTTGTTAACTCTATGCCTGGAGTTATTGCTAAGAATTCCATCACGTTAAGTTCTTGCTCCTCGACATCTTCTCGATGTCCTCCCGGGTGGGACTCTGATAACGGTGATAGAGGAGCAAGGGATGGCGGAAACAATGTGGTAGTTCGTGGTGGTGGCACAAGATCTGAAGTATTCGGTCGACCTCCAGCACCAATTTGAGAATTTATTGACCCAAACTTATCTGTTGAATGGGTATGCGAGTTTATCCTTCCAGATGCTCGATCCATGATCATTGCTGGTAAGATTCGTTTCATGAGTGGCTTCAAAGTAGGAATACAAGCACACACGATTCCAACATTGACCTCAACTGCAGACCACATAAATGCTAGTGAGGCATTGTAAGCAAAATTTTCTCCTACACCTAACCTCGTGTGGGCTGAAAGAGCTGTCTCAAAGTCATTCGAGGCTTGCTGTAGATAATAGATTCTGACGACATCGACGATTGTAACGAAAATACCCAAGGAAAAGGTAAATACCAAGATTACTTTTTGCCTATGAGGAAGACTCATTCCAGTGAGAACAGGTATTGGTAAGACTAAAATGGCTAAATCCGTAATAATATTCACAGGAGCTGACGCCAAATAGAGAGTGAGGATCGAAAGACATGATCCATCAACATCTTGTCTCCACCCGGCCTCGACAGGATTACACTGAAATAGGTTGAGAAACGTAAGGACAATGGCATCCAAATTGACAATGGCCAATGTTACGTATGAAGCACGACGGAGGAGAGATTGCGTGTCTTTGGAGAGGCGGAGGTAGAAGATAAGAATTGAATTCTTCGTAGCCAATAAACATGGGTTCTACGACAAAACGTCAGTTACTGCGCGTTCCGCCAGATCTCCGAAATATTTCGATTGAACCCACATAAAGTACTGTGATGGCATATTCGGCTTTCTTGAGACCAGGGCGCCATTCATCCTTGATATTGACATCAAGTTTTCCCAAGCCTTTAGTTGTTGCATAATCAATTGAAAAGGTCAAGCCAAATGCAAAAAACTTGTAAGCCCATGAATGTTAGCATATCTATTCTTTCACCATCATCCTCACTTGAAATCAAGGGTTTTATCTTACCCAAGCAAAAATGATAGACCAGTCATCCCAAGATCTTGATTTCAAAATTCCAAATCGGCTCACCAACCTCGCCACCACAAACACACTCGTAACAATAAAGGTGATGGTAGTAACAAGAAAGACAGCGCTACTGCGTGAATGCAAAGAATCCATAGTTGTCGACATTTTATGTATATTCTGTTCCATCTTCGTTCGCCTTGACCGTAACCTTCAAGTCATATTTCAATCGCAGGTCGAATCTAATGCATTCCGCACTTCCAGTCTGATGTACCAATATAAGTTTAATAGGAAAACCTTTCCAATCGGTGATAAGTCGCTCGCAATTTGTGTTTTTCAGTGAGGCGAACAAACACGATTTTCGCTGTATTTCCCTCCTTCAATCCAGTCTCTCTCTTCAATTCAACTCGCTGAGTCGTATTATTCGTCAATGCCGATTTTTCGTCTGTTCGATGCAATCACTTTTCGTGCATGCCAACCAGCTTTCGAGATCGAATATGGCGCAAACAGTCCGACACCACAATCGCTATAGGTTGTGTTGGAAGATGAGAGGGTAATAATTTTTCTCCTGCCGATTGTTTTTTTTTTTTTGATGTAGTTCAGTATTGATATTGATTCGGTATAATAATTGAGCGGTAGAAGGTCTGGACATCATATCAAGCAAGTAGATGATCATGACCTACTATGATTCCTTTTCCCCGGTTCCCGACTTGTCCCTCATTACAAGCCGGTAGCTTGAAGAGACCTTAACCTTACCCTAACATTTCCCTATCAAGAGTTTGAATTTGAATCAAAGTAATTGGCAGAAGAAGTTCTAACGCAGCCAGTACAAGGCGAGAAGTTCTAACCAAGCCAGTACAAGGCGAGACCTTGAATGACTAGATCCCAGGAGTTTGGACACCGTTACCGATGGGTTGACTTTCTGGGGCGAGGATTTTTGTTCTTTCTTGAAATGAAGAAATTGTTTTTTGTCAAGACTCAAACTTTACTTACAGATCTACTGATGATGTCCAATGAAAACTTGTTGAACTTATACTTACAGATATTAATAGTATAATAAATGAAAAGCAGTACAAATGAATACTGTACCAACCAAGGTTGACAAACCAAAAATAATTGGTAATGAATCGTGCAAAATGGGATGAATGATGAATGGACGGGTGATAAAAGCTTTTCTACAAACGTGATGATTTAATACTATTGTACTAAGTAAGAGTAAGAAGAAAGCTGAGGCTTAGTCCTTTTTTTTCTCGAGAAGTGACGTAAACGAGATGATTAAGGTGAGATCCCTCGGTTAAGGGAAGTCGAATGAATCCCCTTTAAGGATAGCTGATACTACCTAGGCAGGGTAGTCGACTATTTACGGAGTAGATACCTAGTTATCGGTTGGACTTGCATCGTTCCATACAACTACTTGTTTGCTTCATCTGTATGATTTGCCTTATCCGAAAACTCTGTCCTGTTGCAAATCTTCATCCATTGATTCTATCGTCAATTTCTCGTAACCATATGATCAACAGGATGGATGCAGAACATGATACAGCAGAAGGAGTCGAATAGCAAGAAGATCATCAAGCAGAGTTTTTTGGTCACAATATGATAATCCTTTCCATAACGTTAAGCATCTTGGCAAGCCTTAACCCCAGAAATCAAAAACTTGTAATAATTACCAAGGAAGTTTATTATCATTATTCAGGTGAGACTTCATAATTCTTGTTCTTTTCATTAAATTGATATACATATCTATATATATCTATATATAGATATAAATATATCTAATAGATATAAATATATCTATATTCTGATTATGAAGAAGTGTGCAGTTTTCAGCTCGCATTTCGCATTTCGCATTAATAAACCCATATCATTTCATCCCATCCCTTTTGGTCTGATCAATCTCGCAACTTGATGCGGCAACACTCATCCGCATGGTTTGAAGTATATCTAAGCATGCAGAACTACCTAGTTCTACATACTGACTACTAGGTATCTAAGTTAGATACCTACAGTAGTAGTCATGCATTAATCCACTCCTTGCAGCAAACTTTAAATGACGTCGAGTAAAGAAAGCTTACCTACCTAGGTAGGCATAGGCAGTATCGGTAGTATTGAGTAGATATAGCCTTGTCTCGGTTTATCGTATTCATATTCAGCCCCCTAACGCGACAACAATAAGAAGAAGAACAATAATAATAACAATAATAACAATAATAACAACAAACCCCCTATTGCATTTTGCGAGCCAGTAAACATGATTCATACAGAGTATATTCCTTTCCACGTTCAAGTCATCAATTTGAGTTATATCATAAATCGGGCGAAGATACTTAAAAGTGTGTAACCGGTAGATCAACAAACACTCAAAGCTACAAAGCTAATATGATATCAAGAACCTAAATCATCCAATCTACCGATAGCTATAACAGTATAGCCCCTAATCTACTGTATAACACAGCTGCCTATCAAATTCGCAAGCCTAAGAAATAAGAAGTTTAACTTCATCTAAGCTCAAAAGCCTAGCTACTGTTATCCTTTGTATAGGTAGGTAGTCAATTATCACTTCCTTTCTCCCGAAACCATGTTTACATGCATACCACCATCCTTTAATGTTGCCGTCATTATAATCATTACCTAGCTATACTTTCGTTCATATAGGTTATTCACTTGATTGTAACATGGTATTTCCTCATTTCTCCGCATCCTACCTTCTTTACACATTTCCTTCCCCCTTTGCCCTCAACAAGAATGATATTATTATATTTTATAGTGTGCCTACGCCTATTGACGATTGCAAAGTAACTTAGGAAAGCGTGAGCTTGTAAACATCAACTTGGTTATCTAACCTTAACTTAGCAGTTGCTCATCCATCGATCCATCGATCCATCAATCTCTCAACCCTCACCAAGTACTTTCAGATCTGGACATACACAGAGCATTCATTCACAATCAAACACCCAACACCTACCCAATCCCAGGTTCTCTGTATTAAGGTTCAACTATGTCACACCAGTACCGGAATATGCACCCCTACATCTTCCTACCGAGTCCACCCCACCAACGCGGGGTAAATGTAAATCCGTCAGTCCAAAAAGAATCAGGAAACTATTCTCCCGTCCAGCCTCCAAATTCCAAAGCCTAACCGAAAACTACCTCTACCTTAACCATCAAATCCCTACAAAGGAATAAACAAAACAAACGCACAAATGAACAACAATAACAACAACACATCCCACCCAAAACCACCCAAACCAGCCCAACACCGTATAATGCCCAATTCCGGTAACTCCCCCCCTCTCCTCCCCCTCCACCGACCGAATCCCACCTTCCCACCATTTCCCTTCCCAAGAATCCAAGATCCAATCCAAGAGCCATCACCCATAGCAAACCAACCACGTGCTCATCAAAATCTCCACCATCATCTAACCCATTATATCAACCAACCAACCATCATCCATCCATCCATCCATCCCCAACATTTTACCCCTCATTTTGCGGGACCAGTTGACTACTGTATAACGGCGCCCTTTACACTCACCTTCACCTCTGGTTCCGCATATCTCCCACCCCCCAATTCCCAAATTTCCAACAGCGCAACCCAACCAAGTAGATAACCGCATATAAAAACCCACAAGAATCCACCAACCTAGCTATCCTACACTACACTACCAAACCTCAAAAACCACACCTCCACCCACCTAGTCCACCTCGCCCATCCAGTCCACCCAACCCATCTACCTTATGCACCTCGCTTCGTCCATCATGCCCACTATCACATCAATCACATCGGTTACACTAGTTCAATACTGTACATCCATGGGTACACCAGGTACCGTAGTTCGACAGTACAGTAGTACGTACCATAACTAAGAATTGAAGGGGACCTATCTACCCAGCTACCCATCCCGAATATAAACTTTATCTTATCTTTTTATTGCTTTCTTCTTATCTTTCCTCTTTCATTACTTTTTTTCTTCCTTGGATTAGATTAGGGTAGTTAGGTAGGTAGCTAGCAACGGGCGGCATAACTCGGATCCGTTAGCTTTATCTGTACTCGAAAAATTATATCAGAAATTAGAAAAGAATGATATGCGGAATGAATCTAACGTTCCGGTTTCAACAAGTTTGGCATATCGCAAAAGTCAAGCAAGGCTAACAAAGAACTTTGCCTAGGTGATGAGAAATAGAACAAAACATACCGTCCCACCAGAATTGATACGCACGAGAATGAATGTGATCTTAGCAATATTCATGTACATTCAAACCACTTTTACAGCTATAGTATATATATGATCACCAGATCATAAATCGTCCTCTTCCCTCCAGTATCGCTCATCGCTACTTTACTGCAAACATGACCTCGCCACTTCACTAGGTAGTTACAGAATATTGCATCGTGATATATCACCACGTTTTAACTTATACCCAAGCACTTCCTACTCCTTCCCCGTTCCCCATTACCCATTACCCATTACCCGTTCAACTTGGATACGTCCCTCAATGGTACTGTGTGTGAACCCATTCACTGCAAGTCATTACTCACAATCGCGATGCGATTCGCTCAAATCCCAGTCCAGCATTCAAAGTTTCAGGGGGCCTTTGTTTCAATTTCCGCGAAGTCATGAAGCTATTCTTTTGTTTTGTCTCCTCCTTGACCTGTGTTCATATCTCCTCCATACTCTTCATGATCTTGTACCCATCAAATTCAGCATGCCAAGTATGATGAATTCGATAAAGAATCGATGTGAGTCGATTAAAATGATTCCTATATAACTCGAAAAAAATCCCGAGTATATGTGCCAAATATATTTTCAACCTTGGCCGCCGCCCAAGAAAAAGTCTAATTCGCTTGGCCCGCCTCGCTGTTGTTCATTTTCCGCAAGCTGTTCCAGCAAGCTAAGGAAAGGATCTTTCTCCTCTCCATTTGTCCCTGTACTTCCATTATTTGACCTTCCTCCTGGTGTCATACCTTCTTCTCTCATCATACTACCACTTGTTCCACCCATTCCTCCAAATGAGAAATTTCCCCCACTTCCTAGATGTGACAAACCAAACATTGGATCATAGTTTGAGTCTTGATTGTTATTCAAAGATAACGGTGGTGAGAAGGTGTATGACTGTGATTGATTTTGCCTTGGTGATGAAAAGGACATTTGTGAAATTCTTGGCATTGAATTCCCTTCATTCGAGTAAGATGTAGTATCATGACCAAGCAAACTATTGTGTGGTAGAGGTAATTGTTCAACTGATCTCTTATTCAGACCATTTGGTGACATAAAAGGTCTCTCCTTGAGACCATTAGTAAGAGTGCGCCTTCGCGCAGATAATGAGGGTCTCCGTTTCGAAGCAACTGTAGTCGAATCATTTGGACCATTCGGTCCTGCTCCTCCTCCATTGATAGACCCATTTTTTTTTACTTGAGTTGGAGCATAAAGATCATGACCCTGATATGCTTCCGGACTGGGGGCCATGACATCTGCAAAACTAATATGTGCGCCATCAAAGTATTGGCCTAAATCACTATATCTATCAAAGAAATCCTCCAAGTGAAAAACTGGACTGAAGCGCATTGGATTACTTCCAAGGCTCTTCACCAAATCAGAATGACAACCATAAATTGTTTGTAAGGTTTCTCGTTGGTGTTGAACTGAAGACCATGCATATCGAAGCTCAGAAAGTTGTTGCATTTCTCGGGAAAGGAAATCAGCTGATGCAGAAAATACCTCCCCTTCACGACCTCCTTTGTAGTGCGTTCCATGAACATGAACGGTGCCAGCGGTGCAAATACAATATCCCACGAACGCGGGCCATTCTATTGATACAGATTGTTTTCCAAGTTCAACCAATTCGGCAATTGCATTTGCATGGAGGAAACAAAGATTTGTAGCTTCGATTTGCCAAGATTGATGTTGGCCGGTTCCAGCTAGCTCGGCAAGATCGATAGGAAGAAATGGTCGATATATCAAACAATGTATTAGGTGGTAAATGAGTTTGCTAAGGACAAGAGTCGTACTATCCGGCTGTCCGAAAAGTGTATCAATGGATGTAAAGACATCCTGCGTGCCACTTGCCCATATATCTAGGTCTTGGCGAATCTTCGATAGATTTGATAACGAATGCCATGGAAAATGTGAATCGCCTGTTTTCATAACACGACAATTAGTATTCGTAGATTGAAGGATTGTTGAATAAGGGTGGTTATTGTAAAACCTGCCTTTAACGCCGCCAGCTGCGAGATAGCGATTAGTAATTCCCAAAATCCTCACAATGTCTATGAGCATTCCAATACTTCCTTGACTCTTTTTACCACTTGCAAAATGAAGATTTGATCCATTTTGGAAGAACTCTCCTTCAACTGGAAGAGTTGATTGGTTTGGTGACCATGATGGTAATCGCAATACAATCGATTTATCGGCAATTAATGATGGCCGTTTTGATCCACATACGGAAAACCTATCCATCAAATAACAAGTCCAGAAAAGTCTTCTGCGTAATTCTCTCTCGACAGGAGTAACACGTAACGTATGATCCAACTCACGATGAAGCTCTAGCGCAACAGTCATTCCGACGGCATTTGCTGTTTAAAATTAGCGAAGTCTTGAATATTCTCAAAGGGTAAAAACACCTACCGAGCATCATGTGCGCCTTTTTTCCCCTTCCAGACGCAGTGTAGGATATACCGAGAAGTAGGAGAGTCTGTAAGTTATCGATGGACGGCTCATCAATGTCCACCTGTGCTCTTGATCGATGAGCATAATCCTCACTTAATCTTACGGCAGCAAAATAGCCATTTGGATGAGAGGTATATCTTTGAAATAGTCAGCTAATTGAAATTCATAAGTTAGGATTTCCAACGTACCTTGCACTAACAGCATAAATTGCATGAAGAAGATATGTTGGGATATGATTCGCCTGGATTCGTTGTCTGATGGAACCTTCATCAAGTATATGGTAAGATTTCCCATGACATCGAACGAAGTAGGTATCCAAAAGGACATCTTGTTGAACTGAGGGAGAAGGTTCGCTGAGGAGATGTCAATTTAGAAGGAATGTATAAGCATCGATATATCCTACGTACCTTATTGATGTTGGGGAATAGACAGCTGATTCATCAAGGATATTCGACGTCGTTGTCTCTAGATGAGGCCTTTTGGATTTAACATCATCATTTGTGCTCTCCTCTTCACCCCCACCAGAAGAACCATTTCCCTCATTGTTTGGAGAGTTGGACTTTTTCTCGTCTCTCAACTTTCGTTCCAAACCATCAACTCTCTTCAATAAAGCTTCCAATACATCCGTCTTCGGTCCACGCTTTTTGGGGACGGCATCTATTTAAAGGAAAAGAAAAGGTTAGAGCCAAGTAATTTAAAATTTAATGATTGATATACCCCACCATAAATACACGGGCATTGGAAGACTTGACAAGCTTCGCAAGTCGGTCGTAACCGATTGCACTTTATCTGGAAAAACTTTTAGTATCTCGGAAGAATTTCATTGGAAAGGAAAAAGACAAACAAACCTTCCTCTTTCTACAAGATTTACAATTCATTGATTCTCTTGGTTCGTTGCTCATACGTCGTGCTGGTAATCTTTCAATTCCAACTTGAGCTGGCCTTCCAGACATGGTATCGAAATGCAATTTCAAAAAGCGAAAGAAAAGACGAAAGAAGAAATTATTGTTGTACAGTAATCAGATTCGTCACATCATAAAGATTGGTCCAGGTTCAATGGGCAATACATCACAAGTGTGCTTTGTTTTTTTCTGTTAGGGGGTCCAGATTATTTTCCGATCCAGAAGTTTGATGCAAAATGTATTTACGTCGTATCTTCCTTCGGATTTGGCTAGTTGTATTCGACGAGCTCTGACTGAGATCGATGATAGCGCTTCCCAACGAGAGGGTAACGGTTATTTGTTCGCCAATCGCAAATGTGATCCAATTACAAGAGATGATCGGGTAGTTCTTGACCGAACCACTGCCCTTAAGTTAAAGTTCGGGCCCGTTTGTTGATCAGTCGACGGACGAATGGACGGTTGAAGGTGGATGGTTGAAGGTTGACAACGATATGATATGGTATAGAATGAAATAATATGGTTTGATATTGGATTTTTATGAGAGAGATTTTAAACTTCTCAAGCCGATGGATGGGAAAGATATTTGAAGTAGAAGTAGCAGTGGCGTCGATGGTAATGTAAAGAATGAG
Source organism: Monilinia laxa (assembly GCA_009299455.1). Taxonomy (NCBI): domain Eukaryota; kingdom Fungi; phylum Ascomycota; class Leotiomycetes; order Helotiales; family Sclerotiniaceae; genus Monilinia; species Monilinia laxa. The sequence continues at coordinate 136,958 of VIGI01000024.1, forward strand.
CTGGGATTAGAAATAAGGGAGATGATTGGTATCGGTCAATAAGAAAGATAGAGCTCAGAATTAAGAGATGAATGGGGTGGAAGTTAAGTTAAGGGTTAAAGAACGTAATGTCTACCATGTCCTTGTTGTAACAGGGAAGAGGAGAATGGGGGTCTGATCATTGATTCACTTTATTGAAGCTAACCCTATATACCCTTATAGGAATACTATAAGATACCTGGTCAAAAAGAACGATCGGTTCTCGAAAGGAAGCGAACGAGGCACGACGGATAAAAAGTAGGGAATGTTCTAGGTATTTTGCGTTTGTAGGGAACATTGCGGGGAGGTTGATGCTTAGCAGCTAATGCATCCTCAGGGGTTGTTGGCGCCACTGGTGGCACTATTATTCGGAGACTAGATGCAAATAATCTTGTCAAATCTTATTCTTAATGGTCATAGTTCATGTCTTTGGCTATGATTGTAAACATGATCATGATCAATGATATATTGTCTTCGTTTCAACATGCTACTGGTAGTTCGTTAGGTTTCGTTCCTTTACTATCAATTTGTGCAGATGTTCATCAAATAGGGAGATATCAAGGATAAATCTTCTTTTTCATGCGTTATTCTGAGTTCAACTCGGATGAAAGTAGAATTTGGGGGAGAGATAATTTGACGAAGAAGGGCAGGGATATGAAGGGGCTAGTGGGCAGGTACCTGCAACTGTACCTGAATTCATGAAAGTGAAATTTGAAAACAGGATATTCGTGATCATAATCATGAGTCTACTCAAGTTTCTTGTAAAGATGTGTGAAATGCAGTATCTCACGGGCCTGTTACCAAATTCGAGATCGTGGCTCCGAGGTAGAAATTGAAAAACTGGGGTCAAAATCAAACAAGAAGCAACAACTGGGTCGCCGTCCTCGTTAAAAGATGTCGTCCACATTGCCTTGTATCAAGCTAAATACTATAAGCCAAGCTTAGAAAGGATCTTATTACATTGAGATAAAAAATGATAAGAATTCAAAGTAAGATCTTACCATTCTCACATATCCAAGTTTGATCCTCTGCTTGATTGTCTTGTGAAATTCCATTACATCTTCAACCATGGTCTGCTGTCAAATGCTATTTTACCATTGCAGGGCAATAACCAGCCCAACCGAAGCAAAGGGGGTAAATTCGAAACTAAAGGTTAAGTGACGGATAGTAATAAAGAGATTCACGGATATCTACAACGCCTGCTTGCATAATTCACGAGTCACCAGAACGCTTTACGATCCTTTTGTATTTTTCCTTTTATGGATGAGGATTAGTTTCCAAACTGTGGCTACGTGACAACATGGCTACCCAAGTAGTTAGTAGTCTTGCCATAATCTTGCTACATCGCTATGTATGTATGTATTTATACATTACATTTCAAATTCTACAATACCCTTATTTTGTCTATCTCCTCCCGCTTCTCTCCCCCTTTTCCATCATCTATTAAACCTCCCACAATCGAGGTCCATTTGTCTACAAATCGGGCATCATAAAGGTTAAGTGTAGGCTTAGTCCGATGACTTCAATGTCCATAATGTCCCGATTCCAAAAACCACCTGTTAACCCCGAAGTTATGCCTCATTGTTGCTTAAGCATCCCACAAAATGAACCCTTCAAAAAGCCACAACCCTATCTCTTTTTGTTTTCCTGGGGTTTATTCCTGGGCCCAATTCCCTTGTAAATGTTATTATTTAGGTGCCGAAGATGCATCACTATGCTTAAATGAATCCAAGAAGTTTATACTTCGCGGGATTTACCGATATGCCAAGTATAATCTGAAGTTAAGCTATATGTCTTGCTCTATAATGATATAAATTAACGATTGGAGCGCCTGGATTTTTCATTTATAGTGCAGAATGGTGAGATTGTGAGACTGTGAGCGTGTAAGAGTGTGAGACTCTGCCAGCGGGTAGCAAGCTTCAAGTAGATCTCCGAAAAGCCTCGAATTCTTGGTCTAATCACATCTTCAACGGCTAGTCTTCCGGAATCATCTTAGAACCTCGATGCCAATGCGTTAATGTGAGCTATGATGACGATTCCTTGGGCAAATTGGTCTAAAGCAATTAATATTGAATTTAATCGTCCTTCGCCATGTCAAAAGTAAACTTCGATATGCGTCCGAGTGCCGTCAACTAATCCAAAAAAATGTTACTTTCTCCGAATCATCAACAATTTGGAGGCTAATGTCCGAAATTTTGACATAAAATATTCAGAAGTGGTGAAGAATAGACTCGAGAGAGAATGATGATACCTTAGAGTCGAAACGATATGCCGTGATATGCGGACACTTGAGTTGAGATCAATCATGATGTCCCATTAAAGTTCTTCCTTGACTTATTAGAAAACCGTTGTATATACATCGATAGTAGTAGTTCGCCCATTATCAGGAAATGTGTGAGTAACATAATCTAATTCTAAAATCTGGGAAACCTTGGAACATGACTGTGCCTCGATCTTGATATTGGATTTTATGCTTCGAATATATAAATATATAGCCGTTTGAGAGGGAGATGAATGCAAATATATGTATAAATGCAAACTTCCTTTCATAAGTTGTAAGTCAACCCTCGAATAGGGTCTATCTTTATCTAGATCCACTCAATCGAGATGTCAACCTTTTGGTTTGGACTTTGTACTGTAGACACATACAACCAAAAGGTGCATAAGGTCAATATGACAATACCGTATGATTGAACGGTATGAATCGAAATTACCCATCTGAAACAACTTCCCCGCAAAACGCAAAGTGCCATGAAAGTGCCATTCCACTTCTCACAACACTACATGAATTCTGGGCTATGAACACACCACATACACGTTTTTAACAACAGTTGTATATGTGTGTTAAACCTACCTGCATCTTCAACTAATTTGTGTACCAAGATTTACATATACGCGGTACTTGTTGTTGTAATTCTTTAATCTGCTCTGGGACATATTCAAAGTTGGTTAAGATTATATTATGTGGTACGGATACGAATCAACTACCGCAGTTTGGTATGTCGTGCTCCCTCGTGCAACACTATCTTGTGTCCCCTTCAGCCCTTGTGCTACGTATGTAAGATTACCACGGATAAGTTGAGTGAAGGCTCCAGTATCCGCTTCTAATCTATGCGATGGCAGCAGGGCAACTGTCCCGACTCACTTCCGAAGATCTACGTGGTACTATGCAGTATCAACACCGCATCACCAAAATAGTTGAATATCTTCGCAAAGCTTAAAAAAGTGTTATCTCCGTGGCGCAGGAGATATCATTAGTAATCTGGCTGGCTGCAGCTACGGGTATCGCGTTGTTGTCAAATGCATGATTCGCCAATAAGGTTCATGCATTTCCATTTAACTCTCGGATAAACTGCACCGGAAAACATCGCATTTTTACTTCAGGGTCCTATCATCTGAAGTATCCACGCTGGATATTAACCGGGTCAAAACATCCGTATGTATATCACATTTACGCGCCAAAGATACTTAATCATACTTTGTCGTTTTCAACATCTGCTGCTTTTATCTGACTCGCATCACTAATGATTATGTGTTGAGACGGCATCATCACAAACACGCTTGGAAAGCTATTAGTAAGAGCATATTTGTCTAGACGACAAACATCCTCAATTCGGACTTCATAAGGCATATCCAAAGCCAACCTCGATACATTTACGAGTAATTGCATTCTTATTCTATTCCCATACTCGGGCATTATTGAAATCTCCGTATCAGGCAGAATAGAGCAAATGCTCGCTCCCGCTCGTCACAATAATTGATTTGTTACCTTCACTAACTATTCAAAGACTGAGGAATATCCACAATAAAAAAGAACTAAAATGACGCGCCATCTATGAAACTGCCGAGTCACATACTGGCACTGGGATTTGCAGTCTCACCAGAGATACAAGCAAAAATCACTTCCAGAATTCTACTCATCCTTACCCATGAGCACGGGCATGGGCATGGGCATGATTGGGCATAACAGACCCGAGTGCTTCTGTTTGGTTTAACATGAAGCAGACGGCATTTGCATGATATTGGTCCGACGTCCCGTATGATGGGACTTGTACTCATTCTAATCTTTGGTATGAAACTAGGGACAGGCCATACTACGTACGGTCGGTTCGGTCCGTCACCCTCCGCTATGATTTGCAGCCAATCCATCAACTCCGGTGGGAAGATTCCTGACATCACAAGTACTTACCCATACTCGGGTTATCATTGAAAAAAGCGCAACATGCGTACACGTGTGATTCAAGCCATGGCCTTGGGTACTCACCTTCATCAGATATGGTTGCATTCATGGTATACATTGCCACTCTTAGGCGATTTCCCATTCCTTTCAAGCATTATAACTAGTTGCAGATTCTTGATATTAAGTACCCTCAAAGTTGCATACGCATGTCACTTTGGATAATACCCCATAATTCCCCAGATTCAATGCACGTCTTATGGCTTTGGAATTTTACATGCCCTCGAATCAATATGAAGAATGCAGTCACTTCTGCATAGGGATAGCTCCACATCTATGCGCTGCATACGAAGACGATTTGAAGTCAAATTTGTTCAAAACATCAAAATTGACATATGATTTACTACACCATCGTGTATGTGTATCTATAATACACTCAATATTCATGTACATATCTTCAACAAGGGTGAAAATTACTCTATCAGGTACAGATCCCGAAGACCTCATTTACCTCGGATTTCTCAACCTCAAATCTTACTTGTTGCAATCTCACGTCATCCTCACCGTACACCTTGATCAGCAAGATGAATCTTGCATGGAATGAACTCAGATTGTTTTAACCAGTGCAAATGCATGGAGGTCCCGCCACTTTGTGATTCCTCATGTTCTTGCGTTTTTGACGCCTATTCCACCAGTTCGGCACAAACTTGGTAAATCCCCGGTTCCCTATTGGAGATTCCTTTGCTTTAGATCCCCATTTTGACTTTCATGCCAAATCCAGCATGCCGAAAGAAAGTTTGCTGTGCGGGGAGTCATGCACGTGGCAAGAATAGTTACAGTCTAATGAAGAGACTACGCTTTCCCCTACCCCACTCAACATTCATCCACGCGCTCCTATGAGAACAAGTATTCCCACAAACAAATTCATACATATGAATAAATGAATATCCTGAAGGCTTCACGAGTCAGATATCTAATCTCGGTCCGTGTAGGATGAGTAGGGGGGGGGGGGTGGCGAAATTCGGGAATCAAGGGAGATAAAAGCTCATTTCCATTTTTCTATAAGCTAGGGGCTACGTTTCACTTTTCACGAATCATGGTCCCTTGCATGAGGATTTGGGCCACCTCTTATACTACAGGCTTTGAAGGTTCATTAGTGGCAGCTTGATACTACCGGGTGGTTTGGGCGGTAGTTTGTATTAAGACCATTCCTAAGTGATGCAGACACCTACAGGAACTAATGTGGACTTAATAACTGCTAGATAATCATTCCATGAAATTATAAGACAGATAGAAATTAATAAGATCGGATAGTGTGATATCAGCCGATCTTATTGGAATGGGTAGAAGGAATAATCATGTCATCAAAAAGACCCAATATTTCCGCCTCTGCCCTTGTTCCCTTTAATCTTGTTTTACCTTCAATTGATCATACAACACATGTTCGTTCACGGGGACTAATTTTAGTATGAGACTTCTGATTGCTACTGCTTGAATCTCAATGACTAGACGGACCTCAAATGTTGTATCTGCTACCATCTTACCCTATCTTCTCTCATCGAGTTAATCTGTTTTGATCCTGTCCTTTTAGATACCCATTTTTGATGAGAAATAATCACTCACAATCTCCCCATCCCAAACTGGCTATTTTCAACTTCAACATGAAAGACTAGTCCTATTCATTCGGGCTTTCATCTCTTAATCATTCTATTCCATTCCCAATCCCCCCTCCGATAACACTCAGTACCTATCAGTTCTTCAATCTCAAAATATGACCATCCCAAATATTCTCGATAATTCTCTCAGCCTTCCTAAATAAATTTCCCCTTTCTTTCCAGTAAGTACATTTCTCCTCAAACTCCCACACGGCCTTGGCCTCGCTGAAATGCCTTTACAACAAATCATGCAAAAGGCCCAATCGTTGTCTTCCCCTCCAAATACACAGAGGTAACATCGAATTCTGTACGAGTCGTAAGAACTCACGCCAAAGATAGAGCACATGAAATCTAGGTGGATTCAAATGGTGGGTTGCTCGATAGTGAGTGACTCTGGCCACTTGATGTCACATTCAGGGCTTACGATCTTGTGACGAACCTAAACATTTGTCCCCGTGGCCTGGCTTGTATCCTGTGCGTGCAACACGTGCAAAATATCCAATTGTTTATTGCAAGATGTATTGTGATGAATTTCTCGAGCGTAGGAACGGACTTGAGATTGCCTCATAATGGGGTATTAAATGGGCAAGAAGGAGAAGTCCAGCCAAGCCCCATTAGCGATATTCGGGTGCTGTTGCGGTGAGTTCTCGCCGTCGTATTTTGTCATCATGGTGAGGGTTTGAGTGTCGACGTTGTCCTCGGCGAATTTTCCATCCAAGATTCTAAAATATGGGCTTGGGATTGAGATGTTTCATTTCTCGGTTTGCAAACGGGTAGTCTTGGACTTCTTTGATCGCGACTAGTTCAACTACCAAGAAGAGGAAGATGAGAAAGATGAAGCCCATCTAACATTTTCTTCAAAATCTACGTTTCTTTCCCCTCATTGTTCTTTCTTTTCCTCGTCACTTTCCTTCCCCTCCCTCAATCACATCTCATATCCCTCTTCGTATTCCTCGAATTCCCCTTCGCCAAATCTCGCCACCTTGTGCGCTTTTGGCCAAAGCACTTCGCAGTAATTTTGATTCTCTGGCAACGTTCTTAACTCAAAGCTGGTCAACTCGCTGGACTAAATTGCGAAAGCCCCCCTTCACCAAAGATTCACCCCAAGTCTTATGACCAACGATTTTCCATCCGCGTATCCTGATCCATAATTAGCGAGAACCTACAAATCTTTGATTTTCTAGCTAGCAATAGGAGTTTCTGTCCTAATGATACCCGCAAGATCTTCACCCTCCCCCTCTCCCTCCATCTATCTATCTTTCTCTTTATAGTTCCTCCAAAAAAGAGATTTTCCCAATCAAAACTCCGCTTCATAGTGCTCAGCACCTATTAGAACATCGTTGATAAACTGAATTGCTTAATCACTGCTAAATTGAACAGCGAATTACTGGGCATTGCTGTCACACTGTTGCTCCCCTTGAAGTTTTAGTTTTGAGAAGTGGGAAATGGGAAGACGGCCAAGTGTATGTGAGTACCATCATCTTTTAATTAAAGAGAGCTTGTAATTATACTTTATTTCTCATCGGGTTCAAGCGCCACATGTAAACATTGCAGCTCGAGACCTAAATCCCAAGGCGAATGAAAATTCTGTAAGGTTTAACATCTAGTTAGATAGGTAGGTAGAGTCGAATGAATACGCCCATTGATTTCCAGGCGCACCAAACCCGGAATTGGTAAAGGAATCTTAACGAAAGATCTCGACTGCGGCAACTTTCGAAGAAGTAGAGTTGGAAGGGGAAGAGTGGGGGATGTATATTGTTGAGAAAGTAGTGTGTAAATTCCTATATTGGATTCATCTGTAGTTCCATGGATATCAAATATCAATGTAATGAATCCATTGCATTTATGGATTGTAAATTTAGAATTTAGAATTTAGAACTTAACAGGGTAGGAAGATGTTTATCATTGGATTTGGCTCTGGATGTCTGGAAGGAATTCGCCAATGAAAAACGGGCCACATAAGTACAAGATGATAATACTGTATTCTTCCGCATTGTTGCATTGACTTAAAAAAGACTCGATACCGTAAAATAAAACGACAAATGCAACCTCCCATTCTCAGTCTAAACATGATTCCATCTCTTGACACCTCAAAGTGCATAAATGTGCTCCCAAACCAATTGAACCACCGTCCTCCAAGTCTTGTCTACAACCTCCTCGCTTATCTCTTGCAGTTTGATCCCTTTGTATATTATCCACTAACGCCTGCCTCATTTAAAATAGAGATAGTACCAATCCCAGCACTGGTATCATCAAAAGTACCTTACTCTTACTCTTCGCTTCTACACCAAATCCCGAGCTAGTCATCCTTGCAGAGCAATCAATACAATCCTCTCCCACTGGCTAGCCTCACAAAACTATATGGAACATTCTGTCCCACCAATAACCTCAAAGTCTCCACTGTCGTGAATGCACTCGTGTCCGCTACGCCGTATGCAGTCCATCCGCATCCTTCTGCGACAGCTAATGGATCTCCTCTTCTTGGTCCATTTGCTAGGTCAACAAATACTTTTCCTTGACCCCGAGAGTCCTTCCCATTACTAAAATACCTAAGTAAAGGCTGTACAAGATGTGTTTTCTCAGGCGGTAGCGCTGATATTATAGCGAATGGGATGTCGGATTTGGTAACGCTCTCTTTAGAAGTGAAAGGCTCGACACCCGCCGCCAGTGGTCCTTGTGCCTTAAATCCAACAGTATAAATCTTCCCGATATTAAGACTCCTTAAAGCAAAGATAACTGACTTGGCATCTTCCCCATTGCTTGACAGAAATAATCGCAGCTCTGTCTTTATATGCCGATGGCGCAAAGTCACGTGTAAGAGTTGCGCGAATACCTTTCCATGTCGCATTATCTCCTATAAAAGTTGATGATGAACCTTCTCCTCGAACGACAATAGTATCAACAGCTCCAATGGTGCGTGCCGCATCTGTTAGCATGGGGATGTATGACTGAGAAGAAGAAAGAGGTGGATTGATATATGCACCACCAAAATTAGGTTGTAAACAAAAAGCTTCGACGGAACCTTCGAAACCTCGGTCTACGGATATGAAATTGTGTGGTAGCCCCAACTCATTGAAACACTTTTCGAAAAATGTTGCTTGAGGCGTAGACCTAAAGATTCCGATGGCGTAGATATTTTTCTTTGGGAGTTGACCCATGGTTGCCAAAGCACCATTGATCTCCGCAGCACTCATTTGACCAGGAGCCGCGACGATGGGAAGAAGGGGGTGGGTAATGGGTGAGAAAACGGTATTGAGAGCTCGAGATAATTGTCCAAGTTGTCCCATATTGACGGCAGATAGCGGAGGGCCATCTGGATTGCTGGCTTTGATTTGAGAACGAAAGTATTCAAGTTCGTAATTCTCTGACATTGAATTGATAGTCGTAATCATCTTGACAATGTCCCCGTATTTTCGACTCTCCTGAAAGATATTTTGAGCTTGAAGTGATGGCCATTTAAAGGTTCCAGAGAAATCATGAAATGCCGAAATGATCCTACTGTTTCCTCTTCTCTCAAACAGTTTTCTTCGAATCTCTTCTGGTAACCAAACCTCGACATCAATATATTCGCATCCCCACTGTATGGCTCGGTAAAGGTATTCGTAGTAGAGTTCTGGATTATCCATAGGGAATCGACCATTCTCTCTAATACATCTTGTCGTAAATATTATGGGTAATTCTGTACGCTGTCTCAGTAGCATAACTTGTTCTCCAACATAACTCAGACTTGGTACAGAATTGAAAGATCCATCCGTCAAACCTTCCTTTAACAAATCAACACGAATCTCTACTGCATCTGATCCAACCGATAAAATATCCAGATTAGATAATGCTGTCCTAACATCAGGAAATGTAGTTGATATGAAATAAGTTCTTGGTTTCATGGTGAGTGCTTCATGATGACTTATCTGACCCAAAATGAATGCGATAAATCGTGAAAGATCCCTCCGGAAAAATGGTGTCTCAGTGTACAGAAATTCGTAATCTGTTGAAGCCGATAAACCAAGATCTGGTGGCATTCCCAAAGCCACACAATGAGCATTAATGGCGACGATCAATGATCGATCCCGATATTCAACATCACCCTTTGCATCACTTGCTGCTATTCCTATCACAGTTCCATGGTCTTCATTTCTAACAGCCGAGAAACTGGTGGCCATTCGATGTGGTTTTCCGAGTACATCCGCAAAAACAGAAACACATCCTATCCTGTCCTTGGCCATAAACAATGACAACTATCCTCTCATCTCCCATGCCAGCTTTCGTTCCATTAATAATTCCATTGGTACTCTTCGGCCGTGTAGGCGTCGGAGTTGATTGTTGTTGCTTGGTTGCCATAGATTCGCTGGAATTTCTAATTGACAGATGAAAGAGATATTTAGGAAGTACTTGATATATTCCTAATGATAACGGACGAAAGATTGTGTTCGTATAATTTTGCCGGCGCTTTAAAAGTTTTCGGGGAAGAGATTATATTTGGACCTTGGTATGCAGGCTCAAGTATTTTTAACGAACGGTAGGTACGATATAAATGAGGAGGTACTATCGACGAGCACTATAATTGGTAGAATTGAATATTAAACTCGGAACTGATGACCGATGAATAAAAAAGTTGGAAAAAGTCAAGATTCTGATATCGTTCTTCCGATATCAAAGATGTACCCTTTTCGGGTATGTATAGTCCAGCGTCCAGTGGTATCAAAGTTGGGATACAATCGATTTTACTCGCAATATCTCTGTACTACATGGCAACCGTGATCTTCAAGTAATGGTGTGGAATTGATAGTGATAGACATCCGCGGTAGATGGGTAATAAAACTCTGTGACGACGACAACTTTGAGACGAGTTTGTAAGGTATGCAGGTGAAATCGTCGTCGGGGATTTCCATGAAATGCAATGCAATGCGACGTTGTATCCAATATTGAACTAAAGGTGGTGTGATTTTCCTCTGGACGCTTTGGTTGGCTTGTGGTATTGTATTGATTGTATCGTCGTCGTTCCGAAGGGGAGGAGGAATGTCGAAATTTTGCCGGAGAGTTTCGATTAGTCAACCATTGGAAGGTAGAAAGAAGTTCATGCAACAGAGAATGAATGAGTTTATGATTTTGATGATGTTGGGATTTGGTAGACTGGTGTTATGTTCGTTTACTCAATGACTATTATGTCAACACCATCAATACCATTCATTCTCTATCGATCTCTCAGTTCTTTTTGATCGCCTTTCCCCTTTTGTGTAGGTCAATTGTATTGTGATTGGTTTTCCCTGGGCCCAAACTTCAGAGAGTAATAAACTAATCCCACGCCAAGGTTAACATGGGAAAAGGAGATCTAGTATGTATGTATGTATATATGTATATATGTGTATTTGTATATTCTTCGGATTGAATAGATCGTTAGGTTCACGGATTATGGAAAAATAGACTAGATAATGAAATCTTTCTCGGCGAAGATTGTTCCACCGACAAGGCAGCTTTACTTTCAAAAGAACCTTGCGACCCTGCATATAAGACTGAGGTTGATAGGTACTGCGTAGATTTAGATGTGATGTTAGACTGGGGGAAGACTCTAAGGGAATTTTTAAAAGATGGGGAATTTGGAGAAGTGGAGGCGAAAATTGTCGGTAACCAGGGGGTAATAATATTCCGCCAATGACAAGGGAAACTGAGTAATCTAATGTTAATATGTTCAAGAAGGGTAGATGGAAGTTGGATTATATTACTCATCATGAGTATATTGGAAAGGATACAGGCAAGAATTGAATAGATTAATTCCCGATTATTCTCCAAAGTTCACGAGATCTCTTCCTCTATCACCAATCGAACTAGGAAACGGTATCAATCGTCGTGAGTGTACATACATGTGAGTTAGTTGTATGTACGGATGTAAGTACTTGGGATGTATATATTCATTTACTGTAGTGCGGACTACGGACTACTTACAATCCATGAAATCAGATTGTATACTTACATTCTAAAACTTATCCAGCCTGGCTTATTAGAAAATGAGATTATTAACATCATCATAATCTCAAGCCGTCTATGTCCTCCGTATTCTTCGAATGTTCGACTTTCAAAAAGTTCCTCAAAAGGGGTTAAATTTCGAAAAGTTTACTGCTATTAGACAGCCCCTTCTCAACCTTATAATCCTAAAAGTAAGTTTCATATGTAGATCCGCGGCGTGAATACGTATATATATAATATATATTCCACACTGTACTAGTTAATACGTCAACGTCCATCCATATACTTCGTAGAGAACCTTCATGCAAGAGTTTGAACTTCCAGCCGCCTTCTAACGGAGAGTTTATCCGTTCATTCTGCCTAAAAAACAAGTAAAAATTGCATGCAAGTTCCACAATCAAGTATCTTCGTCTCATCATTCTATGAAGTTATATCATATTCGTTATAACCATCAAATGGATTTGTTTGGTGGATATTCGGACAAAAAGTCTCAGGCAATCGAGATGTATTGGTAAATTTAGGTGATTGGTGCACATTACAAGGTCCCATCCAGTCCACTGAATTCGTAGGAGTTTGGAGGCTGAGTTAACTTTATTTAAAACTCCTATCGAACGGTATCCATCAACCGGAGAAATATATATTTGAGTTTTGCCTCTTAAGCTTTTGAGTCAAACCAAATCAAATTAAATCAATGTGAATACGTATTCTTTTCGGTGTGGACCAAATATGTATGTCAATTGCTTCTTTCTCAAACATCCATAGCAGTATAATGCTATCTGAAAGGTGGAAAAGATCACTCACTGTCCAATGTTCATATGTATCGACAGCATTTCCATCTTGGCTTGCAGGATAGGCCGATCGATATATTGAGCGGCATTTACATGAGAGAACCATGTGAAAGTGCAAATGTCAGGATGAAAAGCTTCTCCAAAGAACTTCTTTAATTCGATGAGACTGCATGACAATCACAAACGAAGGGAGATTGATGACGAGTGACATGTCGTTTGTGTTGTGCGAGATGCGCAATAGCTACGCAGCTCCGCTCGCCGCAGCATCTAATTCGGGAATGACGAATGCACAAACATATCCTTCATAAGTGTGGGTGACTTCACTGAGATTTCTTGGTGCCAGAATATCTTTTACTAGTAGTCTTTATACTTTATGTTTCTTTCCATGTCTGAGCAAAGGATTTGTGTTGCCAAAATTCGCTCGAGTTGGCCCGATTATGAATTCTTTGATCTCTCGATTTCAATGCCATGTTAATGCGACATCCAGATCATGCCCAGCTGTTTTCCTCTCGATTCATAGCTTCACAACTTGATTTTTTTTAGCTCCGAGAAAGGAAAGACACCGTGAAATGGCCGAAAGTATAACATCTTTGCATGGCTTCGATGCATGGAGATTGAAGCTTGGTTATTCATGTTATTGCACGTACATGCTATGAGGTCGTACCTACCTAAGCACAATGCTCACCATGACAATTATCCCCACTCAACCCGTACGGTGTACCGGCGGGATATGACGATGCACCAGGTATTTCTGTACCACAACGATCTTTACTCTTTCTCTATGACCATCCCCCACTTCGACTGGGTTTCCTCTACGCTTCTTACTGATCGCCGATTCGATCCTCAACAATCGCTGATGTCGCTGAATAACAGGGTTCAGGAACTTAACTCTCCAAGTTGGGGTGTGGGGTGAGGGGTGAGAGGTGAGAGGTGAGAGGTGAGGGATAAGCGCTGTGCTCCGGGCAAACGTATCAACTATGTTGAAATGGCTCTCATATACCCGACCAGATTCTTGCATTCCGAATTCCATAGAGTTATACCGTGGAATAGATTGCGTGATAGCATAGCTGTCTCAGATCTTATCTCCAAACATTGGCAAAAGGATGAATTCCCTCTCAAACGTATCTCTGACTTTCTCCTACAAATTGATCCTCACTAGAATGTTTCTTGGATTCCTCTAGAATTGCCCCGCCAAATAGCTTGGCTTGTTAGTATAACGGTACATTCCTTGAATTGAACGTTGGACTACTCGAGACCCCTAGATGTCGAACAACTTGCTACTGACGTCGTTAAGGTCTGTGCTATAAAAACTTTACCGTCTGACCATAATATCCGAGACTTAAAATCTCAACAGCCTCCGTTGAACGGTCAACACGCACTGCACGCCTGCGTAGCAGACGCCCTCTAGGGCTACCAGTCAGCCTTTTGGTGGAGATCCACGTGGAATACTGCGAAAACAAGAATATCAGACCGTGGTTCAGGCTTTTTCCCTTGGAATTCAACGCCTATCAATGAATCTTATCACATAGTCAAAGATGTGAGCTAGAAGATGAAAGAGCCAGCACCCGAGGTCGTACCGTGACTTTATGCCGGTCCTAAGCTAATTTCCAGCATTGAAGCTGTAGATCTATGGGTGAACAAGTCAAGCAAGGACCGTACAATGATCATACTGGTATTTTGGAATGCGCCAGATTCCCAAATTTTCCAGATGGAATCTTGGCTAGCTCCAATGTGTTGGAACCATAATGTATTTCATCGAGTTCTTTGACATGATTTTTGCATCCGGTCGGCATTCTCAGACCTCTTAGAAGCTAGCAAATAACCACCTCAATGTGAAGAGTTAGTAAATACAGGGACCAGCTTCTCAAAGCTAGAAATGTACGGTTTGGATTATGAGCTCTCTATATTACGAGTGACATCAGATATGGGGAGCTCGAGCTCCTCCTCCAGAGCACTAGCACCATTTACCAACCTCCACAAGTCAAGCTGGATGTGCATATATTTCACAGTATCACTCCTCTTAATTTTTTCTCGAGCAACTTCACTTCCATCATCTACATTCAAACAATTACATTCACACTCCATACAAACTATATCTCCCTTCAAACACCTTTGTGCTTGTATCCCCACTGCAACGATGGCTACCCCCATTCCCATCCCCAATGCCGTTGACGATAGTCACGCGTCAACGAACGCTGTCCCAGGGCTCGACCCGACAGGCGCCCCAGCACCTGCACCTGCAGATCCAGATGGGACTGCCGATGCAACTGGAGCTCCAGATGCAATTGAGACTACAGATGCAACTGGAACTGCCGATGCAACTGGAACTGCCGATGCAACTGGAACTGCTGATGCAACTGGAACTCCAGATGCAACTGAAGCTGCCCTCGGATCAGATCTCGAGAAGAACAGCTTTGACCAGCCTCCTAAAATCACTTGTTACACAATAGTCATTACCCTCGTGGTTTCCTTGGGCGGATTTATCTTCGGATATGACACTGGACAGATTTCGGGATTCCTCGAAATGGCTGTTTTCCGTCGCAGGTTTGGCGAGCCAACCACCGACTTGGAGAGACATCCTTCTGGGTTCTATTTTACCAAGATGCGATCCGGATTGATAGTTGGTTTGGTATGTATTTTCCTCGTTCGCCTACTCGCATTGAGTATTCAAATAGGTGTTTATTAATGATTTATCTTTGCAGTTGTCCATCGGTACTTTGATTGGGTGCTTGGCCATGGGGCCACTTGCCGATAAAGTGGGACGCAGAAACTGTATTTCCCTCTGTTGCGTGGTCTTCTGCTTTGGAGTTGTTACACAGGTTGCCGTTGGCTCTGGTGAGTGGATAGGAATCGCACTGGGAAGATGTGTTGCTGGTTTAGGAATCGGCGGTCTATCAACTGTGGTACCAATGTACCTTGCCGAAATATCTCCCGTTCATATAAGAGGAGCCCTGATCTCGTAAGTAGCCTTCCCACCCCCCTACCATTCGTCGACGTTCAATCATCGACCAAAGAAAGTCGATGATCATGGAACCTCGGCTAACTATTTCCATCACAGGTGTTACCAACTCTTCATCGCTACAGGAATGTTCGCCGCGACCTGCATCAACTTTGGAACCAATGGACTCACCAACACAGCTGCCTATCGAATCCCCATGGGCCTTGATTTCATAGCGCCAATTATCCTTGGTATTGGTATAATCTACCTCCCCGAAAGCCCAAGATACCAATGGAGACAAGCAAGCCGCATAGACGTGAAACAAACCATGGCTCGCTGCTACGGCATCGATAGGGCACACCCGATTATCGAGAAAGAATGCGATGAAATGACAACAGCTCTTTATAGCTCCGCCGAAAGTCTGCCATGGTACAAATCCTTCATGGGTCCCAAAATTCCCTCCAGAATCGGTCTCGCAATGGCAATGCAAATGTTCCAACAACTTACCGGCGCAAACTACTTCTTCTACTACGGCACCACCATCTTTTTCGGAGTTGGCCTCTCGAATTCCTTCATCACATCTATGATTATCAGCTGCCTAAACGTCGTGGGTAACATCTTTGGAGTCATGATGATCAACCGCTTCACTCGTCGCCAATGCTTATGCATCGCTGCTCTGATTCTCTGCGCATGCATGCTCATTTATGCTTCTGTCGGTCAATTCGTATTTGAACCCGCTGCAAAAGAGAGTGCGCAAGCCAAAATGTCCGGAATCATCATGATTTCCTTTGCCTCGTTCTTTATCTTTGTTTACGCTGCCTCATGGGGACCTCTCGTCTGGACATGTAACGCAGAAATGTTCCCCACCAATTCCCGAGCGGTTGGAATGTCTTTTGCCACCGCTGCAAATTGGTCGTGGAATTTCATGCTTTCCTTCTTCACTCCTTTCATCACGCAAAGTATCAAATTCTCATATGGATACGTCTTTGCAGGATCGAATCTCTTGGCTTTCTTTGTCGTTTATTTCTTCCTTCATGAATCGAGTGGAAAGTCATTGGAGGAAGTCAACGATTTGTATGTTTCGGGGGACAAGCCATATCAAGGTGGTCTGTTGGACTTCTCTGCTCCCAAGAAAGCTTCTTTGGTTCACAAGGTGAATTCCGGTAGTACCACCTTGTCGAGCTCAACGTTGGAGCATGAGGTTGAGAAGGCCAATGAGGACGCAAGTGGTGAAGTTTCCCATATTGAAAGACGTTCAGTAGATGATTCTGGAGAGTCAATGGCGAGCAAAAATCAAGCTTAGAGAGCGCATTCAAGATACTAATATGTCACCGCGCGCTAAAAGTTATGGACAAAATTGTTCACTCATTACTTTTTTCATTTAATTTATAATGTTTCATATTTAACGTTTGGCATTTCTTATTTTACTTTGTGGCGTTTCTCAATATACCTATTCGTACTGTAAGGTTATCATATACCAAGGATGGACATACTGCACAATCAATTTATCTAAGAAAAGAATAGATAACCATGTATTTCGATATGAATATTAGCTAAGCAATATGACTCAATATTATTGTCCTCCTTACTCATACTTCCGCAACTCGGTAACGTGATTGAAATAAAAAGAGCTAAGATATTTCCACCACTTGGAAACAGATGCTCAACACCCCAGTATCCGGGTTCCGGAATCTCAGTATGATTATCCACAAGCTAATTTGGAGGGAATTTAACTAACTGTAATGGGACAAATCGTGGGGAAAATCATCGTAATAGTTATTGCATAGAACGTCAAGTCTACCAAACTGACTCGGACGTTCCAGGTCAAATTGTTCTTGCATATCCCAGAAAACATACATCTCGGCCAAATCTTCTTCAATCACCTTTCAACATCATAACCACACATTTTCTCTACAAAGGTGACGTATTTTGTACCAGGGGCTGACTCTCACCTGAAATTTCAAGATTTAGTCCCAAAATCTCATATTTCGGAGACAACTAATATGATCCCATGCGTTGCAAAGCTTCATGCAGGTTTCTGAGCTGCCCGATTCATGATTTGTCTAGAAGCTGCAAGGACAAGGGGAGAGCTGTGGTGGTGCTAGAAATCTGTATAGAGATGGAGCATATGGCAATCATGTGAGAGAGAAGCTTGCATGCTTCCAAGATGCGTTTTAATTCTCGCTCGTTTTCATATCGATACCCACAAACTTGCTGGAAGTTTGCAGAGACTTCAAACTAGTTCTAGAACTGAACAACAGAATATTCCGCACAAAGCGCGTAAAATTCGAAAGCATCATGATGTTCAACAAGAAAGAAAGTAATTGCATGTAAAAGAACTTTGGAGACCGATACTACGAGTCTCACGATTTTCTCCTCGGCTTCGCACTTATTTTTCACACTCCTTCGTTACCAGTCAATTCGCGCCCATCTTCAAGAAAGCTCTCTGAAATATAAGTATGAAGACTAGAGATTCCGGGAAGCCCTATGCCCAAATCTCAAGCTTATGAAAGATACAACAAGAACAGTGGAAAGCAACCTGTAAGGTCAGGCAGACTCAGGTACCTCTCGCATGTTTTTTGTTCATTATGTACTCACTTCTCATGCACTGCCTACTCATTTCTCATGCGATTTACACGCACACATCACTCACAGTAACATGCCTTCATCTTCCCTTGCCGATTTCTTCAGAAACTTCCTACAAAAGACCAGAAGTACATCTAGAGACTGCTAGAAAAGCCTGAATTGGTTTAAGAGGTGCGTCAACCCTCACTTGAGTGTTTGCGTACAGAATTTATAGGGTTCGTCCAAAAGACTAGAGAAACATGACGAACAGCATATAAGATATTTTTGAGATTTCCATCTAAAGTATAAAAGTATTCACTTCCCTTTCACGTCGCTTTGTATATTCACCTAGCTTCAATATCTTCGTCGAAAAAGGACACGAGAAAGCCGCTATGGTATAGCGGTTAGGAGCTCGAGCGACACGCCGGAACGAGTAATAAACCGCCCAGGCTGGAAGGGTGTTTCCCCAAGAGCAATACCGGGCACTCTTATATATGGTTTTGCCAATGTTGTATTTGTTTGATTTCATTTTGTTGTCCCATTCGCTATCGATTTGTAAATCCATGGATGGTTGTTTCTTTTTGGAATCTCGGGATTGAGGAAAAGTGGAGAAAGCGAGATGTGGCAGTCTTTGTTTGCTTTGGATAGAAGATGAGATGAGATGAGATGTCAGAAACGAATTGAGATATCCTCTCTTGTTGTCTGCTCAAACCCCTGAATTTCATATACTACCTACCGGTAAACTTCTTTCTCCTTTGGTGGTGTTACGCCAGTGGAACTTCCTGTTGACGGAAACTCTCAGTAGACTTGGAAGCATCAGTCCGTCTACCTGCCAGCTTTCATACTCATTCATCGCCAGTGGCATTTGTCCATTCCGATATATAGAAATGATGCACGGTGACTCCATGATACAACATAACCAGATGACTACGGAGTACCAATCAAAGAGGCAAACCAATACCAATTCAACAGAAACCATTCATCCATTCATCTATCCATCCCATCAAGGCTATCAAAAATGAAATGCTGGACTGAACCATGGTCGTGTTGAAATTAGAGAATTGCTAGAGCTTTATTGTTTAGACTGCGAAAGGCAATTCATTCAGAGGATCACCAAAATTGCGTTTTGAGACAAGCTAGAAACTACCAATTATTAATTCATTGGTTGATCCCAATTTATATGAGTGTAAGATTAGCAAGAACCAAGAATTGTCACCTTGTTGATCAGTTTGACGGAGCATTTTGCAATTATGAGGAAGAAATAAGTAAATAGATGAATGAAGGAACAAACAAAGAAATAATCAAGAAAGAAATAAAGTATATGAGGAGATTCGAGTAGCAAAAACGGAAGATGCTATTGATGATATACGATGTGTATATGTATGGAGTAATTGTACGGAGGCGTGAGTACTTGTGCTTGTATCTTGTTGATGAGGAGGGAGAGGAGGGAGAGGAGGGAGAGGAGGGAGAGGAGGGAGAGGAGGGAGGGAGAGACACAGATGCAGACACAGATGCAGATGCAGATACAGATCGAGACACATACAGATACAAGTAGAAGTGCCAATGCAAATACAGTTACAACTACAACTACAACTACAACCCCGTGATCCAAATCCAAATCCAAACAAAGAAAGAGAGAGAAGCGTAACCTTCCTTCCCTACTTGGCCAAATGTTACACACATCATGATCTCCCTCCCCTCCCCTCCCCTCCCATCGTGATAATCTTTCTTCACTAATCGCCAGCATGGTGGGGCATGATGGATCCCATCATTCCACGAACCCACATCATTCATCCACCCACATCCATCACAAACCAAAATCACCCATTCTTCCCTCTTCCCTTTTCTCTTTCCTTTTTCTCTGATTCTTCTTTCTTATCGTTCATCCATCGGAGATATCATACGATTCATTTCAATCCTTTAGTCACATGTACATATGATCCATCACAAGTGGCATACTCCGTACCCCGTACTCTGTATGTTGGATAACTTCTTGGCCACTCCTGTATCCAAACACGATGTGTAAATCACTCCTTACCAACAACTTTGCCCAGCCTGCCTTGCGTTGCCGTGTTTTCCATCTTTGCCACCTTTGCCATCTCATCACATCTCATCTCATCCTCAAGACAAGACCTCACTTAGCAAATGACATCCCACGATAAGTCAGACTCAAGGAAATCACCACGATATATATTTCAAGCACATACATATTTATGCAACCCACAATCAACAGCCATCAAAAGTAACGTATCATACGTATCATAACTCCATCGGCCCCTCCAAGGAAAGAAGAAACGAACACATTCTGTACACAATATCCAATTCGACACGTAACAGCCTACGAACCAAGCATGACCAAGCCACACTCTCACAGCTGAAGCCCATCCCTCACCCCCAGAAGCTTTCCCAAGCTTATCCCTTCAACCTTCCCGATAGCTGCTCCCCTCCCAAAGTTTCCCAAAGTTTTCCCATTCAAACCAATCCCATTCCCAAATCTCTAATCGCGCACCACTCACTAGCCACGCTGAAACCTCGATAGAAATGCATCGACGCAGCCATTTATGCCGTGACCGTCGCTCTTGCACAGAAATGGATTTGCCGTCCTCCCGAATCCCCACACGCCCGTAGCGACGTGGGCACAAGCTCAAAGCACCATACCGTAGTGAAGTGAGAGTCTGCAGGGGATTGAGATTTGGTTTCACCGGAATCCATGACCTTTCAATTTATCGAGGGGATTCCACCCTAATCTGATCTCAGTCCCAATAGTCTGCGCGGTAATTACTGATCTCTATGGAAATTACTATCATTATTAGAACACCGCACCGTGAACGCGCTTCGAGCTTCAGAGATCCCTCTCAAGGTCTTCATCATTGGATGGTAGAGGAGGGTAATGGTGAAGGAGGGAAGGGAGGCACAGGAATCTATTGCCAAATATACTTGGCTCGGCAACATATCCCGAGTATTGGTAGTGCATCGGAAATTCCTCTCCAATGAACCTCAATCGCTACATCTCGTGAGGACAACTTTTACGTCATAAGGACTAGCCCGCAGCCCAATCACTCCAACCCAGCGAAATCTGGTGAATCTTCACCAGAAACAAGGCTTAGAATGGAACTCCCTTGGAACGAATATCCCAGCAGGTCCCTACCCTTTGTAAAGCTTGACTGTCCAACGTCTTGGGAGCCCCCCCCTGTAGTATTTCTCCATTTATTTTAATGCGCTTCTGAATCACCCACCAAGACAAGAGATGTTCATAAATACTTTTCATATATGATTGCGGACGGGCACTAGGGCAATCGAGTTTATTTGTAAGTAGGTGAATCTGCATCTGTTATTTTCGCTTCCTCTTGAATGTGTGGCATTTCCTTTTAGACCATCAAACAATTGGAAAAAAAGTCGAAATCTGTGAGCGGAAAAGGGAACATACGAAGTACGAATATTCCAGAATACGGTGTGGAGGAACAGGATTCATACTTGAGCCCACTGCATACTAGGTGTTCTGCATACTGCAAAACTATACCGAACAGGAAGGAATATAGAGTCAGCAACTCAAATCTCACTAAAACGGAACGGTTTTACATAGTACCACTTCTCGTCTGTCTCATTCATTTTGAAGGATCCATCTTGCTTCTACCTATTTACTATACCATACCCTCACTTCCATTCTCCTCGGGAAAAGACCTAAACAAAAATGACAGGCTCATTCTGGCACAACGTTCTACCATTTCGAAGACCATCCTCCTCAACATCCACATCAACATCATCCGGCTCAATAGATTCATCCTCAAGCACCAGTCTCAACCAAGGTGTTCCATCTAGTCATAGATTATCCCGAAAGCGACGAGAATTATTTGGTGATTTTGAGTATTCCTTCGATAACGGGAGTATGAATGCAAACATGCAGGAACCTTTGGGGATGGAGAGAAATTCCATGGGTAAGGATACGGGATTCCCCGAGCCTTTGAGTCATGGTATGTTATGATTCTTTCTTCCTTTCGTGTTGAGAAACACACATGGCGAGGCTTGGAGTAAGAAGCTGACGTGAAATAGATCGAAACACAACACTCCCACACCCCGAAGCAGATACCTCCCCATATGCAACTCTCGAATCCTCAGAATTCGATCTCTATCGTTCTCATTCACGACTATCCATCAGAAGACTTCATAGCAAACACAAAGGGTCACATCTGAACATACCCTTATACGAGAATATGGGTCAAGCAGATGGAAGTCATGGAGGGAGTGAGATGAAGTTGGTAGAAAAGGATGTTGAGCAGCAAGGTGATCTGGCTGACCCACCAAAAACAGTAGAGGAATTTGTAGATATGGAGGATAGAGATGATCAAGGCTATAGACCAGGGGAAAGAAAGAAGGGCGTGCTTAGGAAACTGACTCTACACAAAAAT
Organism: Monilinia laxa; assembly: GCA_009299455.1. Classification (NCBI taxonomy): domain Eukaryota; kingdom Fungi; phylum Ascomycota; class Leotiomycetes; order Helotiales; family Sclerotiniaceae; genus Monilinia; species Monilinia laxa. The sequence continues at coordinate 159,466 of VIGI01000024.1, forward strand.
TAGAGAACGAGCCGAGCGAGAAGGTCTGGAATTAGGAAAGGAAAGGAATAATTTTGATGAACACAGAACATAACACAAAACTGGACGGTATTCGATCAAGCAAGCGAGGAGTTCAATGGATTTGGAGTTTGGAGGTCCAAAAAGGTTGATATTTGTATCCCTTTGTAATTATTTCTTTTCCACAACGATACCATGAAATAACTTAATTCATGGCAATAAACAGAAGTACAACATTCCCAACTAGCTTCCACGATATGTTGTATAACTGAACGGACCCAAAAGTAATGGAACATGGAAATGTTCTCCCTCCTTCACCACAAAGTTGAGCTCAACAAAAGGGAAGAATGTGTTTTCCAAGCCATAATATGCACCAGTCTCGAATCGTAATTTCCAGATGCTGGATCCCAACGGCAGTTCCGACTTTTTCTCTCCTTCACTCTCGATCAATTTACCAACTTTCTCGTTCTCATGATGCCAATTAGCAATTCGGCCATCGGAATTCGTGGTGGCTTTGAAAACGATCGATTCATCAGAAACAAGGCTCAATTCGACATTGATTCCCGCAGCTGGCCGACCAGTAGTAGTGTCGAGGGCATGGCAGGTAATTGGATCTCTTTCCGCCATTTTTTTAAATCTGCCAAGTAGATGATGGACAAGAAGGAATTTGTGATGATATAGCCTGAAGACGACGTTCGTTGGGATGTTAAGAGGTGGGGTAAGGTTAGCGGGGTGTAGACCTAAGGTGGTGGTGGTATGAAAGGTTGAACGAAGGGTTGAAGGGTTGAAGGGTTGACGTCGTGAAGGTGTGAATGACGATGGCGGAAGGGTTGGATCTGCTCCAGGTTTAAACTATCCTTCTCCTTTGAGAATATGAAGCTGCTTGAATTGTAATGAATGGGACACTCTTAAACGTCTTGTTTTGTTTTTTTATATTCGTGAAAGGGTTTAGTTATCAAAAACAAATAATGAATCTCGCAAATCGGAGATGGCCGCCTCAACTTCGTTCAGCCTTGTGAGAATCGACATCTTACCTGTCTAGATATTGTAGTGTAGCTCCAGTAAGGTCAAAGGCTAGCTCCTAGTCTTGAACCTTGACTGTACTTCCAACTTGCTTACCACTAGATCTTGAGTTTGAGAGCAATGCGAATAATATTTGGTTGTCGTTGTGATTGTGATTGTGATTGTGATTGTGACTGTGACTGTGACTGTCACTGTCACTGTCACTGTCATCGACATTGTCCATGTTCATTTTGATTGATTTGCATATCTTCTGATAAGAATAAATCCGATAGGAGAACAACAAGTAAAGGTTCAAGGTTAAGATGAAAGGTGACCGAGGTCTAGCGAATCAGATCACTAGCGCATTTATGCATTTGACAAGTAGCAAGAGAAAACGTCAGAAGGCAAAAGATTCAATTAGATAATTCTAGACTTTATACTGTACTGCACAGTACCTTCCCAAGTAACCAGCACTTGGTTTCACGACTTTACATTACAACTAATCATTTTGACTTCTCCAACTTCTCAATCTACTTCTCCATCTCAGTCCTCCTTTCCACCATTGTCTAAGACCTTATCATCCAAGTCCTCCCCCCCACCACCACCACCACCAATCAAGATGTCTACTGCAGTTATAAATACCGATGACGATCAACTCGAACCTACTCTCCAATCCATTCTCGACCAAAAGACCCTTCGTTGGATCTTCGTAGGTGGAAAAGGAGGAGTAGGCAAAACTACTACATCATGTTCTCTAGCCATTCAACTCGCCAAAGTCCGTCGTTCAGTCCTCCTCATCTCTACAGATCCAGCACATAACTTGAGTGATGCTTTCTCGCAGAAGTTTGGAAAGGAAGCTAGACTCATTAATGGCTTTGAGAATTTGAGTGCTATGGAAATCGATCCCAATGGCAGTATCCAGGAACTTATGGGACAGGCTGAAGAGGGTGAAGGGCCAGCTGCAGGTATGGGAGGAATGATGCAAGATTTGGCTTTTGCGGTTGGTTCTTCTTTCTCATACGAATGGGGATATTCAAATACTAATTTCTTCATAGATTCCCGGTATAGATGAAGCTATGTCTTTTGCAGAAGTCCTCAAACAAGTTAAATCTCTCTCATATGAAACCATCATCTTCGATACCGCTCCGACAGGGCACACCCTTCGCTTCCTCCAATTCCCTACTGTCCTCGAGAAAGCTCTTGCAAAGGTTTCCCAATTATCAACACAATTCGGTCCTATGTTAAATGGCCTACTCGGAGCCAATGGCAGCCTACCGAATGGACAAAACCTCGGTGAGATGATGGAGAAATTAGAAGGTCTCCGCGAAACTATTTCCGAGGTAAATGGGCAATTCAAAGATGAGAATCTCACTACCTTTGTCTGTGTCTGTATACCCGAGTTCTTATCCCTCTACGAAACCGAGCGTATGATTCAAGAATTATCATCATACCAAATCGATACCCATTGTATAGTTGTCAACCAATTACTCTTCCCCAAGAAAGGAAGTGATTGCGATCAATGTAACGCAAGAAGGAAGATGCAGAAGAAATACCTAGAACAGATTGAGGAATTATATGATGAGTTTAATGTTGTCAAGATGCCATTATTGGTAGAGGAGGTTAGAGGAAAGGAAAGATTGGAGAAATTTAGTGAGATGCTTATTACACCATATGTTCCTCCTGCTGGAGGATTGTAAATTCTTAGAGAGAGATATACAAAGAATTAAGAATCGATGATACCCATCTCCCATGCCCTCTTGGTCTAAAATGTCGTCAGTAGCTCATGGACAAGTGTTACAAGTATCTGATCTGCATCGAGAAGTCAAAATAGCCATCGTATCAAGCATTTTATTCTCTTGTCTCAAACTTTCTTCTATACAGTAATAGTATCACTGATTCATCGCTCGCTGCTCATTATCGACTACAATATCGTCGCCCAACAAATGGTCATCCCATCGAAGATTTTAAAACAGTTAGCACTTTTGAATGTAGCCAGAGGCAAGTACCCTCATTTTGTTCAAAGCCAGCTGTCAATCCTTTTCACCTTTCCATCCATCTAAAGCCCGCACCCCAGGTAACCCTTACACTCAAGCTAGAAAAAGTAGTCCGGTCGAACATTCATTCCACCAAAGGACTCGCCTCCACCGGCTTCACCTCAAAAACCCTCTTAAGCCTCTTTCTCTCCTTATAACACAATTTTCCATTTGCCCACAACTCACCTCCAAACATCTGGTGCAAATCCTTCATCACTTGTTCCATCTCTCTCACATCAGCCCCATGCCTCAATTTATTCACCCAGCGTCCCTGCTCCTGGTATGTCCACTCATCCCACGCCGTATTCACATTAACCACCCTCTTCACCCCATTTCCCAAGTACACCTCACTCCCCAGCGTGCGCGTCCGGCGGAAGAGTTCCATCCACCCAGCATACAACCCCCAACCCTCATCCGCATCTCCATTCTCCCCCGCACGTAACTCCTCGCTTTCCCACCGCGAATGCATCGCTTCAGCAACTCTCTGCATCCATCTCACATCCATTTTCCTCACCTCCGTCCGCATAGGATTAATCTGCACAACTTTCAATCCTTCCCACGTTCCCCCCTCGCTCCCCTCATCGCGAATACTCCACTTCCCACCAATCCTCGCAAACAACATCTCCGCCCACTTCAAGTCATCGCGATCAACCAAATCAATATTAATCTGCATCGACTGAACATGCGCAAATCCATCTCCACCCAATCCCCTCAATCGAAACAGCAAATCAGCAGGCCAAAGACCCAGCGAATTCACTTTCCACAGCGAGACTACGGCTTCGTGGTAGATCTGCGCGCATGTACTCAAGAGGCCGAGAGCCAGCAGCGGAGACCCGGTAATACATTCGTCGTTTTGGGGGTCGTAGGCGAGGATTTGATAGGTGTTGTTGCGGGTGCAGCGGTAGGTGACGCTGTTGTAGGGGGTTTGGAAGGCGGTTTCGTAGATCTGGTTGCGGATTTCGAGGGGGGTGGAGGTTAGGAAGTTGAAGAGTTTGGGGGTTTTGGGTTTTGGTTTTGGTGTTGGAGGAGACATGGGGACTGGGGTTGATGTGATTTTTGGATGGGCGTTGTGAGGGGGGATTGTGGATTATGAGGAAGGGAAGGGAGAAGTGCGCGGGGTTTGCAGATGGGAGATTAGATTAGAGATGGGTGGTATTTTGTCGCATGTTGAAAGTGAAGTTTGCGTACTGAGTAGAGAAAGGGTATCATGCTACCTATGAAAGTTGAAGGGTAGAAAAGAGTTGTTGAGTTCATGCAGTCTCATATTGATTGAGCGGCTTACATCGGTGCGCCGGTAAGGTTAACATAACCCGTATTTCTGATATTCTCCGACGATCTTCACATGGATTACGTGAATGATCCTTTCATGGCCGACAACTTGTTACCATTTGATGCCCTATAAGTGTAGGAGTATTGGATGATAAAGGCCGTTCAGTTGTATTCGCTGAATTTAATCCAGGAATTATCTTAAAAGTAGTGTAAATTCGAAAGCTTTTGATGCTCGAGAAATAAAAAGCAGGCATAAATGAATGTCTAGATACTTGAGCAGGGTTTGAATATTATGGATTAATTCAATACCATCCACAAATTGGTTCAACATCTATCTACCTACCTACGTCTTGGTAAAATTGTAATTTCTCCATCTCTCGGATCAAGCTTCAAATTCTTAGCAATCTGCTTCCCTTCCTTCAAACACAGCATTCCATCCACATACAATTGTCCCCCAAATGTATGGTTGATTTTATACAATAGCTTTCCTGTATCTGTCGTATCAATCAGCATCTCCGCCAGCCATTTCTTCTTCGCCCAAGGAGACAGTCTAGGCCAACTAGTGTTTATATTCCAAGTCCGAAATTCTTTCTTTGTAAAATATCTGCTAGGATACTCTTGAAACAACCTCCCATCGACTATCTCTCCGTTCTCCCTCAAGTCGAGGATATCATCGAATTCCTCAACTGTTTGTGGGCGTTCCTTGCTTGCTTTAATCGTAATTTCGTGCAATGCTCCCAAAGACCTTGCCGCTACTGCCAAACTCCGCTCAATCCATTCTAATTCATCCCAATCTAACACCTCCAATTGTATAAGTATATGCCATCGCATTTTACCTCCAAGTGATGAATATAAATACTCGAGTTTGGATCCTAATTCAGGGAATTCCCGCAGACTCATTCCTTTGTGCTCCCAAATGATATCCTTGCATTCTCGGTGTATTTGCTTGCATGTTCGAAGCATAGAAAGTGATCGCACAACGTCGATTGACCAGGGTGAGAGTGTAATAATACCATCAGGGCCTGCGAGAATGTAGGTGTAAATGATGTCGCGGATCTCTCGTGGGAATATTTGTAGGAAAGAGGGAGCCATATCGATAGATGCTCAAATGTTGTTTCTATGCCGCCTGTCTACGGAAAGTGGTTCGCCACCTCGAGGTATTTTGTTTGTTGGAAAATATCCTGTGTGTACACGAATTGCCTTGCTCACAAAATCCTCAGAAATATCCCTCGCCCTGACTCAATCCAAGTTCTAACCTGATTCCCAAAACGGTTTTCCCGAGATCCAGAAGACTCCCGGTATTCAAAGTTCCAACAACAATTTTACTTTTCTCAAAACGAAAGGTTTTTAGGTTTAGCTGCAGTCTTGCAACAAAACTTTTTCGAATCCTGGAGGTTATAACAGTAGCAGGCTTATTAGAATGCGCCGAGACCAAAGCACAGAAGACTTCGAGAATCTTGGAACCAGATGGTAGTTCTTCTCGATATCAACATCCTATGGAGAATGTGAGTATTGCAGGCCTACCTGTTATATATCTAGCGTGCTGTTATATAATTTGTGGCATATTGTTGGTTCCCAACAACGATTGTGTCTTTTTCCATGGAATTGCGACGGTGCATCAATGATAAATGATTCACAAACATGCAAAGTGAGAACCAGGAATGCCAATATGAATATGGATGAGATCAATGGAAAAACAGTTCTGATGGATCGTAAAGGAAGCAAGCAAGAAGTTGATTAATAATATGCCACAAATATTCCAAGGGTTTATTAGTACAACCGTATGATGACAGGGTTGTTGATACATTTTCGCGATTGCCATTCCAAGAACTACTTTACGCGTCAAAACACGCTTTGACCACAAAACGCGTCCCAGGCAGCTTTCATAAGTTTTGGTTCCTCCATCAACCAAATTATTCAAATTTTGTACCAACTGATAAACATCTTCACTTTTGTATTTTGGCCTTCTTCGCATTCGCAAACTTTGCTTCCCTAGTTCTTGCATTGCACTTTTTGGTTTGTTCTTGCGTTTACTGTATTTGCAATCATGCCTTCTGCGGTAAAGAAAAGGAAGGTCTCGGCGGCGACCTCAAAAAACGCAACAGCTATGAAGACGCAACCATTAGCTTCATTTACTACGGTTTCAAAAGCAATTACAAAGGGAGTTGCAAAGGCAGTTGTTAATAAGAATAAAGAATCCGATGGAGTATCAGTCAAAATTACCGAATTGGATAAACCTTCAACAAATTTAAGGAAGAGGAAGTTGGAAATTGAGGAGGAATCAACAGTTATTGAGACAGCTACGACTGTGAAAGATACCAAACCAATTCAACGACAATCAACCCTTCCATCAAAAGTTCCACGGACGCCACGTAAACCCATCAAAACATCCTCGATCACTACCGATACTCCAACCAAAGGAGCGCGTACACTTCTCGATCGCCTCCTTCTACAAACCCCAAAAAGACCTGTGCAGAAAAGACCTTCCCTCTCTTCTCTACGCTCCATTTGCTCAAATTCTGACTCAGAAACCTCGGCACTTCCACCTCAACATCCACAGACTGACACCAAAGAAGGCAAGGACGAGGAGGAGGAAGAGCCACAGCAGGAGCCTAAGGAATCTCTCCCCAACGAAATTATCGACATCATAAACCTTCACGCCGCTCTTCTTACAACTCTTACTCTCCACTGCGCCCATAATGGAGCCAATGCACCCGCAGACTTACGAAATCTCTGTCCAGATGTCGCCCGAGCATGGGGAAAGCGCAAAGTCCTCATGGATGATATCCGTCAAGCTCTTGGTATCTTGAACTCTCATATCAAGGCTAGCGCAGAAGGCGAAAGGCTTTCTAAGATAACTCTCTCGGATTATGGATCTGGAAAAACATGTGTGGAAATTGAAGCCGGAAATATGGATGGAAAGGGAAATAATCTGAGGCCGATTGACGAGGAGAAATTCAATGGGATATTTACTCAAGGATTGGTTACCCAGTGGGAGTCTAAAGAGAAGGATGTCACTGTGGAAACTTTTATTAAAGAACTACCATTAGAAGCTATCACGCCTTGCTCTTCGCTCTCGAAAATGACACCACTTCTCGCCAAAGGCCAACGCCGACTCGAAGATATGAAAGCGGGAATTGTGGCAAAAAAGGATCTCAGAAGAACAAAATCTTCGCCCGCTCTCATCGAAGCCGCCACTTCTACTTCCACTCCTACCGAAAAGAAACCTACCCTCCTCGAACGTCTCCGTGCTAAACAATTACGTCAGTCTCTACTCCCACAAGCTCCTTCTCCTGCACAAGTAGCTCGGAAAGCAGCTTTATCAAGAATGGAAGAAGTAGTCAAGGTTCTTAGCATCCTTAGTACATCAGGATCAGCTGGTCAGCAAAGGATTTCCTTCACAATGCCAACTTTGATTGGAAAGTTGAAGGATTCATTCAGAACCCCTATATCTAAAGATGAGGCAATTACCGTTGTAAAGTTGTTAGCGGATGAAATTGCACCGGAATGGATTCAATTGGCGAAGATGGGGAAGATGGAGGCTGTTGTTTTTGATAGGGAGAGAAGGATCGGGGAGGAGAATGTTAAGGAGAGAGTTAAAAAGGCTCAGGGTGTTCCAGGTCCACGAGATGTTTAAAATTGACGCTGAATTGGGTGGTGAATTGGAAATTGAGCATTTTGAGGGGCTGTGAATGATTGTTTTGCGCTTTGTATATATTATTGCTTGAAGAAGATACCCTTGTTTTTGTATAGATTAATTGCATGATATGGTATGGCTAATCGGATTTCATGACCGGCCAGAGGATAAAGGATACAGGACTAAGGAAGAAGGGACAGGAAAGAATAGGACGTGTATAAATAGATAGATTCAATGCAATAAATGATTCGTGTACGACGTTTCCTCCATGGCTCCAAGCATTGAATTGAACGACTAGATGTACGTTCATCCTAACCGTTTTTCTTCAACTAATGAAGTCCACGGGTACACTTGACCCGGTTGGTTCGGTTGAGCGTCGATATCTCAAGGGGCAATCTGAGTAGGGTTGAAATCCACCCATTCCCTGCAAATTGTCGATTTTGAGGTTGAAGTGCTATCCATAGATGTAAGCAAGCAATAGCTTCTAACTTAAAACAAATAACATGGCTTGGTAGAAAAAATCTATACGGTATATTAGGAGCAAACATAGCGAGTAGATAGCTAAGTCATTGCGCAAGTTGGGAAAAAGGTTTTCATTTGAGTATATCATCTCAACGAGACGCAATAAAATTGAAATCCAACGCAATGGTTGATTTCTCTTTTTTTTCTTTGGAAATCCAATGCGTACATTTATTTGTTCCTTGGTGCATCTCATCTATTCATAAACTCCATAGCTTAAACCATCCACCATCCACCAATTCATTGCATAGAACTCGCTCCCCAAAACTTTACATCATTGATATCTACTCACTCATCTGCAACACTTCAGCTAGCCTTGGGAGGAACAATCTTAATCGTTGTCTTTGAGGGCGCCGCCTTTGCCGCAGGAGCAGGTGTAGCACTCTTCTTTGGACCCCCAAATTTCGAAGCTCCGATGTCATTTCCACGTAACTTAATACCCAAGACTCGCTCCATGTTGTTGAGTACTTTTTGATCGGGAGTAGCAATACCTCTTTCCATGTCATTGACGATTTTTGGAGTGGTATTGCAGAGCTTGGCGAGATCGGCTTGGGTCTTGATGTTTTTGGCCTTGCGACCATCCTGGATCGCACGGGCAACTTCCGGACCGACGGTTTTGGGCTTGATGATTTCGTCGGAGCGGTCGACTTTTGTGAGATGTTGACCTTCTCCTGAAGGGCCCTATTGGTGAGATAGTTAGTTCATGGTTCTTTGCTATGGCGGAAGATGCTGGTGGGAGGGGTAAAGATTGAGAGGGGGATTAGCTTGACTAACAGCATTACCGGAAGCAAACTTCTTCTCGGTGGTGATAGCTCCTCCGCTTCTCTTGGCAGCGTTCAATGCAGCTGCTCCTCTAATAACAGTCTCTCTGTTTGCGCCAGCTCCTCCACGAACATTCTTTCCAATCTTGGTGACGGACTCCCAGTCTTCCATTTTGATTATTTTTGCGGGGGTATCTAACAAAAAAGGTTTGTCTGAAGGAAAAAATGGATGTTGGAGAGGGTATTTGAAAGACTTATTATAAAGATATCTGTTGTTGATGTGGCTGTCGTATATTTGTATATTTGTATATTTAGAAGAAGCTGAAGAAGGATTGATGGCTTCTATTTGTGGCAATTGATAGTGCGCTTCCTTTCGCCGAATGAATCAGATACAAAAAGAACTTCTTACGTAATCCTGCTTGAGTTACGTCGTTGAGCGGTGAGGACCGTTGATTGAAGCTTTACAACGGGTGGAGTGGCAGTATAAGTAAGTCGTCTATCCTTGTATGACTCTATGACTTTTTGATACTATCCGCCCATGGCCATTGACATTCAAAACGCTACTCGTATTGCTTTTTCATCGTACGAGGATTTTGAAATCTTATATTAAGAAAATCTTCCATATATGTTTCCTATAATCTTCACATTCAACGTCTAGAAATATTTGAAAAGGAAAATGCTTCATCAAAGAATCCAATATCACCTTCCTTAGATTCTTGAAAGCCCGCCATGGGTATTTCCTATTTCACAGTCATCCCAATTGCAATTATTGGGCGATTCGGATCAGTGTCCGATATATCATCTCTCTTTGCCTTTGGGCTCATACGGAATAGAGATTTCTGGGTTCGATTGGTTCAGAAATATGTTGATCCATCCGCCTTTATCACCGTCACCGGGAGCACGGTTTTTCTATTTGCAATCCTTCAAATTGTTCGATATGTTCGAGGTCTTGAGGTAGCATCTACAAAATTAGATGGGCAATTGCTCAAGCCAATGCTATTTCCTGCAAAAACAAGTCATTTGAGATTGTTTCCAAAGAAACATGGTTTTTCGTACTCCTACCTGCTGACCGGAATACCAATTGGATGGACCGGATCTTCAGGAGGAATAATTTCAGCAGATGAAAGGAACGATTCATCTTCCTGGTATAAGAGGCTATTCTCTCTTCAACCAATGAAACCTTGGTATGTTGTAGATGGAGATGCTTATTTAGAGAGAGGTCATGTACCTGGTGGGTTGGAAGGAAAGTTGAAAAGATTTCTTCATGATCAGGTAATTCGATATCTTCATCATTAGAGGGCATGACTAATAAAATCCAGGCCTTGGATCATGAAGACTATCCTTATGCTTATCTCATGACATCCTCAAGATTTCTGGGCTATCAGAATAACCCGGTGTCGATTTGGAATCTCTATTCGAGGGATAGAGAATTGAAAGCTGTTCTCCTTGAAGTCAATAATACATTTGATGAACGTCACACCTATTTCGTTACACCAAAGGACGTGGAAGTCTCCAAGGTTGAAGAAACAAAAGGTAAACCACCAAGGTTCACAAATACATGGTCCAAGGAATTTTACGTTTCTCCGTTCAATACCCGGAATGGTGCCTATTCCGTCTCAGCATCTGATCCATTTTATCCATCTCTATCTGGAAGTAACCCTCTTGACCTCACATTGACTCTCAGTTCTACTGAGCGTCCATTCCTTGTAGCAAGGGTCTTTTCTGACGGGCCTGCATTCGACCCTTCTATCATGTCAGCATTCCAAAAAACTCAATTCCTCTTGTCATGGTGGTGGGTAGGATTCGCTACATTCCCTCGAACATTAGTCCAAGCCTTCATATTATTTTCCAAACGGTCAATTCCCTGGGTCTCACGTCCAGAACCATTGAAGGTGACCCTTTCCAGACATGCTGATCCAACTCAGAAATCTCTCGAGGTCTTATTTCGGCAATATATTCAACATATTATTGAGACAACTGATCAGGCATTAGTTCTGAAATACAAACCTGCCGGACTTCTAGACAGTTCAACAGAGATAATGTATTCACCCTCAGGTCAAATGTCCCCAGGATTAGCAAAAGAGATTGAAATATCCATTTTAACACCAGTTTTTTATACTAAATTCATCAAATATATTGATATTGTCCAAGCTCTCGAGACAGAATCAAAGAACGGAACCGTATCATTCTCGAACACTGATCTTATATGGTCACAACCTGTAAAGTCTGATATTCAACCTCAAATACGACCGGAGGATTCTATTCCATCGGGTATTGATAATTTTACTCAAATATTCTTCCGAGCGATCCTCTCAACTCGCATCTATTCTCACCTCGAAGCTGCTGGCAGTATCTTTTCGCCCTTTGATAAATACATCCTTAGTCAAACTGATCATGTCACTTTATCCTCATACAAGAAGATACTTTTGAAGATATGGCTGAGTGATTGGATTGCTTTTGGCTGGGTAGACTTACTAGATTTTCAATTGTGGCTATCGAAACTAGGAACTCTTTGGTGGGCAGCGGGAAAGCTGCTATAGGCGCGGGTATGAACGAAGTTTGAATACTCTGAGAATAGTTGGAGGTGTCTTAAAATATATTATGGTCGATGGTTGAGGGGAGTAGGAGTAGAGCATCAGGTTACTGATAGATACTACACTAATAGGTCCAATTGAAACATGGTAGTTTTTGTAGTTTCCTCTTTGTTTTTGATGATCTCACTAAGTGGATAGGAACAGCGGATGAGAATCATTCTGATTTCCTTGAACCGTAGCGATTGAATTTACCGCAGCATTTCTTATTTCTTCCAATTCACTAGGTTATTTTACTTGCTAGTTGTTGTTCCTTTGCTTAAACACCTTATTCCATCTCGCAGTTACATCACTCACAACCCAAAAACATAAAATATTACGAGTATAGGATGTGTTGAAGAATATTTTCTGTTTCATGTTCGAGCTCACTATTCAAATGTGTTAAATGGGCTAGTGAACTGGCTATTAAGAAAACTTTAGTTGCACCAAGTATAGTTTCAATAGTCACACCTATGCACCTCATACCCCTTTACATGCCATATTTGCCGAATTCTCACTTCTATTGATGATAAGAGCTGTTGCTTACTCGTATGTTTTTGCTGCCTCTTCACAAAAAACAAATTCAACGCCGTCGCTAAAATTATATTCCTCTTTTTCATCCTCTAGTAGCTCGTATACCCTGCCTAGAATCATTCTTTTTAGGAACCATGTCAGGGTCTTCATGTCCAATAGCCAGGCTTTGGAAAGCTTTTAACCTATTTTCGTATCTCATGCAGAGCATTTTGATTTTGAGTATCTTATATTCTAGGGAATGGAGTATTGTATGAATTTACACATAGTGAATATGTGGATAACGCCTATCGATGATCCGCATATCACCGGTTTTACATTAGTCGAATCATTCGGTCACTACTTCTCACACATTCACTCCTTACTTTATTCACTGTATTTACGATATTCCCTACTTCCCGGCTCAAATCTCACATTGGTCACGAAGAATAGACCCTGTTGTTAGGCAACAAACGCAACACACCAAAAATAGAGACCACTCATGTATCCGGTGAAAGCTATCCAACATACCAATAGTATTGTATAGTTTGGTTCTACCTCCTTCATATCATAATGCCATAGCATTTAATTTCTTCGTCCATATTAATCTTTCACATCCCATCTTTCTCATTGCTCTCCCCCGTCTAATCACATCTACCTTCCTCTACCTTCGTTTCCATTTCAGCTCTAGTATCAACTCTTTGGAAAACTTTGTTCCAATTAAATTGGTACCTTTATGCTGGTCGTATGAGTCTATTCATATGGATATCCAAGATGCTGTAGCTTTGGGCTCACTGTGATATAGATAGACGTGGATGGTTCACAGTTTACAGCAAAAATTACATCATTCACCCACTTTCACCCACTCATTGTCTAACCCTAGTTCTATTAGAATATGACCATCAAGAAACAGCACCGATGCGCAATATATATATCTATGTGTGTGTGTGCATATCTTTTCGAATAAGAGTTATAAACTTCCAAAATGCGGGCATATCTTCCCAGAGTCCCAGGATCCCAGAGTCTCAATTGCACCCTTCCTCGATGACAGGCTTGAAGCCTAACTCTCCTCGACTAGATATTACTTCTTTCTCTATTACTTTCATCTTTTTCCCTCTCCTCCCATATGATCGGATATTGCCCTCTGATCGTCGGGAAATGAATGGCCTACAGTGGAGAATAGACGGTTACGCACTTGGAAAGTCAGTCTGTCTTGCGATCAAACACGACCATTCATATCAGTCGCATAGCATAACCTACTCCTGAGGAGGGGCAGATACCTGGTACTTCCGTATTGTGATTTGCTTTGTACCGTCGACAACTCCGTCATGCAAAAAGCTATAGCTGGGGTAGATTCATGAATGGGGCGGTGTCGAATTATTATGTCCATTTCACCATTTCTATTTATTTTGTCTCTGCACCACAAAGAATTGTATATCCATCATTCAGACCACAATTCCACACATTATTCAGTCACTCGCCCCGCTGCTCTCCTAACTTCCGCATATGAAATCTCCTGCAATCAAATAGTGAGCATAAATACCCTTTGATTTCCTAGTGATGATGGTGGCTTAAACTTGTGCATTGCAGCATCTTGCCCGAATGGGCCTTGGAGAAACAAGTGTTAATATCGTCATACCGCTGTAATATGGACACACTTAAGGAAAGCTCTATAATTACTCACACCCTTTCTGGCTGAATTCTGTAAGGATTATATCTCAACCGATAATCTGGAATGATTCTGTTCCATCTCAATTTCAATCCATCTATAGTATCTCATCTCATCTTATCTTATGAGACCTCACCCATCTGATCATACATTTCAACGAAACCAACTCTCGCTACCCCTAAACAGGCCAAGCCTCGACCACCTGGGCATCATTCTTCATCTTTCTAGCCCGCATCCAAGGTATCTCCCTCCAAACCATCCAACATAAAACTTCCCCATCACTATGCATACTAGACTCTAATTGAGTTTACTTGACCTTCCATTTAAACCCTCTTAATATACCTGAATGCTATGATATTGAATTTCCTTTCCACATACAATAGGTATCGGACATTTCTACTGAGATCCTAGTTTTGACTAACCATTCTTTATTCTCGAAACCAATAATTGATTTATTATCAAAAGACCACAGCGCACCACCCGCATACAATTCCCAAGTTATACTCCACTATCACTCTCCCCAATCCATCAACACAAGCCCTCTCAACCGCACCTCCCAACCCTTCAACGAACCCAGTAATAGGATTTCTCCACCAAACGAATAATTTCCGCAATTACCCCAGGAACTATCGTCCATCCCAGTGTTCTAAAATTATACCATGAAATAGTAGCCATAAAGATCATGCTCGAAAATTTAGGAATGGAAATGATGGCCGGGCTCACAATTTCCTGTCGCTACTTTCTTCTGCATTCCAGCATACGATCTATCATCTCATCATTCGTTCGTTCTCACAACCCAAGCAAAACCTGCTACCTCTTTTCAAGCTACTTGCCCTAACCTATTCGATTCTATCACACCTTATCATACCTCATCATACACCCCCTCCGACCAGACTTACCCAAACCCTATACCATCAATCCACCTCCAGAACCATTCTCAGATTCAACACTGAACATCCAACTTAACATTTGAATCCCCCCTCCCATCAAGTCACCCCCCTTCATAGCCCTTCAGGGAGCGAAGACTCCACTGTAAGCGACGCGGCTGCTTACATCGAGCCTAGATTTCACACCTCATACCTCGAGACAGGTATCAGGAGTGCAATCTGTCGACGATTCACCATAGTCCCAGCATAGCATTTACTCTGTCCCTAACCCGATCGTCCTTCGAAACGAATCTACATCAGAATATCAACCACAAAAAATATTCCCTCTCTCCCAATACCTCCATCTATCTACCACCCTACCTACACATACCATCACCCACCACATCAACTTCCGTTTCCAAACAACACCTCAATGACATCTAGATCCGATAGATTCAAGCGAAGAAGGGAAAAACAAAAGAAAAAGGAAAACTTGGCCATCGTAGTTATTCACCTAACTCATTTCACCGATAATTTCCACTCACTTAATTATTCTTGATACATGAACCTTCGCTGCTACCCCCCCCCTCCATCTCTCCTGGAGATAATATTATCAAACCCAGTTCCGCGTACTTTTCATCCTCATCCTTCCCTTAATCCCTCCTATTCCCATTTTCCACTCCCACCAAAAAAGGGAAAAACCCCCCCCATCCAAATACAAAACTCCCTCGTCAAAAGATCAATCTTATTACAACCTACACTCTACACCTTAATAATTCCTCATCGATCTTCAGCTTCTCTAACCCCCCCATTCCACAACAACAACCACAACCATCTTCCTTCTCTTCGCTGCCCTCCCACTTCCCCCTTCCAACCTTCAACCCCCAATTACAATTAACCCAAACGAAAAAACCCAACAAACCCACAAACCTTCTAATTCTCAATTTATACCCACCCAGAATGCTACTCAAAACACACATAAACCCTCACACTCATCAATTCCTACACCTGTCATCACCCCAATCCAACCCTACCTCCAATCCAGTCTTTTGTCAAATCTTCCACTTCCACTTCCACTTCCACATCCATATCCATCTTCACATCCACCTCTCAAAGCCGCATTCTTTCATTGCTTATTGCGTCTTTATGACTCAAGATAGATATGTGGATAGATAGAAGACAAACTGAAGAGAGAAGAAGTGTATCTTCAATAAATGGTTGTTGTATGTATATGTAGTTGGATAT
The DNA here is from genome assembly GCA_009299455.1 of Monilinia laxa. Classification (NCBI taxonomy): domain Eukaryota; kingdom Fungi; phylum Ascomycota; class Leotiomycetes; order Helotiales; family Sclerotiniaceae; genus Monilinia; species Monilinia laxa. The sequence goes on from VIGI01000024.1 coordinate 175,544, forward strand.
TGAACATTGGACATTGGACATTGGACATTGGACATTGGACATTGAACATTGGACATTGGACATTGGATATTGGATATCGCTACTTCGATATTTAAGCTACAAGCTAGCTATAATTAGATGACTCTATATCAGATACCAAGAAAGTAAATAATCCAATTATCCAATAAATAAAACAAACAAACAAACAAACAAACAAACGCCAAACGCCAAACTCCAACTACAAACACAAGATATCAATCTCCAGCAAGCGAAAAAGATGAAAACACCACATAAACAAATACACTTGACCCCCTCGCTTCCCCCCTTTACTAAAAATATATCACACTATTCTCAACTTCCTTTCTCTCCTCTTCATTCTCCTCGCCCCCGAAAAATAAAAAATCTTTATAACCCCCATTCCGTTTCTCCTCTCCAGTAATACTACTTCAATATAAGATCAAACCTGTTTAATAACGATTTTCACCTCTGCTATACTACTAACCCATCTTTAACATCGCATCTGTATACGTAGAGAAGGAATCGTCGAATTCCATCTCGATCCGAGATTGCTATTGCTAGAATATGTGTGTCTGTCTGTTTGTTTATTTGTTGTATATCTTTATACTTAGATTTTGATTTTGATTTTGATTTTGATTTGTAAATGATTAGTTGAGAGATGTGAGCGTAGATTCAACTACCCTTCCAAATCCCCATCATACCCCGTTCTGCTCCAATACAGTCAGTACAAGTCCAGCATAGATGTCTATCTAAAGAATCATCCAATCCCATCCTCCCACCACCAAATATTGCACATCGCATTGCACCCTCCGATTTTCCCCGGGTAAATAGAGAGAGAGAGAGAGAGAGAACAGTTAGTCAGTTAGTTAGTCAAGAGTTCCCAGAATATAAAATCTAACTACTACATCAAATCTCCGTCATACTACCTACCCACCTACCCACCCATCCCCTCCCAAGATTCAAACCATCCCACCCCAAACACCACACACCACATCCTCCGATCCCCAGATGGACCAAAAGCCCCAATATCACACATAGCCAAACAGTCTCGGGTACGCATGGACAGATAGTCAGTACAGTGCAGTATAGTATACAATTTCATCTGCAAAGTACGCTGGATAGTAAGGACAAGTCTTGGCATCCCGAGATCCCGACTGTGGACCTTGACGTGCATCCCGAGATTTCAGGGTGAGGATTGGGGGGGAGGGGTGGAGTGGTCAGGAAGAATGGGATGCGTGGGATTGTGGGGCTGATGCTGGGAGTTCTTTGAAGATATTTGACTGGTGTGTGTGTGTGTGTGTGTGTGTGTGTGTGTGTGTGGGTGGGTGGAAAGAGAAATGTAATGATTGGTGTGAGATGGGTGGTTGTTTTTGTAGTGTTCTGTCATGTTGGGTTGCGTTGATTGAGGTGGAGGCGCGGTGGGGTGCGCTTGGGGTTCTTGAAGGGAGTAAAGTAGTTTTAGTGAAAAGATTGTAGTAATGGGTTAAAATGGGATTGGAGATTGCCACGTGTATGTGTATGAGGGATTGAAGGTGGTTGATCTCGATGAGGAAATTGGATTCTTAAGAATGGGCCGGAGTGTATTCTCATTGTTTGAAGACTGGTTCTGGGAGAATGCAAATACTTCATCGACAAGTGCCAATGAAATGTATCACGTGAGTGTGTGGTATTTCTATCTTTGCTGCTGAGATTCAAGCACATCTCAGTCTAGACTTTCTAGAGGTAAGCGCAAAGCGCATGAAATACAAATGGAAGAAGAAGAAAATACATATTGGCTCGACAGTTTGGGGTCCCAACCTCGTTGAAACCTTTACTTTCCTAGACTTAACCCGAATGTTTTGCCATTACTTGGTGATTCTTCTTGATAGGCTCTCGCCCACACTTGAGGCATCCATTTAAGATCAAAGCAACACCCCCCAAATGAAGAAAATGAAAAAAATCCGCCAAGAGCGCGGGGCATTAGCATTAACAATTTGGTTAGTTTGATGGATATGTCGTCATAGCTTGGAGGCAGGTGGTTGATCGACAGGTAGATTGCGACGACTTTACTAAGGCATGTGCTCGGATTCCTGTGCAAGGCATAATGCTGATGTGCATGCGTGATTTGAGCGAGGATAATCTCCAGGCTTTGGAATAATAACGCCCTGTAGTGAGTAAGCTTGAAGCACAGGTTCGTAGAAGATTATCCCGATGTGCTTACATCTAGCTGTGGTAGTAATGAGGATGTATATACCTAGTATTTCTCATTCACGGGATCTTACATGAGATCTTACATAGGATCCCAGAGTGTTTATCCCAGCGTGTTTATCACAGGAGTTCGGATTTTATGCTTGTCAAGGGTTGTAAGACCATTTTCAAATCAGTAAACTGTTTAGGGCTTAGCTATATGGATTGTTATCAAATGACCGAAAGAATCTCATTTGACTTGGTCGGTTGAGTAATAAAGCAGTGGGTAATCCATTGACCGTAGTCGTAGTCGTAGTCGTAGCCAAAAAGCACATGTTACCGTACGGATGAACAACACAAAAATATATCATCTCGTTACAATCTTGAAATTTTGTATTACGATAGGTAGATATATATACTATTATTTCTATACTCCCTACCATCAAACCATCAAACTATTGATGTCGCCGTAATCAATTCATGCACGTATGGCATGCTCCATATATGCATGAGTAGATGAGAATCTTTGTCCTACTGTACTGGACAGGACTGTTCCAATCTCCACCCGAGCCACTCTTTACATAAGATTCCAGGCTGTTCCTTTGCTCCGTAGAGAATCCAGACCAGACGTTGGGGTCACTGCTCCGTATGAGTACAGTGTACTGTGCAGGCAATGAATGAACGGGTCCGGGACCTTTGAAAAATCCCCAGACGAATCCACAGGCGATGAGGTCTGGACTCTCAATTCTGGAGTCTTTGAGACTTTTCAATGGTAAGCAAATGAAGTCTTGTAATTGATTTTATATTAGGATAGCGATAGATGTAGAAATGGATGTAGGAAGAGAGGGATGAAATGAAGTGGAAGGGGAAGGGGAAGGGGAAGGGGGATTACATAATCATTTTGGATTGTAGTATTTTACGTCACACTTTTGTGTATGAATTGTAAAATTCTAGATGGAATGATCGATTGATCGATTGATTGATTGATTGACTTATTGACAGACTGATTGACTGATTGACCGATTGACTGATTATTGATCTCTTATTTCTTATTTCTTTGAATTCAAAGTAACGTGATTTTACCACCCACAAGGTGTAGAAAATAAGAAGATTGGTACAAGACATTTCAAGGTTTGAGGAAGCTTTCCCTTCTTACCGAAATGAAGGCCCTTTAACGATGGCGAGGAGGATATAGTAGTAGCAGCATTTATAAATTAAAATTAGAAACAAATGACGACGGGAATTATTGTTCTTATTATCGTTACAATATGAGGATTAGGATTAGTATCAGTATATATAATCAAAGATTGGAAAGGGAACATGAACCAAAGAAACAAATGAATGGTTTGAGAGGGTAGGAAAGTTTGAGAAGGTGATCTGTTGATGAGGAGATGAGGAGGTGAATTTATGAGGTGATTTGATTATTTATGAATACGAAGTTGATGAATGATGAATGGTGAGTGATATTTTGTGTTTGATGTAGTGTATTTGATGTTGATATTGATATTGATGTTGATCTTGATGTTGATGTTGATGTTAATGCTGATGTTGATACGATATGTACGTATGTACTCTGTAGGTTACTATTACTATTGCTATTGCTATTGCTATTGCTATTGCTATTGCTATTGCTATTGCTATTGCTATTGCTATTGCTATTGCTATTCCTTTTCCTATTCCTATTCCTATTCCTATTCCTATTATTGTTGGTTGTCATACTTCCATGTTAAGATCCTGTTAATCCCCGCCGTCCACGTATACGAGAATGGATGGAGGAAGCAGATGGGATGTATATGTATATCCAATCCAATCAGTCCAATGGCATAAAATCTAGAGTACTATCTAGTCAAAGTAGTCGGTGGCTTGGTACGAAGTGGCGGCAATGTCCCTAGTCAAAGATACCGCTACGTCCCTACATTAGCTGAGTAGGAGAGTTGCTACTAGCTACTAGCCGACTAGGGAAGTAGCGTGGTTAAGTGACTTAGTCTTTCCCCTTATGGCCAGTGTGATGATCAGAGCGGGCAATAGACATTGGATTATCAAAAATCAAATATAATCCAATAAATCCAATCAAATACAAAAGATTATCTTGTTTCCTCGTACTGGGCGTTTTGTTTACGATGCGAAGTACGCATCACCTTCATCACCTTCATCATTATCATCATTAGTATTTTAAATCTTTTCTTGCCCATCCTTTATGCATCTTCCCTCTCATCTAGTCCTTCATTAGGAAAGCAATCAACCAAAACCTAATGCAGGTCCCAAGATGCGAAAAATCATCAATTGTAAATGCATCTATGAATATTGATTGGCCAACCAAACCCCAGTCCACTCTACTAGAATCACCATGACCGTCTTGAGCCATTTTTGAATTTTTTGCATTTTTTGCATTTTTGGATTTATGGATTTATGGATCTGTCAATGTTTAATCTTTACACCTCAATCTTTTCATTTGCCACACATCGCTGCTGATTCTATTATTGGAACTTGAATGTCGTTTTCCCCCTCTTACCCTTTTACCCCAAGAAATTCATAGAATCGGTAGAAGAAAGAAACCTCGGACTCTGTATCTTCTCGACTTGGCATCTCTTATTCCTTCCTTTTTACCTTCTCCTCATTTGGTAACCATCATACTTGGGAATCGGGCCATGGTGGCTCAAGCCAGAAAGGGGTAAGTGTAGTACAGGTCCAATCAATGAACCCCTTGAAAGACAAGAACCTTACTCCGTACAGTCCAGTGAGTCTTGGTTTGGAGAACCTTTGAACTCTCGAGAACTCAAATCTTCCAGAATTGAAGGAAATAGTGGATCTGTGGTAGAAGAAAGAGTGCGTCCTCTCCTATCCCGTTGAACAACCGATCAGCTCTTACAATCCACTAATCCCAATCTAGTAAGACCCGCCTTGTTTCTCCTTGCCTAGTCATCATATCCTTGCGGATCCATTCCATCCCAATCCATTCCCCCCAATTGTTCCTGACAAGGTATATACATCGTACGTGCTGGATTTGAGTTGCTGTACCTGGGATATTCATGAATGAATGAACGAATGAATGGATGATAAATGATAAATGATAAATGATAAATAAATAAACAACTAATAAATAAATAAATAAATAAATAAATAAATAATTAATTAATTAAATAATTAAATAAATAATATCTATTGAAGTTATATCTCTCACTCATCCACACACACACACACTCTCTCTCTCTCTTCTATTTAATTCTTGATTCCAGATCTTCTCTCCATCTTCGCTCTTTCCTCCTCATCCTTTAAACCTTTGGTCATTCGTTCTTGCCACATAGAAATCATCAGTCAGATTGGTCCTTTCTTCAATTTCTCTTCTCTACTCTACTTCTCAGGTTAATAGATCGTACCTTCTTTCAATATCCTCCCATCTGTCTCCTGGACTCATTTAAATCCAGAAGACTCATCAAATTACTTCTTATTCATTCATTCATCATACTCACTCACGTAAACACATCACATTCGACTTTATTCTCTCTTAATAATATTCGAATTCATCAATCAAATTACAACATCATACCTTTGCTGGTTTACATATCAACAGCTACAACTACAACAATACAATAATCATCATCATCATGCTTTCCAAGACTCTTTTCGCCATTGTGGCTTCGCTTTCCACGGCTTCCGCTGTTCACCAAGGTTTCAACTATGGTGCCACAAATGCAGATGGTACTTACAGATCTCAAGCTGATTTCCAAGATGCCTTCGAGGCTGCCAAATCTCTCGTTGGTACATCTGGTTTCACCAGTGCCAGATTATACACCATGCTCGTAAGTTGTTTGAAAATCTTTTCTCAATCATCTTGATGCTAACACTTTCCAAAGCAAGCTGATACGACCGGCCCAACCTCAGCTATCCCAGCCGCTATTGCTGCAGACACAACTCTTCTCCTTGGTTTATGGGCATCTGGTGGAGCTGCTGGGGTTACTGCTGAGATCAACGCTCTCAAGCAAGCTATTTCCCAATACGGTGACGCCTTCACAAGCCGTGTTGTTGGTATCTCTGTAGGATCCGAAGATTTGTACCGAAACTCCCCAACTGGTATTGCTGCCAAGGCTGGATACGGTGCCAACCCTGACGAGCTTGTCAACTACATCAAGCAAGTTAGAGAAGCAATTGCGGGTACATCTTTGAGCGGAGCTTCCCTCGGTCATGTTGATACCTGGACTGCTTGGGTTAACGGATCCAACAACGCCGTTGCTGAGGCTCTTGACTGGGTTGGAATGGATGCGTAGGTTGACCATTCATTTATATTGTTAATTCATGACTAACATATTATTTTCAGTTACCCATACTTCCAAGATCAGGAGCCAAAGGGAAATGCTGCCAGTGAAGGAAAGTCTCTCTTCAACGTCGCATTGGCCGCTACACAATCTGCTACCGGAAAGGACGTTTGGGTTACTGAGACTGGATGGCCCGTTACTGGTGCTACCACTGGTCAAGCAGTTGCAGACACCGCCAGCGCCAAGACTTACTGGGATGATGTTGGATGCCCTAACTTTGGAAAGATCAACATGTACTGGTACACTCTTCAAGATCAAAACGCTGCTGGTTCCGTTTCTCCATCTTTCGGTATCGTTGGCAGCTCTTTGAGCTCCAAGCCATTATTCGATCTCAGCTGCTCCAACACCACCTCAAGCAGCACCTCAACTGCCTCTGCCTCTGCCACCAGTGGTCTTGCATCATCTCTTGCATCTGCCGCTAGTGCAGGAGCTGTTGTTTCATCTGGTTCTGGACTCTCTCCTGAGAAGGGATCCGGGGCCGCTGGTGCTGCTTACCCAACTGGCACTGGTTCAGCTGGTTCAGCTAGTGGATCTAACGGTACCTACAGTGCTTCCACTCTTCGATCAGCATCTGGCCCAAGTGCCACTGGAACCTCTGGAGGTAACGGAACCACATCTTCTACCCTCCCCGAGTCCACCGGTGGAGCATCATCCCTTACCGGATCTGTTGCTCTTGCACTCGGAGCTGTCCTTGCCGTTGCAGCTGCTTTGTAAATTAAATAAGTTGTGTTTATAGAAAGAATGAATGGTTTGCATTAAATGGGTAGCATTAAAATAGGAGAATTATGGACATTGGCTTTTGCTTTTCAATGAGGCACTTTTGGTAGTGGATCAATATTACAAAGATCCAATAGATGGAGTTATTAGATTATACAAACATGATTTTGAGTAGATTCATTGTTACAATAAGCAATGGAATACTCCTCTTGAAGAATAAAAAAAGTATTGAACTTGTGGATTTGTTTTATGAGAAAGGTGATTTAATTTTGAGAAGTATGTATAATGTGATTTTGAAGTGTTGTGATAATTTAAGAATGTATGGGATATAAACCCTTCACATGGGATGGCTTTAAGGGATGAACTGTTGTCATAAGGTATATATACATCTCCACATTCCTTTCCCATTTCCCATTTCCCATTTCCCATTTCCCATTTCCCATTTCCCATTTCCCCTTTTCCCCTCCATATTTCTAAAATGTCTTGAGGAAAGAAATCAAGAAGTTCCATTCCATTCCAATCCAATCCAATCCAATCTAACCTAATCTAATCCTCACCTCAGCAGGCGAGATTTATCTATGGATGAATGAATGAATGGATAAATGGATGGATGGATGGATGGATGGATGGATGAATTAATGGTTGGTTGGTTGGTTGGTTACCTATTTTATATTATTGATTCATTGGATTCATTGTTGGTGTGAGCTTGGTGCGTGAGCTTGGTGTTAATGATTTGAATGGGGAGGAAGAGGGGGAGGAAGTGAGGGAGGGAGGAGGAGGAGGAGGAGGAGGAGGAGGAGGAGGAGGAGGAATAGTATCTTTTATTTTTGGGTGGGTTAAGTTGGTTTGGGTGGGTTAGGTTAGGTTAAATATATTCTGGTTTATGATGGGGATTTATTGGGTGTTTGTGGATTTTTGGGGTTTGGGGTTTGATGGATGGTGGGTGGTGGGCGATTTGGGGAATGGTTATGGTGATGGTAATGGATGGTGTGTGAGGTGGGAGAGTGGAAGGGTTTGTTTGGGTTTAGGGTTGGGTTTGGGTTGAAGGGGAGGTTGGAGTGTGATATTGATGGTTTGGGCTGTGATAGTTTTGTTTGTTTGTTTAGATGGATTGATGGGCTGATGGGTTGAGGAATAGATGGATAAATGGATAAATGGATAAATGGATAGATGGCTTGATGTGTTGAAACTTGATGGATTGGGAAACTTGATACCGATAGTTTCGAATTCGCTATAAATCTCTCCACTTATCTCTACCTACCTAATACCTCAATGCCATCTCTTTTCAAAAACCAGAATCAGCATCAGCATCGCCGACTCACCGTGAAGGATCCATCCGGGATCAGGCACAAGATGACCCACCCTTTCGTATCCCCTAGCTTGCATGCGTTGTTCTGTCCAAGCTGGGCACGAAAGTGAGATATCGAATTCTTGATTGTTTGCATGGTGGGAAGATGGGGTGGAAATGGTGGAAATGGTGGAGAGCGGGTATGATGGTTGGTGAATAAGCGGGTTGTGTTGATCTTCTGGTGTTGATGTTAATATTGATGTTGATGTTGATATCAATGTCAATGTCAATGTCGATGTCCCTTGTTGGATTGGTTGTGGGATCTTGTGCGTGTTTACCTGCTTGCATGCGTACGAGGAGATCTATGGAGTTGGGAATTGGGTTGGAGGTTGGATTGTGGGGATTGGATGGTGAGCATTGGATAGCGAAGGGATAAATATACTCGTCATCACCACTCGTTCTTGACCATTTTTTCTCGACCACGCCATTGTCAAACCGAGAGGTGCGCCGCTGGTGGAATTATGATTATAGTTAGGCCATATGTGGTGATTTGCTGCATCTTCATTGTTCTATCGGTATCCGTCTGGACTACTTCGGCATCTATATTTCTTTTGATCCGGTGTTGAGCTAGCCCTCGCTCTCGCTTGGTAAATTTTCATCACCTACGATGGATCTTGGGTATTGATTGGTTCGATACCTACTCACCTGGTTCTATATTGGCCATGTTTTATCGATGGATGGGTTCATTGAAGCCGGTTCTTGGCTATGGGATTAGGGGATTGATGAACTTGGGGTCAAGTTACATCGGCATATTATCTCGCACTGCGGTATCCTCGGCTGTGTGTGGCTTCTCGCTCTTCTCTAGAAGTCTCGGAGATACTAAATGCATAAGTTTGGCTTGGGTGAGACACTTCTCATACAAAAGCTAGATTCAGACATTCATCATCTGCTTTTGTGTATGCGTTTATGTTGTCATCTCAATCATTCTCCGATGCGATAGATATGTCTGAGATGCATAAAACGAAACGCGAGGGATGAATCAGCGCGGGGCTCACTGCTCGAGTAATCACTTTGTCCGCGGTAAATGTTTGGAACTACTATGAGATGTCCGTTTCGAATGTTGTGCTATCGAAGAACTTTCTGGGCATAACGTTACTATCGAACGCGAGTTAGTAGAAAAGGGGCGGCGCATTTGCCGTGTTTACGCGGATGGAATTTAGCATTTGGCTTTCATTCGTGATGGGTATTCGACGTACTTGGTTTTCTTTGTGAGGTGGTTGATGACCTGGGAAAGCGGGGATCAGTAGGGATGTTTGTATATCTTCCCGTTTACTTCTGGAATATCAGAATAGACGATTGAGCGATATTTTGAACTCAGTTTATGGGTCTATATATATTGATTCTGGTGGTGTACGTGTGGTGTGAAGACTGCGCGCTGCGTCGCAACTTGTAAGGGGGAGGAAGAGGGAATGGTAGATCGATCTCATAGCGCTACCACTGTGATTACAGGATATCTATGGGCCATCCATCGGTTGTGATGAAATATTAGAGGGGGGATAATGGTTTCTAGATCCTTCTCATGAGGAGAGTTTAGCAAGCATGCATGTATGTGGAATTATGTGGATTCATACATATTGACTCTATTCGAATTTATGTCGCTGTATTGCTTTTGTAGCCTTCGAGGAGGTGTGTTGAGGGGTTTTCGATGGTTTCAAGTATGGATGAGTATATGCGGATTTAGGGATAAGGGTTGTTTTTTGGGGCTGTGCTGTGCTGTGGTGTTGTTTTGTTTTGTTTTGTATGTGGTGATGGATTTATGCTGGTGGGAGTATCGTTCAAGTATCATATTATTTGGAGTTAAGCGATAGAATAGATTTAAGGGGGAGGTTTTCGAGGACTGATTGTTAGTTATTTATTATTTGTTCATTAATTGATTGATTTTAATAGTAAAATAGTCTTATCTTTATTTGATGTTTTTATTTACCGTTTTGTTTATCTCGTCTTCATATTTTCCTCAAGTGCATATGAGTTCTCTGGTTGGAAACTGAGTGAGATATGGACAAGTGGTTTAATATATCTACACCTACAGTACGACCTAGGTAGGTAGCGATAATAAATGTTTAGATCCGAGATCCTTTGACGAAGTCAAGATATTAAGGTACCTGGGTCAGATCATCTTATAGTTCTAGTATAATACAGATTTTTGATTTGATTTTTGATTTTTGTATAGTTATTCTATGTGGTTTATGCGATATTTCATTTGATACTGACTGTATTTCTATTTCTATTTCTATTTCTATTTTTGATAGAACTCAACGTGTTGGAAAATCGGGGAGATATACTTAGACCCCGCTAGATTTGTGATGTGACGTGATGGTTTGGATATTGGGATCCACTGCCATCTATCTGTGTTGTATTGTATTTCTTTTTTGTCATTCCCCGGAATGTTTGGGTGAGATGACGATACTGTATAGTGGAACTCAGTGATAAGTGATACAGTAATTGCGGAGTGGAGGATGGAGGGGAGTGGAGTGGAGTGGAGTGGAGGGATAGAGGGGTTGGTGTTCATTTGTTCATTTGTTCATTTGTTAGATTGATGTGAGTGATGCAATGTGGTATGAGTGTATGAGTGTATGAGTGTATGAATATATAAGTGTATGAGTGATGATGATGATAATGATGATCATGAATGGGATGTATTAATGTAATGCGATAGAATTAGTCAGTGATTACCTAAGTATCTAGTTGAGGATATTTAAGGGTCTAGAAGTTCTTATAAAGAAGATGTCTAGGTAGTATATATGACAGCTATACACTAATTGCTTTGTATCGTATTACGGAGTATCTCATTGATTGCTGTTAGTTCTAGTTCTAGTTCTACTTCTACTTCTACTTCTAGGTCTAGCTCTACTTCTATTTCTAACTCTAATACTAATTAATACTAATTCTGATGTTGGCGCCGATGTTGATGCTAATGCTTACTCAATAATATCAGCCACAAGATATAAAAGTAAGACAATTCAACAAACAAGATTTTAGGATTCTTGTCTTGGCTTGATTAATTAAGAGGCTTGGGGATTTGGAGAAGGGCTTGGAAAAGCTTTTTGTGATGTTGATTGTGTTTGTGTATATATAATTGATCGAATAGATTGTTTTAAGCAGTTAGCTATAGATGAATCGAATGAATTGAATGACGCTCCGCTGGCCCTCTGGGAGCCACTGCCGTGGAGGCAGAATATTTGGATATGGGACGAGATGGATATTGTATCGAGCGCAGCGAGCTGTGGGGGTTTGGGGGCTTGCCCCCATTGATAAGGATCGGGATGGATCAATTTATGGTTATGAAGTGATTGATGAATGAATGAGATGGATATGAGGATATATACAGATACGATACCTAGGTAGGTAAGAAAACAACCAAGGGCAAGAGGAAGAAAGAGAGAGATATATGTATATATACATATATACATATATACACACACACACACACACATATACATACATATATATATATTACATATATATATATATATGTATATAAAACAATCGAATAGAATGATTATTCATAAATACAGGTAGGTGTATATAGATAAATATATAAATAATAATTGAAATCTATAAACCTTGCTTTCTTAAATATCCAATCCATCCATCCTCCAATACCATACTCCAATATACCTGGTACTCCATACACACTTTTATATATTCTTAACACTCTTAACACTTTTATTATTACAATCTCACTCCCTCCCTGGTTCTCTCATTTACATCTAATCCAATCCAATCCAATCCAATCAAATTCAATCCTCTCTTCTCTTCTTCTTCTTCCTTCTTCTCTTCCCTTTACTCTACTCTACTCTACTCTACTCTACTCTACTTTACTCTACTCTACTCTACTCTACTCTACTCTACTCCACTCTCCTCTCCTCTCCTCTCCTCTCCTCTCCTCTCCTCTCCTCTCCTCTACCTTTCATCTCACACCTAAATTCAACCTCATTGTCATTTACTTCTAAAAAGTCTTTTTCAACGACTTTCTTTCTATATTGATGTGTTGATGTATTCTCATCCATCATAAGAAGAAATGAAATTTGATTGTAATAGAAGTATTTGACGTCCATTCTTTTCTCCTTTTTGATGATACAAACAAACATCCGATATCCTAAGATTGAGGGAATCCTTCAAAACGTCTTAAGGTTTACCAATACTTACTTCACTGTCAACTCTTCTCTCCTTTTCCTACAACCTTTCCGATACATTTCAAATACTACACACTGCAAACTATTTACCAACCAACCAACAATCAAACAAGCACTTAAAGAGACAAATACTCAATCAATCAGTCGATCAATCAATCAGTCAATAAATCTAAAGAACCCCACTTACAATGCTTCTGACTTTCGCCTTATCTGCTGCGCGACAGCAGTTTTATTCAGTTCTTCGGTGGTTCATGCTGAGATTGAATTAAATATTGACGATGAAAGTATGTGATATCTCAGTCTTTGAGACATACAGAAAACACATTCCACTTAAAATAAATCAGATTTACTAACTTGGATCTTTTCTTTTTATAGCTTCGATAAAAAATGCGGCTGCTACAATCGCATACGACATGATGACATATTATAAAGGAAATCAATCAGGAGGGATACCTGGAGTTTTACCTGGACCTCCACCAAATCCGACTTGGGGTTGTAAGTTTAGGATCTTTCCTTTTCTTTCGCAACTTCCCAAGTTGCCCTGGGAAGTGGCGCAAATACGGATTCGAGATGAAAGAATTTCAAACTGATTTATCTTCATTTGTCTAGACTATTGGTGGGAATCTGGCGCAATGTGGGGGACTCTTATCGATTATTGGTATTATACTGGCGATTCATCATATAATGATGATGCGATGTTAGGAATTCAATGGCAGAGGGGTGAAAATGTTGATATGATGCCTGCCAATTGGTCACAATCTATGGGAAATGATGATCAAGGATTTTGGGGAATGACAGCGATGAGTGCGGCAGAAACGAAATTTCCTGATCCTCCAGCTGGAAGTCCAGGGTGGTTGGCTTTGGCTCAAGCCGTTTTTAACACTCAAGCAGTGAGAATTGACAACACTACTTGTAATGGAGGGTAAGGTTCTTCTTGGAAGATGGAATGAATCGTTGGACTAATGATTGATAGCTTACGTTGGCAAGTTTATCCATATCTTACAGGTTATACTTATAAGAATTCTATCGCAAATGGATGTTTCTTCAATATCGGCGCAAGACTCGCCAGGTATACGAATAATGCAACATATGCCGAATATGCTGAATTAACCTGGGAATGGGTTAAAAATGTTGGATACATGGATGAGAAGTATAACATTTATGATGGTGCTCACATTGATGAGAATTGTACGGATATTAACAAAGTCCAATTTTCGTATAATTCGGGAGTTTTTCTGTTAGGTGCAGCTACCATGTATAACTATGTAAGGTTTTCTAATTTTACTCTGGATGCAATTACTAACCTTGAATATAGACAAACGGTTCTGCTATTTGGGAAGAACGTGTCAAAGGACTTCTCAATGCTACCTTTACAAATTTCTTTCCCACCGATCAAATCGCATACGAAATTGCTTGTGAAGCAAAACTCTCTTGCACAACTGATATGTTTTCATTCAAAGCATATCTCACTCGTTGGTTAGCCGCAACGACTAAAATGGCACCTTTCACTTTTGATTTAATCATGCCATATCTCAAGGCCTCCGCAGTTGCAGCTGCAAAACAATGCAATGGTCCAAGTCCATTCAATGATAGAACATGTGGATTAAGTTGGATTAAAGGAACCAATTGGGATGGAACTTATGGTGTTGGACAACAAATGGCAGCCATGTCAGCGATATTTGTGAATCTAGTCCAAAAAACTCAAGCTCCTGTGACGAATTCAACTGGAGGAACCAGTGTTGGGAATAGTGCAGCGGGAGGTAGTAGTACAACTACTCTCGATGCTGTAAAGCCACCGAGTACTGGAGATAGAGTAGGTGCTGGAATGGTTACTACTATTGTATTAGTGGGGATGACTGGGATGTTTGGATGGATGAGTCTTTGAGGGGATATTTTTGAGTTTAAAGATGAGGTTGAGGAAATGGCGGAAAAGTGAGCAATGGAGTTGAGGAATTAATGTTTATTTTCTTTTTCTTTATGAAGGTGGATATGCGAGGACATGGATATGGTGTTTAAGCGTGCGTGAATAGATTCCACGTTACTGGTGTTTTGATAGATTTATATAGGAGAGATATGGATTGATGGTTGATGGAATGATGGGATGATAATTATTGGTTTGACGGGATGGACAGGAAAGGGTAGGAAGGAAAGGAAGGGAAGGGAAGGGAAGGGAAGGGAAGGGAAGGGAAGGGAAGGGAAGGGAAGGGAAGGGAAGGGAAGGGAAGGGAAGGGAAGGGAAGGGAAGGAAAGCAAATGAGATGGAATGGAATGGAATAGGATAGGATAGAATGACTATGAAGACTTGAGATGGGGGTTTAGTAATAGGACTATAAATAGCTACTACCTATTACCTACTACCTACTACCTACTTTTTGTATTGTGTTGTTGTTTTGTGCTATTTTGCATTTTGTGTGTGTAGTATATTGTGTAGCATGAATAAATATTACCTGCCTAGGGATATACGGATGGAGCTGATGATATGGATATGGATATTGTATAGAACAACAAGCATAGAGAATCACGTAAGAGAATAAATGAAGAAAGTAATGCTCAAAGGTAATCAATCAATCAATCGGTTATTCTCAACGCATAAAGCATAAAGCATGAGACATGGTTTTTTATGTTTTTTTTTTGTATATATATATATATATACATATGCATGGTAGATGAATAGATGATGAAATTTATCGTTAATCTTTTATATTTATATTTATATTTATATTTATATTTATATTTATATTTATATTTATATTTATATTTATATTTATATTTATATTTATATTTATATTTATATTTATATTTCAGTTTTTGGCATAGTGCGGTATTATTGACGAGGAAATATAAATGGTGAGTAGAGGGAGGGGAGAGAAGGGGAGAGGAAGGGTGGAAGGGTGGAAGGGTGGAAAGATGTATATATTCGAAATGATTCGGTTGGATTCGGTTGGGTTATGGAGGGTAAGAGAGCGGAATGAAGAGGGAAAGGAATGGAATAGATGAGGATAAGAGAGGAATAATAATAATAATAATAGCATATAATAGTAGGCTAGAAGAGGAAAGATCAAGGGAAGAGAATGAGGATGTATGTATATATATATATATATATATATATAATAAATATTCCAAAAAATAAATAAATAAAATAAACCAATCAATCAATCAATCAATCAATCAAATTCTATGGGTATAATTCGACTTGATGGATTCGCATTCGCCTTATTTCGGTTATGGGGAATAGGAGAGGAGAATAGGCGAGAGAAAGGGAACGGGAAAGGGAAAATAGGATATGAGACGAGAAGAAGAATGATCCATCTCATCAATCTCACTCTCAATACCCACTCATTACCCACCCACCATCACACACCACACATCAATCACCAATCCCATATCCACAAAATACCAATAAAAGAGTGAATTTTGCATTCGTTTCTACACTCACTACTTCACTTCCTAACTACACTTTTCATCATATTTCTTGACTTTCCCTCGCCCTCACCCCCTTGACTCGAGAGATTTTTGACCTCCCCTTCTTACTTCTCCTCTCCGTCACTCACCCCCTTGAAATATTTATTTATTTGTATGTCCCAACTTTCCTCCTTCATCCATCAAGTCATTGATTCCGAAACGCCAAATTGAGGAGGCAAAAAGAAAAAAAAATTAACAAAAAACAAAAATACATCGAAGAATTTGTGATCTTTTCCCTCAAGACTGAATGAACTATTAATCTGTTATCAAAATTCCCCCTTGCCTTACCTTGCCTTGTTCAACATTAAATCATTTAATGCTTCCTCTTTTTCTTTGGTGCTTCTTCTTCATCCTCCAATCCACTCTCCATATCCTTTCTCTTGGCCTTCTTCTCCAACTCATCCCAATCTTCACCTTCACTTTCTCCTTCACTATCCTCCTCTCCTTCATCTTCACTTGCATTACTATCAAAATCACTATCCTCTTCTGAACTCTCTTCACTAGCAACCAATTCATCATCACTCATCTCAAATGCTGATTCCTCATCTTCATCATCACCATCCTCATCATCAGATTCAGCTCCCAAGAAACCCCATCCACCATCAACAAAGAATTGATGTGGATCTGCTGTCACTGTCTTCATAATAGTTGGCCAATTCAAATTAAGTGGACCTTCAGAGAATGGAATATTGACAGAATCTAACCATTCTTTAACATTTTCGAGGGATTCGACAGGAATAGTATTGATATGAGAGGGAGCGCGATGAAAGTCCTTAAAGACGAAGACTAAATCGAAGTTCTTAAGTCCGAATTGAACACGTTCAAGGTGAGCGATTTCAATATCTTCAAGAGTGATGACCATGAATGGAGGTTCAGTAAGTTGAACCAAACAATCCGTGGAAGGCTGACAGAAAACGTTGGACCTGAAAGGTACACCATTGAAACCAAGTTCACGGAAAGGCACATCGACATCGACGTTTTCGTTCTTACCAGAATCGGCAATCTTTTCGGCAAATGTTTTGAACTGACGATCGAGATCAGCACGGCGTCTTCGTTCTTCTTGTTCTGCCTCGAATTCTTCCTCGTCACCATATCTATACTTTCTCTTTCTGTTTCCAGTTTCATCGAATTGAATATCAGTAGCTTCACGATAGAATTGAACATCCTTGGTCTTTTTCTTGCCAATCAAAATTGGATCCTTGAGATGCACATGAATGATAACAATCAACTCATGGTCACAAGGCTGGAAAAAGAGATGCTTGACGTTACTGAAGAGAATGTCGACTCGGTGTTGAAGATTGAGAGGAGATTGATATCGGAGACCATTTTGATGGATTTCGACCTTTCCTGGCACTCGTTTACCATCCATAGCGGGACGAATGAAAACATTGTCCATAACAATAGGTCGACGATCTGAGAATGTTAGTAATTATTACAGAGGGTATAAGGTATTGAAAAGCTTACTTCGAATCTCAACCAATTTGTCCTGTTCAACAACATCTTCCATATCCTTCTTCTCTTGTTCACGTTTAACAGCAGCCCTCTTCATATCACCAATTTGATTGGCAATGTCTTGAAATCGATCTCCATCATGAGAACGGAATGTCAAACTTCTAACAAAGTGTGCTTGAGCATCCTCGAAAGGTTGGTCATCCTTTCGTCCAACACCCTGACCAGGAGACAAGAAGTTAATCCGAAGGTATGAAAATTCACCCTCGTCACTCTTACTTGCATTCTTAATAGTCTGGATATGGAAAGGTACTGGCCGACCCATGATAGGCAAAACAATCGTCGAATTCTTTGCATCCATGACAATAGCCAAATCTCGAACTTTCGGGGGGAATTGATTTTCACGCTTGTAGGATTCGAATCGCTTGAATTTCTTCACAGCAACACCATTTTGATCGCCGGTAGCTTCAGTGAATCTTGCAAGGCCATCTGCATGTTTCCTCTTTGCAAGCTCTTTTTGATGCTCACGACGTCTAGCTTCGGCACCCTCATCAACTTGAGTTGCTCGTTCGGCCCTAAGTTTTGTCTTGGTGATATTTTTGGTTGCAACAGCCCCGACTGTCGAGTCCTTCTTTGCCTGTCTAGCTTTTGGTTCTGGTGCAGGCTCATCTTCTTCATCCTTGAAAAAGAAGGAAGTAGCATCAAGTTCTGACGGTGCATCACCAGTAAAGATAACTGGCTCCGCTTGAGTAACACGTACAGTATCTGACAATACCAAAGAGTAAATTCTACTCTTTTTATCTTGAGGATCCTTATTTTCGATATCATTGAATCCAGTAGTGACACAAAGGGTCATTCCGTCCTTCAAGCTACGAGTGCTCTTGGCATTGAGGAGTAAGGTTGGGTCTCGTGTTTCGATACCAATACCAGCTCCAACATTTTTCAAGAAATGCTTCTCCAGCTCAGGCTTTTTCGCTCTGATCAGAGCGAGAGCTTTAGCGTAAATGTCCTTGACATGGGCACCATCTCGAATTTCCTTCATGACAAGATTATGAACCTGTAACAGAAATTTGTAGTTGTTCTCTTGGGACTTATTTGGATCGACAAGATAAGTTCGGCCGATCAAGGAACAGTAAGTTTTGTATCGAAGACCCATAGAACAAATGATTACACCAGCATGTAACAACTCATCGTCGACTTGAGCACTCATCTTCAAATCGTACTTTCCACCACTTTGTATAATAGGACCATGAGTCCAATCCAATTGTGCGGAATCGAAATCACTGGGCATCTTTTGTTTATTGAGAAGCTCGACGGAGGTCCAAAATTTGCCATCATCCAACTTACTATCCAATTTATTGGCCAGGGCGCTATGCTTGACTTTTTTCTCTTCGTCTAGAATACCTGACATTTCCTCGACGAAATATGGGTTCATGAGTGCAGTGCATGCTTTTGAGGAATTTCGCATGGCGCGCTACCCAATGCATCAGTAACAGATCATTTAGTCTTTTAACCTGGGCGTAATTCCTTACCAATTCATTCTCATCTTTTACTGCCAAAGCTGCAGACAGAGCAGGGGCAATATCTACTTCTTCCACATCCTTTAACTCGGAATAGACTTTCTTCCACTCATCGACAAATGGACCACTGGATGAGTCTTTTGGTAAAATTCCGATTTTCTTCTGTAAAACGAGATCAATTAAACTACTGTTTTTGAGCAAGGCGAAATCACTAATAACTTACCCCCGATGATTTAATGACATCAGTAATTTTTGTGAAGAGCTTCTCGTTGGCTGCCGCATCTTTTCCTCTGACCAAGATCTCAAGAGGAACCTTTCCACCCTTCAAAGGTTCCAAATGTTTTGCTATACCAAAGTTAGTTTTCACGTTGCTGCGTTGGCGCATATGATATAACTCTCCACCCACCTTTTTTTGCCGTCGTAACAATGTATAAAGTCTCGACTGTGAAAAGAAAGAGTGTCGCAGGAAACTCGTAGCCTAACAGCCAAAACTATATGTTCATCAGCACAGCACTCACCCCTCATCCATTGTGTTTTCCCTCCTAAAGTTCCTGGCAGATGTCCTAAACTCACATGAATCGCATTATTTTTTTGAAAGCTTGCCACGTCCTCCGTCTTCCCCATTAACACCAGTATACTACTTGCGCCATTGAATACCGCGTCACCTCCTCTCTTATCAGCTTTCCATGCTGATATAAAATGCGATAAACGTTCCTGAAATAAATTCTTGTCAATTCTGATATCCACCATGATGATTTCAAATATCTTTATCGATGGCAGAAAATTGAGGTGGAGTTCGTTGAAGAAAGAGGTAGTCAAAGAGGACGCGATAGTCGAAAACTCGCGTTGATTGAAATTGAGAAATTGCACATTTGGTCTTTGTGGATAGCCCGATAACATTAGCGTCAAATTGAGCTTCGATGACGGATTTTATTAATGAGATACAAATACCGAACTCCTTTTGAGCCTCATTATTTGGCGACAATGATGCATAAAAACATTCAAATTTGAATCATCTGCTCTATCTAGATTGCTTCTAGAATTCAATATGAGAAGTCAAGATCTAACGGGTTATTCTTTTTTTTATCTCACGAGTCATGATAATAATGATCAATCATTTTAGGCATTATATTTTACTGGATCACCTGTAGGCATGATATTGGTACAATTAGGCATTACAAGTTGTATCAGTAACCTATGTACAAAAGAAGTTTATTACCACGCCTACTTTACGAGCTACCCAAGCGCTAGCTGTGAAATCTACCGTTACAAGTATTTAAAGTATCCTTTCTAGACGATAAGGTCCAAAGAAATTTCGCTCGATATATATGGTAGATAACCATTTAAAAGATACCCTTAGCCATGTTAGTAACGAATTGGAATAAGGAACGAAAATGAGCGATACTTACTGGAATGAACAAGTATGGTACGAGTCTTTCGTACTCCTCCCAGGCCTCTCCATATCTCTCTCTGCACTTTTGAATATCTCTATATGCGCGATGAGAGATCATACCAGCAAAGAAGACACAATAGAACCAAGGGAATGGACTGTTGAAGCCAGTAATAAGACCCCAACAGAACGCAAAATAGAAGTCGCAGGTATAATGAATCTTGCGAGCCTTTCCGTACCAACCATCAGCCAAGATTGAATCACCAGTCTTGGTTTTGATGACGCGTGGATTCTTAACCTCCTTCCAAGGCAATTGAGGGAATGCTTTACGGTCTGTGGCGGTACCACGTTCACGAGATCTAAACATATTCTTTTGGCTGTTGGTAGTGTCCCAGACCCAGTACACGAAGAGGTACGACGTGTACAAAAAGAAGAGGAAATACTTATTCCAGGAGTATTCAGAGGGTGGGTGGTTGGCCAGATAGATAGTGCAGTGGCAATAGCTGAGAGGAACACCAGCGAGGTTCCAGAAAATCAACATGAAACCCCATTTCTCGTAGTACATGTCCCTAGAAAAGTCAACAGAGTGTATTAAAATATGCTTGAAATTCAACATACCAGGTTGTGATGATCAACTCTTCACCTTTGGCGCATGCATTCGCATATAAAAAGTGTGCCATAATCAAGAACCCGACTTCACCTGATACATAACCATACTGCTCATATTGTCTCGCAGCAGCGGCACATGAAAGACCCAAAAGGATGAACCAAGGTAGACGAACCTCGAAGAACATTTTGAAATCCAAGATTCCAAACATTCTTGGGTTCAATTCGGCTCCCATGAAGAAGTCGTAAATTGGATATCCCGTCATTCGGTGCTGAGCTCCACGTGCTAAAGCTGAGATATACGCAACAATTGAGACCAAAAATCCAGAGCAAATTGCTACTGACATGATTGGTCCAAATTCGTCGAGGAGGGTATAAATCTTGAAGATATCGAAATAATGCAAGGTACCCACGGTGATAATGGTGAAGTAGAAAGACCAGATTCCAGAGCAATAGTATGGCAATTGCTTACCCCCTTCATGAGGAAGCGGTTTACCATAACCCCAAACTCCTGGCATGAGACAATAACAAGCAGCCTCAAATACGAAGAAGACCCAGTAAATTTTCCATGCACGAAGACTTGGAAATGCTCCTGTGTAGACAAGATTGCCCATATGTTTGACAAAATCCAGGAATGGTTGATCTGCTTCTGGCGTGGGGAATTTTCCATTGTAATATGTCGCCCCAATCCACATGTACCACATGAGGCAAGGGAACCCAATCATCATAGCACTAACTCCAAGAGAACCACCAAAATCGAAGTGGCCGGAAGTATCGATCTTTGGGTCTTCTATAACCTCTGGTTTTCCATTGATTCCCTTCTCTTCAATCTCGGCCTTGTGTTTCGCGCTTCCATTTGTGTTGGAGCGATTTACTGGAGGAGTATTACCATTGCCTGCAGAAGTAGAACCATTGGTTACTGAGCCATTATTCGCATGATCATTGGCTGTTGCTGCCTCGACCATGTTGACTTTTCGACTCGTGGACCTCGTCCTTGATGGAAGGTTATCTGTTGCGGATGAAGAATCGTCTGCGTCTTCGGGAATTTGAGACTTCCGCTGCCTACGAATTCGTGGGGTTTCAACGAATCCAGCACGCTCCGTCTTTCTATATAAATGGTTAGATAGATTTTCATAAGAAACAGCAGAGGATAGAAAAAGAAAGAGAAAAGGAGACAAGAAATGTTTAGCAGGTACTTACTTGGGCGTCTGCCGTAAAGAATATCTTTCGCGTCCTTCTGACATCTTGTAACTCCAATCAAATTATTTCTCGGAACAGAACAAAGGATAATTCGCAAGAGGATGGGATACACGAGGTAAAGAATTCACCACTTTATGATCTCAGATAAAGCATTTGCATGGAGTTAAGGGTAAGGGTAAGGACAATGACCAGGACAAGGACCATAACAATGACCAGAACAAGAGAATGAACACGAACAAGAACAAGAACAAGAACAAGAGCAAGAACAAGAGCAAGAACAAGAGCTATCTAGAATAGAAGTTGAAAGATGTAGATAGTTCTGATAGTTCTATTTTATTATATGCACACAAAACAAAAGTGTCAACAAAACTCGAGATGGAATAAAATATTAAAAGAGGATCGATCGAATTACATGATTGGCCAAATGTTTAGAAGTAAGATTTGTTTACTAAGGCGAAGTTGAATCGAGCCACTCGGGTTGAAGAGCAGCCCACATGAGTTGGGGATTTTTGATCTTCATATTATTATTCATATTGCAAGGTTGTTGTTTCCCCCCTTGTCTGGATTTCTTGTACTACTGTAGTGTACAAAATCATTGATTGATACGCGCTAGCAATAAATATATCCAGGATTATGGATTGGTTGGATTGGTAGTAAGATGCTTCGTTTGGTTCGACAATACAATAAGGGGGAGGAGAGAGGGCAAGGATGATAGGACGGTAGGATGGGTAGGATGGTAGGATGGTAGTAGGATGGTAGGATGGCAGGATGGCAGGAGGATAATAGAATAACAGAATGAATGATGGGAGGATAACAGAATAATTGAATAACAGAATCACGTATAGAACAACGGAACAACACAATGATACGACGCGTCGGTGATATCTGTGTCTGTGATACAATACAATCGTAAAATCCCTACCCGACTAGGTATCTACCTAATACCCTCATCCAACGGCAAGTATATGCATTATGTACAGTATCGTCTCTGAGCCTCTGACGATTTTGCCTAGATGGATGACAACAAATGGTTGTGGGGCCATTGGACCTCAACCAAGTTGAACCAACTCATCGTTTACAACACAGCAGATATTGGTACATACTACATACTACATACCTACTACCTAGTACTCTATACCCAATACTCAATCCTCTATGCTGTACGAACATTACTCGTACAGTAGTAAGTAGTATCACCAACTTTACTGTATGGGATTTGGGGACTTGATTCATGAATGACTTTTCATCTGCCCGTTAACCTTATCATTATCACTGTAACCATAATCGTTGCTACCTACCAGATAGATGCATGCCTTTCACCTAGCCTCATTCAACAAACATCACTGACTCTTCAACAGATTTCAATCTTACAAATGTTATATGGATTTTTTTATTCATCGCTATTTTTTTTTTTTTACAATTGATATGGCTGGCCGCGAATAACCATTCATTATACATCAAAACATCTTGCATCGTTTACCGTTTCTTTTATGCGCCAATTCCTCCCCAACATGCGCCAGTCGCTCATGCTATAGAATCGATGCCAAAAAATTCGGAAACGATCCCAAGAAGTGATGTACAAAGAAGTCAAACAATGCGTCTCATGATAACTCTAGTGTAAGACTAGGTCAACCGCCAATCCAAAAGGATGTTGCTGAATAGCGAAGTATGGATACCTGACTTTCGAAAGATATCACATACCTTAAGCAACAATCATCGCTTTCCTCGTCATTTCGTCTCATCCTTTCATAATATCCATCACTTTGATAATCATCCCGTTCATCATCCCATCATTCAACGTCTCGTCCAACATTCACAGCCCATCATCGCCGTCCCCTTCCATTTTCCAACACGCCCTGCCAGGCCCCATCATTTACATCAAGCAAGCCCTCATATTTTCTGATAGAACAAAAGGTATGCGACCTTGTTATCCGTGACTGAGAATTTCCCAGCCCCATGTCCAGTGGAGGATTTAGCCTTTGGTGTGGAAGCACCGTTTACCACACTAGACCATTTCTTTCCAGATCCACTGGCTTGTTTCCATTCACCGTCTTCGGTCTCTCCGTTTTCTTCGCCAATTGAAGAGAAAATGTTTCCGGAAGATGAACTATCCTTCTTGTGGGCCTCCAATGCAGCAGCCAAAACCTTAGGGTCTTCTTCACTTCCTCCTTCAGCTACATCTTCACTCCTGACCCGTTTGATAATGGTATCATCAAGTCTGATCCACTCCTTCCCATCTTGCCTTCTAACATCCACAGTATAATGCCCACCACTAGCATTTTTACCATGGTGGTAAACAACGCCAATAAGACGATACTTTGGATAGCCATCATGAGCGAAGACACTTCGTTTAGTTCTGGGGAAGACCTCCTTTGGTAATTCGAGCTCCAAAGGATAGCCCACCTTCTTCCATATCTTTTGAGTCCCGCCAGTGTTGTCATACTGGAAACGCTTCAAGTGCAAAATGAGAACAGGGGGCACTGTCTCAATAAATACTTGCTTTGTCGCCGTTACGTTGGGACCCTTTGGAGACTTGAAGTCACCATGAAGAACCTCTGAATGCGTTAAACCTTTCAAAGCATCAATAATGTTGTGAATATGCGGCGAGCCGATATCAAGCTGTAATGGCTGATATGGTTCAAGAGTGATGGAGTCTTTCAGACCTGGCACACGCAATTCGGATCTCAAGCTGCCCCCAAATATCTTAGTGACTGGAGAGCCAGTAAGGATGGTCCCGGAGGATCGTGTAATGGAAGCCTTTTGCTTGGGTCCAACTTGCTGCCAGACATCATCAACAGATCCGCGTCTGCTGGTAGCGTCGCTAGTAGGGGACGGAGGTACATTCATAGGTGGTGTGAAAGCTGACGTTTTGCTCGAGTCACTCGATTTCATAACATGTACGCACTCATCATGAAGCCCTTCGAGTAAGAAGCCTAGGAATTCCTCAGCATCTTGTTGGTGCCCTCTCTATAACATGTATTAGTGAATGAAGCCTCGAAAGATGTACAATTTAACTAACCTGCATTGTAACAAATCTTGGTAAGCGCCGCATGACATCGTATACAAAGTCAGGGGTGAAAGAATCTCCATATTTCTCGAGTTCTCCTTCCTTGAGCCTCAATTGAAGTTGCTCAATAGATTTTGCAGAATCGATTACTGAGAATTCCCGCATAAACATAATCCTTGAGTGGTGTTAGTAAAATTCATACAGAATAAAATATCGGTACTTACATGGCATCGATCAAAGGAGTTTCACTCTTGAAGCTATGCGCCGCCTTCTTGCTAACTTGATCAAGAAATTCATAGAAAGGAATACAAAAAACAAGAACTTGTAAAACGGAGTTCATGTAGCACATATTACCAGTATTCACTAGACCTCGAGGCTCAAGGAATGAGATTTTAGAATCCTTAGCTTCAGCATTGAAAGAGCGCAATGCTTCGGCTAACGATTCTGCATTCTTCTTGCCGAATCCAGAAGTTCCATTCTGACCACCATTTGCAGTGATAGGTGCCGCAGGTGCGCCAGATGATCCAAAGAGTCCAGTCCATGCTCTTGGAGTTGCCCAGGCTTTAGGAGGGGGTTGTGTTGCTTTGACTTCTTCAGCAAGAGGCTCTTTGGTTCCATCTTCAAGCGCGGCTTCAGATGTGGCCTGCTTCACCTCGACTGGAATTTCTTCATTGGTACTTTGAGGGGTTGTTGAGGGTACACTCTTCGGCTGTGATTTTGGAATGGTACGTATGACCGGGACAGCTGGAACAGCAGCTCTCTGGGATTTTATAGCCACAGGAGTTGTCTCTTCACCCGTAGTCAAAGATGAAGGTTGTGTGGAGGATGGGGTAGTTGGTACTGTAGATTCAGTATCTTCGGATGGACCTCGAGTAGTTGTGGGTGTTTCTGGTGCAGGCTCTGGAGCTTCGTCAACCGCCGATTTTGGCTCAAAACGAGCTTCCGATGTCTCCACACCCTTCTCTGTCTCAGTATCGACATCTCTGTCTAAACATGGAAGCTCGACAGCGTTCGTTGATAGTTCATGCTTCCTCCTCCGACGCCGTCTCGCCGGCCAGGGGACAGTAGTATTAGGAGTGACCCAAGGCAACTAGTTATAACGTCAGTAATTGATCAAGTGGTCTTTGTAGTGGAGCATACTGGTGGTTGGTAGGGCATGTAGTGGGCAAGAGCCGGAGGAGGAGATTGAGGAGGTGTTCTAAGGCTTGTTTGTTGTGGAGTAGGAGGCGTTAAAGGTCCAGCGGAAAGAGTACGTGACGATTCAGTCGAGAGGCTGGATGGAGTTTGAGGTGGTGCTAGCGCGGGAGATGGTTGGTAAGACGACGCAATTACTGGTGGATGAGAGGCAGCAATAGCAGGAGATGGTTGAGGTCGATTAAAAGGTGCTGCTTGGGGTTGGAGCGGAGCTGGAGGGGGGTGACCGTAATGAGGCATCATTGGTGGCGGAGAACGACCATAGTGCTGATATGGGTTATACTGTTGAGTTATGCCAGGATTGTGATACTGTGGAGGAAATGGTTGTGGATAAAAGCTCGCGTTGTACTGGTGCATGTAGGCATTGTACAGAGGTGCCGCTGCTGGATATGGCTGAGTCTGATGACTATAAGGTCTTCTCCTTCCCATATCCTGTTGCATGCCTTGCCCTGCCGGCAGATGACGACCGTTCATCATGCCGGCTTGCTAAAGTTTATTATTTTCCAAACCTATCCCCGTCCAGGTTGGGGTTGGAATGGAAGGAACGTCGCGTGGAATTGATATTGGGTTTTCGTTAGATGGGGGAGGTATGGGAAACTTTTGAGACTATTTTGGAGCTATTAAAGCATTAATTAGAAAGAGTATTTTATAATTTCAAAAGCGCACAATGATAGCAGCTTCAAAGGATAGGATTCTCGGTATAAAGTTGTTCATATATCGGGTGTAAGATATATGTTTCCTGTAGTGTTGTTGATTTTGGTTGTAGACTTCGGATTCTTGTTGCTACAAAATTATGGAGTCGAAAAGAAGATGACTGAACATTGAACCGAAAGGAAAGCCTTGCCAAGTCTTTTTTGCCCCCAAAATTTGAATTGAATGAGCTTTGGTTAAATGATAAATAAGAGCTTTGACATTATTAGTAAGGAAATAACCTTAAATAACCTTAAATATACAAAAGATATATTGAAGATATACTGAAGAATTAGAAGAATCATCATGTATTTAAAAGAGTACTCGTGGACCTAGTAATTATTGGAAAGAATTATAAACATCATTTTTCTTCTTATTCAACTTCTTACATAGAGATCCGGAGTATAGTATTTTCTATTGAGATCGATGACTATAATACCCGACTTCATCTACAATAATACTACTTAACGATATCATCCCATTTGAACATATACTTGAATCTATTTCAACAAATAGATGGCATTGTTCTCTCTTTCCCTTATCTCGATACCTAGGTACGTACCTGCCTTTCCTACCCATCAATCATTATTGTCGCAATATGACGAACATGACGACCTATCTCATCAAAGTTGCATCTTGTGTCTTTAAAGTCTACCGAATGATTTCCCGACAATACATTGGAGAATCATTCTCATCGCCCCTCCATTACAAGACGTGACTCTTTCGTAATAACATAACCTTGACCTTCAACAACGTCCTTGTGGCGTCTGAAAAATAAACATCTCTAACAATCAGTCAACTACTTCAAATTCACTTTTTCTTATTAAACCTTTGGTTCATATTCAATTCCAGTCTCTTCTTTCCCTCTCGCTTTCACCTTCTTTCACTTCCTTTTGGTCAGTCATTTTCAATTTGTACTTCGTACTTCTTGGGCAGAGATAGATACAAGGCATCCCGAGGAGGGATACTTTCCAGAGCAATCGTCTTATCCGAAAGACATCACCACCCACACCCATCCTCGTCAATCAGACTATTGATATCAACGTCAGGCAAAGTTTGTAGGATATCAAATACGTCATTTTTGACATCTATGAAATTCCATTTTACTTTATACTTCCATTCGATTTAAATTATGAACCCCGTTCCCCAAAGCGCATCTTCGCCTGGCGGAAAATCTCTCAATACCGCATCATCTCATACTTCCACTCAACAACAGCAGGGTCAAATCACATCTCCAAGCTTCGAGTCAAATACAAGACGTTCTAGTAGTCATTCAAGTGGAATACCTGCGGCTGCCAGAAACAATCAAAGTCAACGAAAGCAACATAGAAATTCCAAGAAACCCAGGCTCGCGGATGAGGATGCTATGGCTGAATCCGTAAGTCGTATATTCAAGAACTCGCGGGCCCTAAATACTAATCTTGCTAGGCGGCTATGAGAAATGCAAACAGCCGAAGAGGTCAGACTTCAATTACACATCTCATGAACTTTACCCTTCCCCCAAGGCCGCAAGATTACCGAAACACCATTACAAGAGGAACAAGACGTGGGAATATATATGGAATTGGGTCTGGTCACCATTCTAGTGATAAAGCGAGGTTTGCACCGTCAGGCCATGCTATGGAGCTCATCTGACATTTCAGTAGATATATTCACGCAAATTATCGATTTATAGTCAAACCAAATGGAAATTATAAGCAGCAAGCACTATTCGCAGACCAGCATTTGGACTGGAATGATGTTCTGCAAATTCTTGCATCCGCCGAATCTCAAGACGCATCATGCCCAATTTGCCTCTCACACCCCGTAGCCCCTCGAATGGCTAAATGCGGGCACATATTCTGTTTACCATGTCTCATTCGTTATATGCATTCCACCGATGACACCAATCCTATCCCAGAAAAAAAGGCTCGATGGAAAGCATGTCCAATTTGTTGGGATACTATCTATAGTTCGGAAACTAGGCCTGTTAGATGGTACATTGGACAAGAAGGGCCGGCCCCTCGTGAAGGAGAAGATGTTGTATTACGATTGGTTATGCGGCAACCTGGAAGTACTTTGGCATTGCCAAGGGATGGTGCTGACGTACTCGACAAGTCGGAAGATATTCCATGGTTTTTTGCTGCCGAAGTTACGGATTATGCTCGAATCATGAAAGGAAGTGAAGAATATATGATCGAACAATTCGAATTAGAAATCGAAGCGCTGAAGCAGCAAGAAAATGAAGACGAATTGATGTTTGGAGAGGAACCTGAATGGACTCGAAAAGCAGTCAATTCAGTCAATGACGCGAAGGAGAAAATAAAAGGTATCGGTGGACCACCGCCTCCACCAAGCCAGCCAACGGAGAAGAAACCTAAGAAGCAACCCATACAATTCAATCCTGTTGATGAAAATGCTCCAGAAATGTACTTTGTCCAGCATACTTCATATTCAGGCATGGATATTCCTCCTTCAACCCTATCCCCATCCGCCGTTCCTTTTCAATCAGATTCGGAAGCAACTCCTGTACCATCTTTGTCCCATCTCGCTCAGACAGCCAATCCTTTACAATCGCGTGCAAAGAATATCCGCCAAAACGAAGGGCATTCCCCTGACGCTCCATACTTCTTCTACCAGGCTCTTCTCCACTATTATCTCGCACCTCTTGATATCAGGATTCTCAAATCTGCATTTGGCAATTTTGCTTCATTCCCTTCAACCTTACTTCCTCGAGTTGAACGCGTATCCACTCATGTAATGGATGACGAATTGAGAAAAAGAACCAAGTATTTGGCGCACTTGCCATTCGGCTGTGAGGTAGGATTCTTGGAATGCAATTGGACGGATGTTGTTCAGCCGGAAATTCTGAATCAATTTAAAGAGGATATCGAGCGGAGAAGGAAACGCAATAGAGACAAGGAGATTCGAGAAGAGAAAGATAGACAGCGTGCTGAGAAGGCAGAGGACAACGCACGCTGGGCTACTGCTAGGCAAAAGCAACCCGAGACATCACCGGGAAGCTATTCCGATATTGATTACGCCCAGCTCGCATCGACGTCTCTTGATCCGATCAACGCATCTCCTCCTTGGACTTCACGTCAAGGCTCTTCTTTCGGGGCATTGGCTTCACCATCTACAAGTCCTCCTGCGCCAAGAACTGTTTGGGGAACAACTTTAGTAACACCATCTTCGCCTGACCTTCATCCCCAACGTAATAATAATGGTGATGATGGTTGGTTACAAAGCTGGGAGCTTGAAGCTGAGAATGCACTCATTGCTCAAGTTCAAGCATCTTCCTTGAATGGAGAAAGTAGTTCAAGTGCTACTCCACCGCCTCAAGGAAAGAAGAAAAAAGGGAAGAAAATCACATTGATGAGTACAACGGCTAGAAGAGCTGCATAATCTTTTGCGATGAAGTGGAATCGAAGCGTTTGTTTTTCAAGGAATTCGGCGTTCATGGTGATATCACTACAGAAACAAGATGCAATATATTCATATTTGATGTTCAACAACATGATGTTATGCAAGACCAGTCTCATTTCTCATATATCGGGCGAACGAACAGGATTCTAGAAGTAAGTATTATTCCTTTCGAGCATTTTAAGTGGTGTTTCTGGAGGGTGTAACGGCTTGTGTCTCGACGCCAAATGTCATCGTGATACGCCGATCGGCACTTTTCCCGAATATTTCAACCGTCCTTTGATGACATTTCGACCGTCTCCGATACTAGCGACCTGCCTCAATGAGCGATCTGGGTTATTTGCTTTCGAATCTTCATTTTGTAACACGAGCAACTCGGAGAGGGGTAAGAAAATTCCTGTAGATGTTGGCATCGCTTAACAATCATCCCACATCTCCATGGCAACACAACTCCACGATATTTTCGCAAATTATACATATTCAATCTTTACTTCGGCGGTTCTATACGACCGAGTGGTCTGCCATACATAAAATATCAATTGATCTAACAATTCCCTATGTAATGCAATGCACGGCCCGTACCGCGATAGGAAACTTCCTGCAGCCAAACTCTCGGCACAGATCAATTATATCAACCAACAAATTGAAATAGTTATATCAGAAATTAATATTACCATCGCCAACTACATTATGTTAACAAGGATATACGATGTTTTTGAGCAGCATGTGAAAAAATCTAGCCTTCTTATCACCCGTTGAGTTTATCATCCTACTCTACTATCTATCTTACGAGTTATTCTCGCAAGCAACGTTACGAAGAAAGTCTTGTTGTTTCTTATTCTTTATCATCATCTCGAAGAATCTCTTCGTACAAAAAGCGGGCCATTTCGGGAAATTTCTATTTATGTTTCTTTCAAGGCTTACGGAATGGAGACACGGTAAGACCGGACGTTTTACGATGTAACCTTGAGGTTTTTAGTCGGCGGAAGTTGAAGTCCAGTAGTATGGATCGCTTAAGTCATTTCACAGCCACTTCTTTAGCACTCCGCACATTTCCATCATCCTTGGATCATTCATTGTACATAGGCTATGCTCTAGAACGCTTTCATTTATCCCATCTAACTATTAAGCTATTGCAGAAAATTATTGAGTAGGATTCATATGTATTTATGTTTCATTTTCAGTTCCCAGCATTGTGCATATGCAGGTCCATCAATCAATATTGTCCGAACAACGTATCGGAGGTGGTCCGAACTGATAGGTAAGCATGGAAAGGACTTTTTTAAGCTGTCCAACTCCTCGGGTAAATACGAGATATGCTACTGGGTTCGAGTGAGGCACAGTGGTGGAAACCGAGTCCATGGGCTGAAGATAATCTTCAGCACGAAAGATTGATTACCATGATTACTTGATAAGATTAGTATCGCAGCAAACACCGAGCGGAATACATTTGTCAGTCTTCCAAAATCAATTTCTAGTGGTTGACTGGCGTCTTGTATTGTGAGCTACAATTTCGAGGTCAGCATATGTATGATTTCAATCTCGATGGGACTACGTCATCCTGCTTATATCTCCTCATCACTCTGAATCTTTAAGGGCCATAAAGGTAAAATCGTGTAATAAGTTCTGTCACTGTCAGTTAAAGTGAACCATTTCCCCGGAATCCGCCTCTCTCTTTTGAAATCCCATAGGAAATGATCCAATAATACGAGACACTCATGCTTCACCAGGCGAGTTGCAATCGGCCCGTGCTTTCAACTGTCAGGCTATCGTGTAGAATGAGAAGATACGACCTGCATATTCATGCATCTTACTGTACTGCATGGAGGCGGCGCCTGTGTTGTATTGCATAGTACAGGGCCCAGTACCTTGAACAGTCATGTTATGTTGTATCACTTACAAGGGGATGTCGAGTACCGAGCTTGATTTAACGTTGCTTAATGTTGTGGTATGTCAATGATAATCGGAATGAGAATTGAAATAGTGCTGAGAGCTGAGGTAAGAAATGTGGTGAGATAAGATAGAGATGACTATTTATATGGCTGTCTCCTCTCTTCATTGAGCTTTGATTAATCTTCATCACAAAACTATAACTGACATTCAACTACATCATATACTCATCTATAGCTCATACATAACATAAAGATATATTCATATTCATATTCAAGTTCAAACTCATACTCAAACTCAAACTCATATTCAAGCCCGAACTCAAACTCAAACTCGAACTCAAGTTCAACACCAAAAATTGATACTCAGACCTTAACAATCAACTTAGATCCAAATTTATTCAAAATGCTATTCGCAGTTTGTCACTCTCCTCTCTACCACCCCAAAAACCCCCAAACTAACCAACCCCAGACCCTCCTTCCCCTCACCATCCTCACCAGCACCCTCGCTTCTCCCTTCCCCGCTCCCCAAACTACAACCTGCAACACCATCACCACAAAATTAGATTACTACCAAGGCACCTCCCTCCCCAGCTGCGGCATCAAAGTTGCCGAAGGCAACATCACATCCGGCGTCTGCATCAACATCCTCGTTCAAGGCCTGATGCTGTACCCTGCAGAGACAGACTGCACGTTTCGTCTTTGGAGGGGCGTCACGGATTGTAGTGGGGCGGTGTCGCAAACTTATGATTTAGGGGTTGCGGAAGAGGGGGAGCAGGGTACGGGGACTTGTGTTGCGACGGGGGTTATGGATGGGGGGAGATGGTATCATGGTAGTGGGTACTTGAGCTGTGGATGCAATTCTGCTTAGAGGTTTGGGGCTCGTTGGTTGCTTGGGATGAGACGGGGTGGTTGAGGGTTTTTGATTTTTGGCATTAGGGGTGGGATTAATGCCTTTTTTTTCCCTTATGATAGATTGATGAATTGATCAAGGGATTCTCGAAAAAGGAAAAAAAAAAATTTTCTTCATTTCCTTCTCTAAGTCTTTGAATATCTTTGGCAGCTTAAATATCTAGACAAAAGCGGACTTTATCAATGGAATCCTTTGCAATAGCATAAATCGCTCGTGAATGTAATGCGTTTCTAATTTTAAAAGCTCTATAACTTATAGGAGTATCATGTCATCGAGTCCAAGTAGTCAGTCGAGCATTATCTTTGTCCAGATCGATTTCTGGTTCTAAATTACTTCAAGGTTAGAGTTCTTTCCCTGTCTTGGGCACTTGTTTTCGGGGGCCAGAGAGCCGTTCGCTTTTCTTTATATTGGTCTGTGGGCACGTTAGAACTATGAGTATGTAGTTTCTTATATGTGATCATATTTGTATTGAATGCGTTTTGTCGAATTCTGTCATTTCCTTTTGTCCCCTTTTTCCTTTGCTTTCCTTTCCTTTCCTCCTTGAATACTAGGATAAACAAAGCTTTCTTCTTGAAGATAATGTTGAACAAGAAATAGGTGTTGGATTTTAAATGGGATGCGATGCGATGGGATTGAATTGAATTATTAATTGGAGGACTAGATGATTTGTGATTTCCTTCTCTTTTTTGCTAATTGTTGAGGTTATTATATATTTATCCATCTATCCATCCATCTATCCAAATACAATATGTATATATACATAAGCATATATATAAGATCCCCCCAAACGAAAGAAAAGTTCCTTGGATTATTCCCTCCCTTTCCTTCCACCCCTTCCATCCAAAAGAAAACTTAACTCTAAACCCCAACCCCAGCTCCTATACACTCTAGCCATAACATCTCAAATAATAACGCCACCACCATCACCACCAACAATCCCATGAACCAACTACCCATGCAAATCCTCACTTAAACCATCAATGTAAATCACGACAGAAAATCTCATAGTGCAAGAGTAAAACGAAACAAGCAATAAACCAAGCAATAAACCCTTTTATATTCAGCCTCCGAGATAAAAAAAGCAATGGGGTATCAGTATCATACCTACAACATATTGAAGGTGTAGTAAAGTAAGGCCAGTGAGTACATGTACGTGTAATCTAAGTGTCCGTCCGCCCGTCCGTCTGATGTAACACAACGTGCCGCGATGTGATGCCATGAAATATGCAACCAAAGATCTAACATCTAACATCTAACATCATTTCTTTCTTTCTCCTTTCTCTCCTTCTCCTCGTGTATCTTCAAATCTCAACGCCTACGGATCCTCATATTCTCTCATGAGAACTCGGCTTTAATCCGCTAAATTATCTTCCCCATCGACATCCACATCTTCAGTCCCTCCACTCCCATCATCTCTTCCCCTACTATTTCCATTTCCATTCCCACTTCTTCCCCCACTACTAAAATACGCCTGATCGATCTTCCATATCCATTCAACCTTCTCCCTCTCATTTCTCGCCCTAAATAACCACGTATTATTCGTCCCGTAAATGGCAAAAACACATTCTTCAATCTCCCTTCCCCTATCCCCTGGTCCATTGGCTCTCCCACCATATCCCATGATACTACTCGTACTACCACTTCTACCCCTCCCCCCATATATTCCACCGATACCACTAGTCCAACTACTTGTTTGTTGACCGGCGGCTGGACTACTTGTCCGACTGGAATTTTGACTGGAATTTTGGAGGAGTTTGGCGATTTCGGGACTGTGATCTACACGAGCGTTTCTGAGGCCAACTACGTTCACTTCTTCGCCATTATTGGAGCCGCCGGCCGCATGAATATGAAGATAAGGACGTCGAAGTTCGACAAATCTTCGAATCCATTTTGTGCTATCGGCTGAAGGAACTAAAAGATATCCACCTTTGAGTAGAGCGGCGTTCTTCTTAATATGGGAAACAGTTGCAAGATGCTGAGGCAAAGGAGTTGGATTAGGGGGAACATGGCGAGCAGGTGACGTTTGACGGGATCGAGATGTTTGGCGTGAATTAGCAGTTGAAGGGTGAAGTGAGCTTGAAAAGTTTGATGGTCGAGGTGAATCTGAGCGGGAGGTATTGGATGTGAAAGAGTTTGTATGTAAGAGGGAAGGGGCAGGTGAGCCATTTTTAGGTGGCTCAACATTAGTGGGTGTAAGGATGGTTGTTGATGGGTCGCGGCAGAGGTGGAAGAATTTGGTAAATTTTTGGAGAAGAGCAATTTGGTGAGGATTATATTCGGACTGATCCTGGGACTGCTCTTGTTCTTGACTTTGGTCTTGAAGTTTTGAGTTAGCATCTGTTTCAGTAACGGTATGTTCTGTGGTATCGTCATTGACTTCGAGATCTCCATTTGTAGATAGGGCATCTCCATTAAGAGATGATGGGAGAACTTTCTCTATTGATGGGAATTCTCCATTTGTAGCCGGTGGACTTGGCGGAAGAGGTATTTCAGTTGGGTCTCGGTCCAGAATCACTTTAGTCGGTTTTCCGATTGGCGTAGGTAATGATGCAATACGTCTCAACAAAGGTTGAGCAGCATCTAATTCTACCAATCTCTGTTTCCTCCTCCTCGCAATAATGAAATCCTTAACTAAGCTAACGCCTCTCGGCGTCCAATTGGTAAGGGCTTCTTCTCCCTTGACATAATCTCCTGAGGTATTCATTCTCCACAAATCACCTGCTCTCTTGACGGCCATTGGACGAACCGATATCGAGTAAATACTGGTCATAGAGTGAACAATTCGAATGCTTTGAAACAACGATGAAAACATCGATGTAGAACGAACATAATTACGCGACATGATTTGAGAGCAAACATCCATGGTGAAAGTCATTGGACGAGATAATTTTTCGGATCTTACATCCCAAGCAAGGGACATTTGAACCTTGTATTTATCAGCTGTGACGCGATCGAGTAATAGTGATTCATGAGCGCTGGAATCCCATTTTCCTACAATAGTAACATTGCTGGTACCGTTCGCGTTTGCTTTCACAATAGGCTTGGAAAGTAATTTGAGATAGAGAGGCGGTGTAGAAGAAGAACTGAGATCTGGACTTTTGCCAATGTGATCAACGAGTTGAATTCGTCCAACTCGTAGACCTGTGACATCCGACCAAGGTAAAGCATCACCAGAATTGTGCGTCAAATTAACAACAATTCTACGTTGTAGACCTTGATGAAGTTGGAATGTTCCTTGATCAAGCTCACTTGTTTGGATCACTTCAACTGGTGGGTAATCACCACTCTCTGCTAGCTCCAATATTTGTACCCTGACAAAAACATCATGCTTCTCTTCAGTGAAGAACTGTGATTCCGATATACGAGCACCCTTTCGCTTCTTTTTAGCTTGTGGAACATTATCTCGCATGTCATCCCAACTCAAAAGTTTGTCGAGATGCATTGATGAAACTTTTGCAAAGATAGCTACACGAAGAGAAACATCTGTAGGACCAAACATCGGAATACTCATACTGTGTACACTTTCGAATCGAATTGGACCTTCATCAAAGTCCTTGATCATCTGAGTTGTTGTAACACCCCCTTCATTTGAGGCGGGAGGGATGAACAATTGACCATGTACTTCTGTGCCTTCTCGCTCAGCAAATCCTATCATTTCATGCATGACAACATTGAACTTCAACGTATTTGAAGGAGCCCTTGCTGATGATGGTTCCAGCGAAAGCTTTATGATACCAATGGCCTGCATTGTGAATGGTGAGAGTACATCAAGGGTAAAATCCTGAACCCGACTCTCAAAGACTGCTGATAGAGGAACTTCGACATCTCCGACTTGGGTATATTGTGGCATACAAGTTTCCATGAACGGGTTATCAAGTCGAAAATGCTGCAAGTATTCTGGTCGATCAAGGTACTGATGCATCTGTCTCATCACTCGAACTCGATCTTGAAGTTTTTCAATACTCCATAGATGAACAACAGTATTCCTGTAATCTATAACCCGCACGCCTATGCAAGGCTTAGTTGCATCTTCGAGATGGAAATCATCTCCTTCTATATCATTAAGAACCATGTCGTAAGAAGAACACAAAGCGTGCCCTACATCAACAACAGTGAACTGGAAAACCACATTTTCATCCATTTCGTGACTCATTATTTGGGCTTCCTTCAAAATTGCTGCATTTTGAAAGACAGCTTCAGCCATTCGTACATATCTTCTTCCTTTCCAATGTTTAACCACCCTCTCCGCAATCGCAATCTCTCTTTCTGAAAGTGGAGGTGGGCCATCTGGTCCCGACTTCACAGGAGTTAATTCTAACAATTTTTCCTCGTATTCTTTTCGTTGAATCTCCAACTGCTTGAGCATCTCTTCTTTAACTTCTTTAAGTGTCTCTTCCATCCTCACTTTTTCCTTTTTGATCTCTTCAACCTCGACATTGGCAGTTTTAGCCGTCTCCAATTGCTCTTGAAACTCTTCCCTTTGCTTCTCCAGCTGGATCTGCATCTCTTCTCTTACTTCGCGCATCTTATCCTCAACCTCTCCTTGCTTTGGCGTCGATGGCATAGTTAATGCAGTATCCAAGGAAAAATTATCCAATGTACCATTCGAAAGATATTTTTCTCGCGTAGGATATGAAGTGTCCGAATCTATGTCATCCTCCATGTTCGCATTTGCACGTTCAGCCCTTGCTCGTTGAACATCCTCGAATAACACGTTGAGTTCTTCATCGGATAACCCTGCAATCTTCTGATCAGTTCCCAAAATAGCACCAGCAGCTTCGCGCCTTGCGAATGACCAATCTGAAAGACCCCGTCCAGGCACCGGGGAATCTGCTCGGCTACTTCCGTCAAGATCGAGGTCGGAGAGAGCTTTGCTGATAGTCCGATCATGAGTTGGCCGAGGTGTGGATGAAGGTGAAAATTTATCCCAGTCTTTGATGGTCTCCAATTGATTCGCGGTAACAGAATGCCGCAGAAGGCTTTGCTCTGCACGCTCCGCTCGAGCTTCTGTTGGATTATTGAACCTAAATATATGAAAATCGCCAAGGATAACTCTGTAACCACTTCTCAATCTTGTTGGCTTTTCAACTCTTTGTCCATTAACCATTACCGCTGCTCCTTCATTCGGCACAAGGGTCACCACATTTTCGGTACCATTCTCAAAAGTACAATGTTCGTTTAATATACGAGTTCCATTCAGTCGAATTTCCGCAGCCTGAGTTGCATTCGAATCGACGTTACCAACGGTGGTTATCCCAGGTTTGAGGTTGTAGACAAGACATTCTGCTAGTAGTGGATCATCCGACAAATTCACAAGATGGGGCATCTTCTTTGGTGTATGCAATCCAACGAAGCCCTTCTCAATGCTAATACCTAGTTCTTCCAGGGCCGCTTCTCGCTCTTTATGAATCTCTTCCGTCTTTTGCAATTTTTGTTCCCACGTTTGATTGAGGTCCGAGTAGAGCTTTTCGCTTTGATTAAGTTGTTCCGTAATCTCCGCTTTTGAGACTTTTTTCACCACACCTTCTGATGAAACGATTGTGACCATCTGTTTCTCTAACGGCGTACCTTCTGCATAGACTTCATCCGCTGGACCTATCCCTCCACCGCCACCACCGCCACCTGTCAATTTACCTCGCAATTGAGCCAATTCTTCTTTTAGCTCACGAATCATACGAGCATTTGCATCCTCGTTTACAACTGCGTGATTCTTGATTCTCTTCGCACTATCGGCATATCTCAAGGTACTCAGAGTTTCATCGAAATTTATATCTGCAGGACTAATAGCTGCAATCATAGCTGTCATACTATTTCCTCCTAGCGAATCTTTCAGAAGCCAGGTCAAAACACTGTCTCTATATGGAACTTGGTTCCCCTTTCCGACTTTCTTCTTCTTCCCTTCTGATAGATCCGCCAGCGCAGCAATAACTCTACCAAGTGTCGACAAAGATCTATTAATCTCAGCACCTTCTTTCAATCGAGCTCCAGTTGCACCAGTTGAATTCGCTCGTTCGGAACCTGCCAAATCGACCAAACTAATTTTTGCAACCTTTTCCATTGCCATCTTCGTCTCCACATCTAAACGCTTCTGGGTTAAAGTTAAAGTAAAGACAGCATGACTTCTACTAGAGGTCTCGTTCATGTTCGTAGCTGCGACCGTGCGAGCTTTATTCCCCTCATCCATCAAATTCTCAATCTCCTGAAAGCTGCTCACAACCAATTTTGCCAGGTCTTCCACATATGGTCCAGTAGAAGGATGTTCTCGAACTTTCAGGTTGCCTTTCGTCGATGGATTTAAAAGATCTCGTACTCGTTCATTGTAAATTTCCAGATATGATACTTCGACGGTGCACTTTAGATTACTGTCTTGCTGTAATTCCCCTATCCTCTCAAACATATCCTGGCAAATCTTTGGAATAACACCTGCATCTTTCCCATATCCCATCATCGAGTAAGATTTTCCTGAACCCGTTTGACCATATGCGAAGATACAGTTGTTGTAACCCTGAAAGGCATTATCCAAAAGTGGTTTTCCCAAATCCGTATGGAGGTTATCTTGTCCTGCGTAACTCGGATCATTTTTGTCAAAGGACCAGTATGAACGATCGAATGCGAAAACCTTCTGGCCCAAATCCCCCTTCCCACCCTTTGCATCTCTTGATTTTGCTTCATGTCCCTCTGGTGGTGTAATGACCGTTTGGGCACCTTTCATTTGCACTATACATTTTGCTCCGCGGTCGATTTCTATCCCGGGGGCTGTCAGTCATGACACAAGAATGAGGTTTGACAACATATCCACTGCATACCTCTGCTGTTGAACGGCCTACACCGCACAACGACCTTGATATTTCCACCACCACCGGGCGCCATTTTGCAGATGTTGAACAGACCAAGTTATGCTTTTGTTAAGGCCTTCTTTCCACAACCGCGATTTTCCGAGGGGTATTGTTTAATTTATGGGATAATGAACTGGGATCGAATAGACAAATGTCCAATAAAATAACGAGGCTCCAGGTTGAGTCATGGAAAGAGAAAAAGAGGTCGTTATATTGAATTGATCAGTGTATCGTGGTTATCATTGTTGTTATCGTCTGACGTCGTTAATGGGATTTATTTGTTTTTAAGTTTCTTATGGATTTAAGTATCGGCGCCAAATCAATACATGCGCCTTGATAATGTTGGATCGAAAATGATGACCACTGGTGGACTTGATATGGATATGATAGGTATCTAGGTAGGTAACTTTAGGTGTATGGTAATAGCAATAGTAATATTAGTTTTTAAGGCAAGACAAATAAATAGGTTGGTTCGGTATTGAAATGAATGAATGAATGAACGTTGAAGCTTCTCAAGTTGAAAGATTGTAAGATACTCTGTTGACTGTTGTTGCTCCCTCTGTACTCGCTCGCTCGTTCGTATTGAATTTCGCAAATAATTTGAGATGAGGTGGCACAAGGTCTCAGGGAATCTGTCAGTTAGTAATAATGAAAGTAATAAGTCAGTAAGCTTGACATAACATAACATTTAATGTTGACATTCGCGTCGCCAGGGCAAACCTCGCGTCTCCTTGAAATGTTTAAATTTAAAGGGATGATTGGGAATGATTAAGAATAAAATGAGGTTATGATGATTAATAATAGCACAATAATATAAATGATACATTAATTGAAGACTTGAGCTGAAAGAGTGAATGGATACCTAGGCAGGTAGGGAGAGGGAGTAGAAAGAGATACATATCATTCATTATTTTAATATGTATTGCTACATTTCAATTGGATCCAAGTAACCGCCTTACCATAGGTAGATAGGTAGATGTCCATGGATCACCAGGTGGATGTATGGATGTATGGATGTATGGATGGTCTTTGGTGTTTGAAGAGTAAAGAATGGAATTTTGTGGGTTGAGTAGGTTGACAACAATAAAGCATGAATTTGAACGTTCAGCATCCTAGAACGGATGAACTACTATGGACAGATGGACAGAGGATTCTCCCTAAGCTGTTGATCTTATGGCTGATGAGTGAATTGTCCTTCAACTTACATCTCCCTCCATATTCAACATACCATAATAAGGTTACCATCCATACCGGCCATTCTATATTGTTGGTGAACTATTCTGGTATGCTGATATGAAATGGTTAAGGATCGGGAGTACTAGCTACCTAGGTAAGGTTGCTAAGAGCAGTAATCTTTTCTTCGTGTATAGATATCGATATCCTTAAACCGCATTTCGAGTTTTTCCGGATGAGAAACTTTCAGAGCAATGTAGATCTAATCCGTTCCCCTCTTATTGATGATAATCGTGAGTTCCCCGCCATACCCTATACGACGGGCATCATTTTGCTTTCACACTCGAAGAACAAGGTAAAATGTGAAGACCACCAGTGGACTCCCGCTCAAAGATGTCTAACAACTTACACTCATATCTCTTGGGCGAAAAGTGTTGCAAAGTACGACCATATCAACCGCTCATCGTAAAGAATGTGTAACCAACCGTTGCCGGTGTCAAGAATGGGATACCGAAGTTTCGGGGAGCCTATCAAAAGAATCCGGATAGAACTGTAGAAGATTAAATATGTTGTATTCTGTAACCCCAGATGTAAGTATCCGTCATGATCACCAAGGGTCTTTAACCTTGAAGGTTTTTTATATCTGTACCTAGGGGGCAGATTTGATGTTTGTATGGAACCGTTGAACATGAGTATATATGTATGTATGCATGTATGTGTGACGGGGTAGATAGATACTATAAGGAGGTAATATGGGAGTATTTGTATCTTTCTGTATTTGGGACATGTCGGTGAGGAGAGGTCGTATGTGTTATATACCTAGGTATATACACAATACCTAGATAATCAACATCAAGCAATGAGTGATATATTACAAATGCCTAGGTATCTATACCTAATACATCATTTACAATCCAATTGATGAATGATATGAGAATATATATCTTTCGATACTTGATATTGGTGCAAGTTTGTACGGAGTACAATGAGGAAAAAGACGGTGATGATCGGTTTGTTCGGTAGGTAATCATTGTGTCTTTTCGAGAGATGTACAGAATACTTGGTGGCGGTATCATGGATATCTCAATCTGTCAATAGGCATATTTGGTAGGTAAGTAGTAGGTAGTGGATAGTAGATAGTAGGTAGTAGGTAGTAGGTAGTAGGTAGTAGGTAGTAGGTAGTAGGTAGTAGGTAGTAGGTAGTAGGTAGTAGGTAGTAGGTAGTAGTAGGTAGTAGGTAGTATATATATCGATAATTAGATATGGTAATGATAGATCAACAGATATGGGGAATTAAATGCCATAAGCCGAAAATAAAAGATATAGACGTCTACCGAAAAGAATTACATATAGGATCCATGAACACCTAGGTACCCAGCCCTAGATGTAGATAGATATACTCTGCATGGTGATACATTCTTCTGATCGCCATTCCAAATATAAGAGAGATCCGTACTAAAAGAGGCAGAGAACTTTAAACACATCGGAAGCCCTACTCAACATTCCTATACGTACGGGGAGGTTTTATAGATACCTGGTAGATATCTACCGACTCGTGGACCTACTAGTAGCTACATACTAGATAGTCAGTCCACAGCTGTTAGTTATCTACGTTACCTAGGCAGTACAGAGTATGTATCAACCCCTCTTTCCTTTCTCAAGCCCACTTCCTTCCCCTCGATTACTTAATGCCTTTTCATCCGTTGACCCCAGAAGTTGTTAGATCTCTTGTTCGTATTATCATCATTACTCCGTATTATTGTTATTATTATGGCCTAGGTAGTGACTAATGATCTCATCTACCCAGGTCATCCGCTACCTACCTACCTCCGCGTTCATACATCCACGAGCCTTGAAAGATTGATTATATATCTGCTACTCCGTAGACTCTTGATCCTGAAAAATGAACACTTGATAAACGCCACCACACGCACATTTGCATATTCATATCCAAAATCTCTAGTCACAACCGAGAAAAAATCTCAAATCCAAATGAATCACACTCCGTTCGTACTCCATACAATATTAATTAACTACACTACCTAGTGGCCCGAGGGATTATACTAGAGCACTAGGTAACTTTTAAACCCAACAAGGGGCAAAAGAAGCTTTGGTAAACTAGGACGCTTGTTCTAACCTTACACCAAAAAAAGATTTCCTCTTTCCTTTTGATTGACAAACACCTCAACATAAGAAAAAATCTCTTCAACTTTCAAAAGACATTCTCAAAAGAGCGAGACTTTGTTATTCAAGTTCACAATAATTATCTTCTTCAGACAAATCTCAAGTCAATTCAATCCAATCAAATCACACCCAGTAAGTCACTCATATCATTCTGTCGCATGCTGTTTTCCCATGTACTGTGCTCTCTTGAAACCCCACTACATCCCGCTTTCAAATTTGAAATTCCTTCAATTCCTTTCCATTCATCAAGCTTCAAGCCAGAAGCTTCAATCTCCAGTCTTGCCTTACCCTGACAGACACCAAAAGACTAACCAGGTACTCGATCAATCATAGACAACACAATTCTTCAACCATAATGGATTCTTTCGGAGCTCAACAAGGTGGTGGTAGTGGACGTGGATGCTTCACCTGTGAGTTTGGATCAACTTCTTCATATCCTTCACATCCTTCCCATCCTTCATTTCAACAAATCCTAAACTTCGATCTTTTTTCCATTCGACATTTGCAATCCTTTGAATTAAAACAAGAACAACATCTGCGAGGATGGACATTGGAGATACAATTCCCACAACATCATTTGCCAGGGAAAAATGTGGTCGATTGTTTGAACTTGCCTACAAACACGATTCTTTCAAAGAAAACTCTGCAAATATTCTTCTACAACAACAAACAATACATCAAACAACATTCGCATTTAATCTTCAACCATATTGGACCCTTTGAACATCATACCAATACTATTTAAAACAATCCTGGAATATAAGCTGATAAAAAAAACTCTAGGCGGAAATGAGGGTCATCAAGCTCGTGAATGCCCAAGCCGTGGACCAGCCAAGTGCTACAACTGTGACAGTAAAATACTACTCCCCAATCATCAAAACAAAACTATACTAACAAATATTTAGACCCCGGTCATTTGAGCCGTGATTGCCCCGAGGGACCAAAAGAGAAGGTCTGCTACAGAGTAAGTCTTGAATTCCTCAATGCTCAAGTCACACAAACCATTAACACAATCTCTAGTGCGGTACTTCCGGACACATCTCCAAAGACTGCTCCAACCCACCAACTGAGGGTGCTGGCCGTGGTGGTGGATACGGTGGTGGTTACGGAGGTGGCGGTGGACAACAATGCTACAAGGTAAGGTGGAATACAAACAATTGATGACATGTTGCTAACTACTTGCTTTCCCAGTGCTCAAAGATTGGCCACATCGCCCGCAACTGCCCAGAGGCTGGTGGATACGGTG
Organism: Monilinia laxa; assembly: GCA_009299455.1. Lineage (NCBI taxonomy): Eukaryota > Fungi > Ascomycota > Leotiomycetes > Helotiales > Sclerotiniaceae > Monilinia > Monilinia laxa. The sequence goes on from VIGI01000024.1 coordinate 220,382, forward strand.
GAAACCAAGGTTACGGAGGTAACCAAGGTGGATACGGTGGTGGATTCGGTGGTGGCCGTCAAGGAAGCCAAACCTGCTTCTCATGCGGTGGTTACGGACATCTTTCCCGTGACTGCACCCAAGGTCAGAAGTGCTACAACTGTGGTGAAGTAAGTCATTTCCAAAGATAACCTTTCACTCCACTAGTATACTAATAAAATTTATAGGTTGGTCACTTGTCCCGTGACTGCAGCCAAGAGACCTCCGAGGCTCGTAGATGCTACGAATGCAAGCAAGAGGGTCACGAGAAGCTTGATTGCCCTTTGAGAAAGAAGGCTTTCGGCCAAGAATAAATCAAGTGCTTGATGCACGGCGCATGAATTACATCGAAGATGACAATTCTACACTTCTATGATCGGATGTTATGACGAAACGAAAAACCCAACGGTGTTTTCGAAGGGTAGTAACTTGAATCGAGGACTGCAGAACCGACAACTTCTTTGTATAATTGTACCCACATTTGCGACTCTTTTTCAAAACTGTCGCCTTTTCAATTTTCTGTTTCCTTTTGAAAAAAAAAAAAAATAACCTACTCCTCTTTTGGAGTTTCATGTTGCGTTGCTTCATATCTGGGTTTAGAGTTTGGCCTTTGCTACCAAAACTTTATATCGGATTTCACGGATGGATTCAAAAAAAAAGTCATATCACCCACGTTAATGCGTTTTTTCTATTTTATTTGCGAAGTATGAAGTTTCGAGGATGATTGATGCTAGATTCTCCACCAATTTTCCATAATGTAAAGGAAAGAAAGGAGATTTATGGATGATGGAGATGCTGGAGCATATGATTCATGCGGCTAAGACTTGAGTTATGGAGATTGGTATCGATGGATAAAGATATCTGGTGGGCACTGTCAAGGGACACTGGAGAAGTATGCATGCGAGCGGTCAGATAAAGTAAAGGACTTGAGAATAAGAATAAAGAAATGAAAGAAGATATTTGAAGGGCGATTTAATCATGCAGTTATTGGTGTGCAGTGAATGAGAGTGATGTGGATTTGATTATGGCTCATATCTCATTATCCAGTTTAGGGATAAATTGAGGGGTTGTGTTGGTGTGTTGGTGCATGGGTGATCTTGACATCAATTTAAATACAAACCTGATTGTATACAAGACCATCAATCCCCTCGTATCTCTCCTTCTACCCTTCTACCCTTCTACCCTTCTACCCTTCCGCCCTTCTATCCTACATGTAAGTTTCATCCTCAACCAAACCAATTGATTCCCCTTCCTCTCTAACCTCTGACCCTTCTCATTCTCTCTTTCCTTTCTTTGCTCTCTTTATAGCTGTTCAGTTGCTCTGCAATGTACTAATTCTGGAACTTTGATGCGCCAATGCGGTGATTCGGATTCGGATTTGGATCTGGATCTGGATCTGGATCTGGGTTTTTATGAATTTCCAGTAATTGGCATGAACACGGAAATATCATGATGGTGTTGGTGTTTGTCTTTGCATGTATGTATGTGTGTGTGTGTATTTGTATTTGTAAGAGGTTGGGCGGTAGGGATGGGGTATAATGGAGAAAGGGTATGTGGGAGATGGGCGGGATGGATAGGATAGAGAGACATTTAGCTGGGTTGGTGGAGTTTGTGTTGGGATGCGAGGAATAGGGGATAGAGTGTTGGTTGATGGGATGGGGATGGGAAGTGTGGTTAGATCGATGACATGAAGGGTTGGTTGAAATATATGTTTTGATGTTGATGTTGATGTTGATGTTGATGTTAAAAGACTGCTTACTACATGATCCAATAGTCGAGTTCAAACTTATATATTCTCTCTGATAGATAGTACGTCAAACTACCAAAGTACCCAGAATATCTTTCGGTGAATCCCCCAAAATACTTGCCACTGAAAATTTAACTCTTGACACTGCTCCTGATCAGCTTTTCACAAACCACTTCTCCTAAGTGTATCTCCGTTCATGATGTTTCTTCACTGACTACGTATACTTTTATTCATTCAAAAGTCATCTTATTAATGAAGGAGGGTTTGTATGGAAACTTCCACCAGGGTTCATAATGTATTGCATCTATTTTGTAACTATCTACTCTTCGATCTTGCAATGCACATCTTCTCTCGAATCTCCATCTATCTATTGTATTGCATCGTATCTATAGTATAGTGTTATATAATGTGGTATCATTATGCATCCAGTCATTGAATTATCATCGCTTAATGATCATATCCATATCCATTCCATCAAACCCGATCAGAGCCCACTCCATCCCATCAAATCGCACTCCATGCAACCTATAAGTTCAAACGCGTAATAAAAATAATGAAACTCCAAAGCAGCAACGCAAGCAAAGTATCCCACCTCAAACGGTAAATCTCCTCTCATCCTTAACCTCCACCTCCATAACCCTCGTACCCCTCCCTCTTCCCCCCTCCGCAATATCATACTCGATCTCCTCATCTTTGATCCTCCGCTCCTCCTTGCACTTGATGCAAACCTCAAACATATCTCCACTGCTACTCTCCCAATGACATTGACTTCCCCTACGATTTTTCCAGAATCCGGCTCGGGGTCGGTTCTCCCAGCTCCATCTGGGAAGACTGAGAAGTCCCTGAGCAATATCATTCATGGTTCTGGCACGGGGAAGGCTAGGATCATAGCGTTGAGTATTGTTAATTCCTTCTTGGTATTCGTGATGTGTTTGCTCGTTAATCTTGAGATTGAGAGGAGAAGGTCGATTAGGGCGAGTGAGAGGGAGAGGCCGATTTATGCCAAGACTGCGATTGAGTTTCTCTGTTCGAAAGCGTGCAATACGATCGAGGAAGGCACCCAAGACATTCGTGCTGTGATTATTGGATGTGGATTGATTGACAGTCGTATTGCTGTTGGCTTCCGGCATTATAGTTATTGTGCTAGTGGAAACATTGGCATTATCACTTATGCGGGTTTTGATACGCATGAATGGGATAGTTGAGAGACTGATGGCGGCGAAGATGATGGAGCAAATGTAGACACGGCGATAGGAGAGATTTGCGTCTTCAATACTAGCTTTACCAGAAGCGGCTGTATTAAAGACAGCAGATGTAATTGCCAGACCAATGGTTATGGACAGTCTATAGGCAGTTTGAATAATTCCAACGCCAAGAGAAGCTTGGGTTGGCATTTGCTTATTTGCATATAGCTGATATCTGTTAGCGAGGTTGGTGATGAGTGCGAATTGAGTTTTATGGCGGGAAGAGAATAAGGGCGATTGATAGGAAAGACAGAGCGGGAGACTTACATTTGCAACGATGAATTGAAAATCTGCACCAATAACTGTAATAACAAGAGCAGGTAATAGAAACGCCCAATATGATGTATCTTCTTTGATGAAAAGTAACAAAACTGCACCCGCAAGATACATCACAGAGCCAATACCCATCACTATTGTTCCATGAACCTTTTGTACCAGCCATTGACCCAAGAAACTCCAGAAGACTCCTGCTATTGCCTGGGGTAACATGCGAGCAGCAATTTGAAGGGGCGCGTAGTTTTGTACATCTTGCATGTACAATGTGATCCAGAATTCGTTTGTAATGAAAGATCCATATCCGAATCCCATACAAATTACACAAAGGCTAAAATTGCCGTTGCGCCAGACAGTGAGATCGAGGAGAGGATTTTCATAGAAGTATTCCCAGCCTACGAAGCTGATGATGAAAAATACTCCAAATATGAGCATGAGAACGACATGTACTGATAGCCAGCCATTTTGAGGTCCTTCACTGTCGAATAGTCAGTCCTAATCTTGTAACTGTGAGGTATGATCGATTAAATGCTTACGTTAATCCTGCGGATAACAGAGCTACGCCTAGAACAATGAATACGGAGCCAGCATAATCGAAATTTCGAATAGCTTGATCTCTATTCCCATATTTCGGAATAACTGGTACCGTCCAGGAAGCAATTATGAACATAATAAGATAGAAAATAGCTTGGACGACGAAACTCGCTCTCCACCCATAATATTTGACGGAAAGACCTGAAGAAACACTCCCAAGAATGAAGCCAACTGGATTCCCAGTCCCAAGAACTCCACATGCCATATTTCTTCTAGGACCTTCTGGATAAGCAGCAAAAAGGATGCCAACAGCTGGAGGAGCAATAATTGCAGTGCATATCCCAAGGAAACCGCAGACAACGATGAGTTCGATTGGACCAGGCACCCAGGCGGCGATGAGGGAAAAGGCACTCATGGATAGTAATCCAATCAGTAGTTGCATCTTTCTACTGAGTTCATCGGCTACTTTACCGGATAAAAGCATGAACGATCCGCTACCAAGCCTGCTTTGTTTTTAGCCCTCAGTGGTTTTAATCAGATCCCTAAACTCAAGCGGTGAAGATTTAGATGAGAAACTTACCCTACTGCGGCCGCTATCCAAGTCAACTGAGGTGAAGTTGCGTTTAAAGCTTGGCCAATAGTCTCAGTCATGATAAGGATGACACCCTGGAGGACGGTCGTAGAGGAAGATGATAACATGACTGTGAATAGGAAAGCCCATTCTTGAGCCCAGTTTGAAAAGTGTGTGGGTCGAGAATTTACGGCGTGGTCGTTCATAACTCGTAATCCTCCTACTTCTAGATCACATTCTTTGAAAGTTGGGTCGTATGCGGGATAGTGTCTGTTCGAAGAGTCGTTGGTAGGGGTTAGTCTATGACCTCCATGGTAAATTCTTTTCTGGTGAAGATAGATCGTAGGTGGAGATACTATACGAGGACGGGGAAGGTCCATTAAATTGAAAGTGCCTGCCATCTTTCTGAGTGCTTGAGGCTCTCGTGCTTGCCTATTTGTAAGAATCAAAAGTCTATACTGAGAGAGAAGTTAGATCGAGAGTGCTAAAGTACTCTTGCCTATGCTTTGCTTTCAAGAAGCTAACGACTCTGAGTTCTTTAACAATGTCACTTGAAGACTATCGTTGTTTGCCGTTGGTTTTGGAAGCTGTAAAGACTTGACTAAAAGTATTGAAAAGCTGGCGGGGGTCGACCGGAGAAGTCTGTTGCTTTCTGGGAAATCTGTTGGAAATTTGATCCACTTTAAAACGGTCAATAGGTTAGTTTTAGGTCTCAAAACCAAAAAACTACCAAAAATCGGTAAAAAGCTTTGTTCAAAGGATCAGATGAGATGAAGTTATTTTCGGTAAAAGATTAGAATGCAAAGCGGAACACCGGTACTAACAATGATTCCTGTCCCTGAGTTTCCAGCGCTCCAGAATGATAACCACTGTATTTTCCTTTCTAACTTTCAGTCGTTATTGATAATAAGAAGTGGGCAAAAATGATAAGCCGACCAGCGACAAAATTTCCCTCAATTTTTGCTTCGTTATTAAGAAGGGTAAAGATTGTTTTTAGTTTCTCGTTAGTGTTGAAAGTTTTTGAAGTTGATGGGGGATTTTCAAATCTCTCCTCAAAAAGTCATTCACTAACAAATCTCTTATATGAAGGGGGGGGATGACCACGAAGGGTGTGCTATCATCAAATATTACATCGATTATTCACTTTATTCTCCGACGTCGCTCCAAGATCTTAAAAGTTTTCCCATGATAAGTGTGACGCCTTATACAGAAAGAGATTTCGCAGGAGAGGGGTCGTGAATGGGAAATGATCAGATAAAACAGAGGTAAGCGTACTTGAAGCTCGCTGATGCAGAGCTCGTGATGGATTATTTTGCTGGAGGCAAGATCGACCGAAGTCAACAAGAAACTCGGGAGTTTCTATCACAATTGATTACAAATAATGTGTTCGATCTATGATTAAAAACACTCCAACTGAATGATGAACACTTAGCTCTCACAGCAATCATGATTTGTAGTAATCTAATATCCTCTACACACGGAGTAAGACAATTAAGACTTGACTTGAATATGAACACAACAGAATATGCAGCGATTCACTTGAATCATGCGTTTAGTGAAATAGGATATTGGTCATTGACGGCAACGGTGTGGATGTCTGATTATTCCATGGAGGATTGACAGACTCCACAACTGTGGACTATCAAATAAACCATTCAATGGCCGTAATCAAATAGTAATATTCGGTTCAAATATTCATGTAGGCGCGTCTTTTCCCAAATGAAGATGAGTACACACTGGTCTCCCATCTGCATGGAAATATCTTGAGAGTTAACCATTGACTTCTTCATTTAACACCATCACGACTTCGAGATCGTAGTAGTAGACTACCTTCTGTTGATATCCATAATGATACTGTCTCATTTCTTTGGAAAAGCCAAGGCTGTCAAATGCTCAATAGGTATCCCATCATTCAAGTCAAAAGAATTGTTGGTATCCATGGATCGGATACCATCATGTGTGTGAGTGAAATCAAGTAGACACTCGTTGTAGCTTTTGATTAGTCTCATTAATATGAGCACTTATTCATTGATAGAAAATCTCAAAGCACTTTCATAGTGCAGTATGATATATGGTAGTGTCTGGATAGCATATGATGTCGTTATAATCAGTGTGGCTGAGGTTGTTGGTTATCGGCAATTCTCCGGCACTCAGAGGACGCTGCTGCTGTGCATTAAACATAGATTGATGACAGCCTAGGTCTCCTACCCCTTCATTTCGTTTACTTGACATTGCCAGCGGGTGTATAGACTAGTTATGGAATGATCTGGAATCAAATTCAGTGATATTATTCAAATACTTGATGTCATATTTAACCACTTGAAAGAATGGTCCAACACATAATCCGAAGATAATATTTCGAGTCTTGAAACTAACAGATTTGAGATTGGGTTGCAATTGTTTACCCTCATGGTTTTTTGAAAGGTAAGAAACATTTCCTGAGATTGTATAGCCCTTATCGAACATACACTCATCGCTCGAACCCAACTTATTCGTCTTCCGCGGGCATTTTGAACCGTGAAGACTTGGATCCTATACTTCATCAAAGGCCAGTATACAAGAAAAGGCAACAGAGGCAATGGGAATGAATCCAAGCAAGAGAAATTATCGTTTAATGACGGAAAATTGAGGTTCAGGCTAACCCTTTACAAAGAGCTTCACCCCGTATCCGAATCCAAATTCATGAACTCAATCCAGTTCTCTGTTATTCTTGTGAAAGGCCTAGGTATACGTATGGAAAGCGTCACATCATTATATTACATATATAGTAGAGGTATTTAGTGTTGTAGTCCTAAAGCTACAGAGCTATTGCTATCTCTTCGGTCAGATCATGTGCAAGGAACCCCACACCCCACACCCTAAACCCCACATCCCACCTTCAAAACCCCTGCCAACGTCGCAATAACCTGGAGAAAACAACATACATCCAACCGAGCCAACCCTTTATCAAGTTTTGAACTGCATCTTTCCATAAATTTGATTGATGGAAAATTAATCGATCTTCGCATCATGATGTAAGTACTAACCTACGTAATCAAAGTCATCCATAATTCTGGTGTTGTGTCGGGAAACCGGCCGGCAACTGAAAATCTGGGGTCCAGCGGCCCCTATATATTCCTTAGTATGAAGGGAGAGTACATTCGTGGGGGCCAGTACATCATGCTCTATGAGACGGTTTCTGATATTTGTGAACTTTGACGAGTACAGTAAGGAATCTGTCACCAAACAATCCTTTATTCTTGCAGTTCTAAAATACAATCACTCACTGCTTCTCCCTTGTTTAATAAGCGCTTCCTCGTCCTTAAAGTCGCTTGTAGAGTAGAGGCGATAGTTGATCAGAACCTCAGAACGCCACTTTTAATTCTTGCTTGGCTATTGGTGCTAGTATATAAACAACCTATAATTCCAAAATTGATCCAGAGGTATTTCCCTCCATATCTCTTCTTCTTTTCCTTCTAAGGGATTAACAAAACCTTGAGAATTAGAAAAAATGGCCGAAAACAAGCAAGGAGGAGCAACTCACCTCGAGAACTCTCATATTCAAGAAAGCACCCCTCAACTTGATACACTATCTCCACAATCTTCAGCCCCGGGATGGAAACCTCTACAGAATAAACAACCGGAGGGTGATACCGCTCTTGCTTTGTTCCAGGATACGGAGCAATTGCATAATGTGATCAATCCAGTGGAAGAAAAGAAATTAATCAAAAAAATAGATATGATTATCCTACCTTGTTTGGCTATTTGCTATGTGTTTTATTACGTATGTTATTGTTTGAATTATTTGTCCTTCCTTCAGACAATCACCTGCGCTAATACAACACAGATTGACAAAACTACCCTTTCTTATGCAGCTATCTTTGGTATAAAAGATGATCTACACCTAGAAGGGACCAAATACTCTTGGCTTTCAAGTATATTTTACTTCGGATGGCTCGCTTGGTCTTTCCCTACCAATTACCTCATGCAAAAGTTCCCAGTCGCAAAATATCTTGCCTTCAATATCTTCATGTGGGGAGCCCTCCTCATGTGTCAAGGTACGTATCTCATTATATGGATCTCATATCTTCCTATATCTTCACTAACTCTAACAGCTGCTGCCCGCAACTTCACTGAGCTAGCAGTTCTCCGAGCCCTATCTGGTGCTGCAGAAGGTTGTAGTGACTCCTCCTTCATGATAATAACATCCATGTGGTACACACGCCGCGAACAACCCATCCGCATCGGACTCTGGTATTCCGCCAATGGCATCGGTATTGCACTAGGTGGTCTGATCGGCTACAGTATTGGCAATATTCGTGGCTCCTTGGCATCATGGAAATATGAGTTTTTAATCGTGGGAGCCTGCTGTTGTATTTGGGGAATTGTGCTCTGGTTTTTCCTACCTGACAGTCCTGTGACAGCGAAAGTTCTAAGCATTGATGAGAAAAGAATGGCAGTTGAGAGATTACGAGAAAATCAGACCGGGGTGGAGAACAAGACGTTTAAGTGGGTGCAAGTTAAAGAGTGGGCGATAGATTATAAAACTTATATGTTCTTTTTAATTGGGATGGTTTCCAACGTTCCGAATGGAGGTATCAGTAACTTTGGCACTCTGATTATCAGAGGATTTGGATATTCCACTCGTAAGTTCTATGCAATTTCATTAATTCAAAAGAACGCGAACAATAACCATCGAACGATAGTGGTAACAACCCTAATGCAAATCCCCTACGGTGCCATAATAGCCATTAGCATCCTAGCCTGCGTCTTCCTTAACGATCGCATCCCACAAAACAACCGCAGCCTAATGATTGTCCTCTTCATGCTCCCCAACATCGCCGGAGCATTCGGCCTTCAATTCCTCCCTTCAAACCACCAAGTACCCCGTCTAATAATGTACTATCTAACCGGTCCCTACAATGCATCTTTCGTCCTCTTACTTTCCGTCCTTACAGCCAATACAGCCGGACACACGAAAAAATTATTAACCAATGCAACGCTTTTTGTAGGTTCTTGCGTAGGTAATATCTCCGGACCATTTTTCTATAAGAGTTCTCAGGCACCGAGATACCCATTGGGGATTTGGAGTATGATTGTTTCGCATTTGTTGGAAGTGGTTTTGATACTGATATTGAGGATTTTGCTTAAAAGAGAGAATCAGAAGAGGGATGTCGTTCAGGGACTTGTGGGGAATAATATTATAGAGGGACAGGGAGATTCGTTTGTTGATGAGGATTCAGAGGAGAGGAGAAGAAGAGATTTGGATGCCACTGCTTTTGCTGATATGACGGATAGAGAAAATTTAAATTTCAGATATATGTTTTAGATTTAGATAGATTTGTGCCGAGTTTGAGACTGCCGTCCTTTGGACGACTATTCATGGTTGGAAAGAAATCTGCTTAGAGTTCTTCATTATTGCATTTCGATCACAGCCCAATCTATCAATACAATTTGTACTGTGTAATCTTTGCACTCAAGTGAATACTAAATTCATACAACCAAATTACCATAGAAACTCAAGTCTTTCCCATCAATACATCTACATACAATCATGTTATTAGAATATGTCCCTTTCGATTAACATTGAACTTCATTTCATTCCAGCATAATTTAATAATAGAATATCCCGAATACCTGAGCTCAATAGGAGCTGTATAAACCCATGGAACGATCCTAAGATTGCATGCAGCATAGCTTTTGAAATAAATTTGAAGATACCTTTTCACTTGGTAGAGCCTTTCAATGTATATTGAAAAATGAGACTATAATGATTCCATCCGTGAGACCATTTCTCACAGCGTGGGTTTTGGCCGACGACTGTTTTCGGGTTTTCCCAACTTATAAAGTAGACAGCAAAGGAAATACAGATTCGACTGTATATTTTGGTTGGTTGTGGATGGTTTGTGGCATCTGCTTGTTCCACAAATGGCTTGCGAACAATGAACAACACCAAATGATCCGTGAGAAACTCAGCGTTAAAAGTATCCAGTCGCAACACTTGAATTCTTGATCTATATGATTATACTGCGAGGAGTTTGAGTTTGAAACTCGACTAGGCTGTGGGACTTGAACATAAGCTATGATCGTGATTTTATGAAGAATGGCGGCGACAATTCAATCACTGGTCTGTGTAACACTGATGCCTATTTCTGACATGCGATTGGAGAGAATCCACCAATTCAATGGTAATTCTTGAAAATCATCAAAAAATATCCAGTCTCAAATTGGAGAAGATGGTTCGATCTTCGAATTTCTAGAATACTGACTATCCCTCATACAAAACGCAAGATGCGAGGGGGATGGAGATGTTGGTGAAGGAATCGTAGGTGATAGGCTCGATGGTGTGAAAGTTGATGGTGAAAATATCGTAGGCGATAGATTCGACGGCGTGTATGTCAAAGTCGGGATATGTGGAGAAGGTCTAAGTTGAGTATGTGGATAATCTTCTATGTACTCTTCTAACCCATCCGATGCTAAAGTACTACCCGAATCTCTCTTGTGACTGGTAGTTGGAGGGAGAAGTATGGAAGATTGAAGAGATGTATGCCGAGAATTTCCAATTTCACATTCTAACTCTCGAGAATCAAACCTCGAGCTACTATCTGGAGATCTCTGAATAAATGTTGTTGGTGTATCGACCCACTCTAGATTCCCATCTCCGTTTCTCTCATCCCAGTGAATTTCAATCGTCCTCGAACTATCTTCAACTTCCGGTTCAAACTTCTTGCCATCTTCGGTTTTCACCGTATCTCCCATTTCCACATCATCTGAGGAAATTCCTTTTCCTGCTAGATTCTCCGGAATCTTCAATTCAGGTTGTTTTCGCACCGTTAATCTACGGAAATCATTAGGAAATAGTCGACAAAGAAGAGGTCGAAGAGTAGCGATACATGCGGCGAAGATGGCGATTCCTGGCTCAACTGTTGACCAAACGGCTAGTGAGATGGTATTGAAGAGCCAATCTTGTATATTACCCGCGGTTGAGATAGAGCTGATTCGAATCAGAGTGGTTGTACTAGCACTAAGAAAACAGGAGGTTAGTCGGTGTTTATGAATCAATGGTTTCACAATAGCGAAGGACTGAAAGAGGAAGCTAAGAAAAATTAGAAAAAGGACTCACAGAATACCGCATGCCACTATTCCTCCAACAATAAACTTCACCCCAATTGGCATATTAACATTCCACAGCATGACAATGGGCAATAAAGCCAACGCCCAATCAGTCCCTGCATTTAGGATACTATGCGCATAGGTTGCACCAACCACGACTCCTTTTGGCAAACAACCTCCAGTCTGGGAAGTCAAGACTCCAGACGGGATCCTAGAGTATCGTTGCCAAATAATAGGGATTGGCCAGCATTGTATGACCATTAACCAGAAATATGCGAATCCAAAGGAGACCACTATCCACATTGTACATTTAACAACAATGCGTTGCCAAGGGGGGATGATGATACGAAGGTAAAAAAGAGCGATTGATATCTTTATGGTTGTAATGGCCAGAACGTAGGACCATTCGGAAAAATACCCATACTGTTTGTTGTTTTAGTGGGATTCTGAGCTGTATGATAAATTTTCATATGAGGATGAGGAAGGGACATACTCGGAGTGCTGATAGGAAATCACTCTCTTTCAAATCAGTCATATGTCTTCCGGTACCATAATGTAACCCTGCCAATACAAAACCGATATATATTGTATAAAGAACCTGACGATGATGTTCACCCTAGATTAGGAATTCTTCTTTTAAGGTCCCAGATTGAGTAAAAGTCTAACATACCAAACTCAGAACCATCAACCAATCATCCCAACCCATAATCTTCTGCATGAAAGATCTCACATAACATCGGAAAACTACCCCAATAAATGCCAAAGGGTAACATACAAAAACTGCTACATAGAGCTTCCACCCATCGCTGCCGCCCATTTTGATCAATTCTGATTGTTCGTTCTTCTCTTATACAATTGGTGAGTGATAGAATTCGATGTTTAAGCGTTGTTCATGTGTCGTGACCCCAAGCAAAGGTTCAATATATAACGTTTACTACCGCCTTTACTAAAAACAAGAATGTGTGATCATCACTATTAAGAACGATAGGTTCGTGCGTGAAATGCCTACACACAACATTCTATGAATCATTTCGTAGATCATTACCATTAGAAGTCGGTCTATGAGCCCACACTACGAATATAGCTTGATGCACGTCTGTTTTAATTATATATACTACTGACACTGCAGCTATCAAAGACGTTTTATTGAGGCAAAGAAATTACGATGCGTCTGGCCAAACATGATGGGGTTTTGGACCACATCCGTTCGCAATTGCAGTGGGTATGCCTAGTGAAGTTTTATCAATCAATACGATAAGTTTATCGTGGTGTCAAAAGTGTTTCTTAAAAATACCCACACATCATGAGTTTTTTGAAATTCATTCAATTGAGAGGCTGAATGGTAGTAGAAAATCAAAGTTCGCGAAGCCATACTTCATTTGAGGATACAGAATTGTTCAAATACTAACAGGTTTGTAAGAACTTAGAGTAATCTGTAGCCATACCATTGGAGTTGAGTGATCGGCTGCTAACATCTAGTGGCGTCTTTGGTCTGTGGAATAAGAAGGTTTTTGTAAGGCCCAATATTGATTTATCATATGATTCTCGAGTATTTGTCGTAAAAAGAGGAATTTGAGCAATTGAGGTCCAATTGAATGCATTTGAAGTTTTTCGTGAATGGAAGATGGTAGATAGTGTGTATGGTATATGGGGTGAGATTGTGATGCGCGGGTTGTGCGGAGTTGAAGAAGGGGAAATACCAGTGCAAGATTCAAAGGTCAAAGTTCATATTAAACTTCCTCCTATGGTGATGAGTGGCGGACAAAAGGTCACTGGTAAAGAAATTGAAAAGGGTTTGTTTGATGGTCTCGCTTCGGGCCGCTGTCCTTTGTTCGGAAACTCAGATTTATTTTAGCACATTGCATGGGACAACTGCATGAAACATCAGAATAGTCAGCTTTTGCATTCTTTGGCGACAGGAGGTGTGTTTTTATTATGATATATGGTATAGTCTCTAGGGTTGCGAAATTGGACATGGAAAGAACATTTTAACTCATTATTGAAAAATGTCTTTCGAGATAGTTCAGTAATGCCAAATTGAAGGAAATTTCTGCTGTTGTAAGGTAAGACTGGGCAAGTGTTTGACTGGAGGGCCACTTATATGGGACTACATAACTGTGATAGGTAATGGTATATATATCAAGTTGCGCATGGTAAAGAGAAACGATCAAAAACTTAGAATGGAATCAAGAGAAGGTCAATTCTTGATTCAATATACTTAGCTTTGTAGGTAGGTGAAGACTTTATGTTGCATGTCGTAAAGCGGTGAAAAAAGCTTCCACTGAGGGTACAATGGCAACTACATGACCTCGAACCAATAGCTAAGAGTTTTATTGCCATCAACGAATTATGTTGCACATTATAAGCGGTAGAGAGGGTTTTGCCTGCATCAATATAGATTCTGCCCTCTCTTGACCTCCAGACTAGGAGATCGGGGCAATAGTAGCTCACAATCTTATGATCAAGTGCAAATGTTGCATTCCATAAGGCGGTATGGAGAATATTGCATGGTAGAAAAAGGATTCTGCCCCCTAGTCCGGGTAGTAAAAATCAAATGTTGTATATCATAAAGCGTGCAGGTCTCTTTGAAAAACTGTGCCTGGCAGAAAGAAGGTTTAGCCGACGGAAGCTCTTGCCGCCTCAAATCCTGTGATTTTGAAATGCCACTTTGTCTTTCTGGCTCCCAAAAATATAATACACTATGAAAACTTTTCATCCCAGTCTCTGACCTTAATTCTCAGTTGAAAGAAGGAATTTCCCCCAACCTCTTACTTTTAGTCATCCTAGTAAGCGCACTGGATGATGAATTTCCAAGGTTATAGGAAAACCAACTTGCTAGTTATTATTGATCGACAGATGATGGTTATGTAGAGACAAAATGGAGTTATGTTTGCGTGGTTCTTGGATGATACGACTTATTTCCTGGAAAATGGCGAATGACTTCATATTTGGATAAACTTCAATCATTTCTCTCTGTATTCTATTATAATACATCATCTACTCCCCATGCATCGAACCAAACTTGATTTTTTGCTAAATCTACTAATTGATAACATTCGAAGTCTTTGCAATGTTTTTGTCTAACTAGCGAATATGGAATGATAATTTCATAGCGAACTTCCAAATAATTGGACGAGCATCCAGAGTACCCCTTCTACTTTCTGCTCCCTATCCTCTGTGCGTTGTGAAGCGTATTTTCGCGATGGATACCTTCCGTGGAGAGAAAACCTTCGAATGCCCCGAGGGGAAAGATACTTGTGACCCTTTCATGGTATTGTTGCATATCAAAAAGAGTATGGACTGCTTTATAAACAACAACTCAATATCATTGCTAACATTAAGAGCAAACAGATGGGCAGAAAACACCTGTCTAAACCAATTATAGAGAATACTCGTGACATTTAATCCGCCGCATGTTGCATATCTTATTGAAGTGGTAGATCGCTTTAAAATACTTTATAGCAATGTCTCACGAAGTATAGAGTAGCAGAAAATACCTGGGCCAATGAGAGGGGTACTCGTGACTATATTATTGGTATTGTTGCAAAATCATAAGCGGTAGAGCTGCTTTGTAGAGGACTTATGGCTGATTTATTAATAAGCCGGGAATAAATAATAGAAACCCCATCAACAAAGTGGAGGGGGAGAACTCGTAAAATTATTATTGATGCACGTCGTAAAGCGGTACTGCTGCTTAAATCCCCCCTTCCTGGCAGAAATATCTGAGTACCAATGAGGCTGAGGACCATATTACTATTACACCCTTTCGTATGTTTATTATTATTTTTGCACGTCTATCACAGCCTCGTTTGGCCATCATATTCCGCCCAGGATTGAATTATCATTAGTCTATGTTAAAAGATACTTGGCTTGTTGATGATCCATAAGCAGCGTTCATAAATAATGCAGATTCCGTCATGTTCTGTCCATGCTATTACAACACTTCTGGATCAAACCCATAGCTTCCACAATGCCATTGTTAGTTTGACACAAATTAAATTTTCGAGTTAATAGGTCAGTAGTTTAGTTTTATTTTCCATCAAAATTTCATTCTGACCATGACCAAGCCCTTGATTCTTATTGTCGAAAATTAAATCGTCCAGAGAAGTTCCAAACCAAACCCAAATCTAATAAATAAAATGAGAATAGAAATGAACAAATCGCCAATTCCTTTATCTTGAACTGTTGATTAAGAGTATGTTTCTTCATTGAAGAGATACTTTTCTGGGTTTGTGCTTATCCCCACCCCGAGCTTCTCAACACTAATAGCCGTTGACAAAAAGCAATATTTGAGCAGGTGAAACCCTTTCTTCAAGATAACTATCTCTACTTGAAGTATTATATTGAATGTTGAAAAAATACCAACGAAGCATTATTATCATCAAGTGATCTCATCGTGACTCGCTCAACATCTCAGGATTCATCTTGGTAGAAAATATTTCCAACAAAAAGGATTTTGAACTTGTCCTTTTAACCAATTACCTCATCTCGATATTCTTGTATAAGTTCAACGTGTAATAACTATTCTAATGTCCAGATTTATCCTGTGCATCTGCATCTCATGTGGGTTCCCTGGTGATGGAATTTGCAGAAGGCAAGTCTTATAGAATTATCATTCCCCTATTTAAATATATGCTATCTACTGCAAAATGAAAATCCAGGCATTTATGACTAATCATTACTAAGTTCCAAATAATTCAAATATACTTTTCAGGTCATTCGCGTCTCAAACATAAGCATTAGATACTAGGCATTGGACGTTGCAATCTGCCTGCTGACCGAGGTAAGCTTTATTTTAAATCATAATAATCTGATTCAGTACTTGGACGCCTAACCAGTTTCCTCCTTCACTCTCTTGTTTGTCTAAAATTTTAGTCTGTTCAAGCATTGGAAAAGGCCTGATATGTCAAATGATGAAATCACCATCCCAAAATGTCTGCGGTCTCAATCCGCGGTGTAGTTCATTGTTACTTCATAACAGTCTCATATATCGGCTTACTTGTCTAAGATTCACGTCTGAGCTTCCGTCTTTTGAAGTCAGCCATTTATAAGCTGATCACCTTGTTCTGTTGCAAATCTAGAAAATTAAGCTTTGGATCTAGCTGCCAACTTACAACTGTTATTCCTGATCATTCCGCTTTCATGGTGCCTGAAATCGTGTATCGGCCATTCAAAAGTCTCTTAACCCGCCAACGTTGCTCATCTAAGTTTTAGTATTTTGAGCTAGCCATTCAGTATTTACACTATATTGTCTCTTTGATTCAATATTTTGTCCAAATTTTGTTTCCAAATAATTTCTATTCATCTTCCAGTTCTTTGTATCGAGAACAAATCTGTTAGATAATTGAAACTCTGGCCAGCAAGTACAATCTTGAGAAACATTAGTCAGCAAAGCTATAGATCTGTAATTAGATTGGTATTTCTCTGTTTATCCTGTAAATTTCGACCCCTAAGGGTGGAAGTCAAACAACAAAACGGCTGAAGACATAACATCTATCACCACCTAAGCATTATCTATTCCGTTTCACTGGCAAAAAAAAAAAAACCGCAAAACACTAGGAATGTGTAAAATATCTAAATATTTGTATCTATAGCTCTGAAACCACGTATAATCGTTTAATTAATAATCGTATACATCACACCCCTATCTTTTACAATTCTTCTCATCTGACCATCCGTACCTGAAACTTTCAGCCAGTCATATCTAAATCTGCTTTTAGTTGCATATATAATAATATTTCAATTGAATAAGATATTCATTAAGGAAATATCGTATCTTTTATATTTTTGCAAGGCGAACGGGATTTCTTTTCCAAACGAAAACTCGATTTAGTTGCTGGCTTTTCGCGTTTGATTGAGGTTTCTCTACAAAATTAAGATATTTCTCTTTGTTTGATAAATCAGAATGGAAAGACAATTATATCTGCCAAAAGATTACCTACTTCATTGTAGCTCAATTCTCCGATGCAATTAGTGCATCCTTCATAGGGCCCCGAAGCGAAAATACCCCAACGAGAAGTCAATTTTCTGTCTGTATTAGGTCTGTTCTTGCCTAGTGCTTATCACGACAAAAATCAAGTGAGTATTTTAAATTTAAAATTGCCATATTGTAACAATATATATGATAAAATCTGACTGTTGAAATTACCTGAATCGCAATTATAAAAGAAAGTATTAAGGAAAGATCTAGAAACAACAGCTTACACGCCTACGCACCCTCCGGCAATTAACTAGGTAGATATTATTTTAAGAAATACTACTTAGTATTATTCTGGAAGTTTTAAAAAGATGAATAAGAATAAGAAACATTAGTTTTGCTCAAAGAGCAATTTAAAATTACTGCGAGGTCCCCGCATGTCGCTTTTCAATTTTTTTAAAGCTCGACTTCTTCCCAGTTTCTCTTTGCTCATTAACATACTGCAAATTGTGATCCCCCAATCTAGTCTATTATACAGCCAGACAGTTTACGAGCCGCTGAAGCGTGTTGACGCTGGCAACGGTTCTGATTTCTCCAATGAGATTTCTGGATCACCGAATAGAATGATACTAAAGAGTCAAGACTTGTTTCGTGATTCCAGATCGAACAGGCCCGTTTTACCGAAGTTCCTCGAGCGATACCTCTCCAGAGCAGCTGTAAGTTTACATTTCTCACCTTCTGATCTCCTAACACGTCACATGACAATCACAGTACTATTGTCTATATTTCTTAGGGCCACCGATCCAACCAAGACAAATGTCCCGTAATTGCACTGTGAACATACTACCTAGATTAGATTTGTTATGCAGCAGTATTTAAAAGAATTACCATTCCAGTATTTCAACTATCATGATACATATACATTTGGACTCATTATTTCTTGCGAAGTTCGTATCGGAAGCAAGGGGATTCTGACTCTGTCCCACGATGCTATCGTCGTGGGTGAGTTCCTTCCTTGGGGCATACAATGATTCCACTACTGGATCTACAGCCCTCCTAAGGTGTTATTGCCATTTACTAATATCAAAACTTATTTGGCTAACGTTTGTATTATAGGAATGCCTCCACCCTAGTAGCAAGATCACTATGCTTTGAAATAACAACGATTTACAAGCCTCACCCGAACAATAACAAAAATAGCGGATAGAGAGGCAGTGAGGAAGGAAGGAAGGGAGGAAGGGAGGAAACCGTTAACGAATGTTTGTTCAATCACAATACAAGACAACACCAGACAAGACTTATTTCTTTTCGATTGTGAATACTGCATGCTTGAAGATATCCATAGTATTCGCATATTTCCTGTTGAACATTTTCTGCATTGTTCGTAGCACAATCGAATTCCGCAAATACAGATTTGCATAAGAAATATCATTTCTAGTGAAACCTGGATTCTCACTTCCGTGGATTCAGCAGCGAAATACTTCTGCCTGCTACCGCTTTGAAATTTGTATCATATTTCCATTCATGTACACCCACCAGGCCACCACAGCAGATCTCTAAGATATTTACGAAGGATGCGACCTATATGGTGCAGAAAAGAGACAAGTTTCCAAGCACATCTCAAGTAATCTTACAAGAGATGCATCTTCGACTTCGGCCCCATCGTGCCCTGCATTGACTGAGACAAAGAACAGACGAATGCAAAACTTCACCTTTCGAAACGATGAGTTAAGCATCCATGAATTTGTCCGAGTATCTTAATGATTGTATTTAATATTATGTAGGGTTGCACCGAATCCTTCGTGTTGGTGTTTGAAGTTTGGTGGTGTGAGCGCGGCGTAGCTAAGCCAACCTTTCGGATGAACACTGAAGTCTGTCGCTCAAATAAAGGCAAGCAATAATGTGAGCGGGAAAATCTCAGTGTTATTCAAACGTGATTGAATCAATTAACTGCAATTATGTAATTAATGAAGAATATCTGCAATTGTGATGCAGATCATGGCAACTCATATCTTCTCAATTTACGAGGTCACTCTACTGCAGGCCGGGACGGGAAAATCAAAAATTGGTAGGATTGCGGCCCAGCCATCCAATAAATTCATTCATCATGGGATTTATCAGGGAACTCTTAAACAAGCGGCTGTCGCATATTCTATCCCACCATAAAGGTACATCTTGCAAACCTTCTTTTACACTCCGCCACTCAAATCATTTTCACAACCGCAGGTACCAAAGTCTTCCAACAGAATACCCACATCAAAGAAACTTCAGGACGCACATCTAGAATAAATAACTTATTTAATGCGCCTCATGCTGTTGCTTTGCAGCAGGCCCCTACCGTCACATAATATATGCGGAGTACCTACTTGAGTGCTTCGAAATGTTCTATTTGAGTTCCACTGTTTCCCGCGCTTGAGCCTTTCCAGATTTTATTTCTTCTCGCAATAAGTCACCTTGAGAATTCTTTCAAATGATTCCTTTATAATTGAAATTGTGCAAGAGTTTCAAAGGAAAACAAATCGGATGATTGATTCCCCAATTCCAATTCCGCCCGAAGCTGGTCTTGAGGTCGGGCGTCAAAGACCTATCAGTCATCAAGATGGATTGCAGGTGGATTGGGAGGCGCAAAGGAAATACGAGGCGGCACTTGTGCAGCGACATATTGTGGCGGAGTTGGAAGGGAATCGACAGTTTCTAAGAGAATATCAAAGAATAATGGGATTGAGCGTCTTGTGGTTTTGGGTGGTTGTGTTGCTGATGGTGGCACTTATTGCTGCTGGAATTGGGGGTGGTATTGCAGGGGGAATGAATGTAAAGAAAAACAAAGAACATGATCAGAAGTATGTAATCTTTTGCTACCTTGCAAAACTTCTGCTAACTTCCACGTAACAGGCATGGGGATGGGCGGTCAAATGCAGACAAGACGAATATAACATCACCGTGTCAAGATAATCCATACATAAACAACACGATAGTTTCAGTAGACCCAGGAGGAGATGTTGAAATCAGCAAATTCCGAATCTTTTGCAATCGAACTTTTGATTTGGACTCGAGTATCCACCTCATGAAATTTGCAGTTCCTGACACTGTTGCAAATATGAGCAGTTGCATGGCGACTTGTCTAGACTATAACATGGGAGGTGCGGTTCAAGCCAGTAGTAATGGATCAACTGATATATGCTATGCTGTGTCACTCGGCAAAGACAAGACAAGCGAACAACAATGGTGCAAGCTACTCTCTGCTACTGGATGGGGGACTGATGAAGTTGGCGCGGATTGTGCTGTGAATCTTGGACCGGCAATAACTCCCACTAGCAACACCAAGGAGAGTATCAGGACTACTTCGGCCACCTCACAGGAGATATCTCTTGATACTCAATCTATCTCGTCCGCTGTAGAATGGATAGTTACTAAAGATGGCACAACACAGACTTGGGTGATCAACAGCCAGAGTATTGTCAGCTTTTATACAGCGACCTGGATACTTACAAATAATGGAATAGCTACAGCGAGTGTAGCATCATTTACTCCCTCTTATATACTTCAAACTGCCAATTAAATAACCAGGAGAGTAGATTTGTACTTGATTCAGAATCTTTAATTATTTGTACAATAATTAATGGAAGTTCAAACGCAGGAGGCAGGCTGATTGATCAAGGATAAATAGGAAATGCCTGTACATTAAACATGGGATGTAGCCTTAATACAAGCAGCAGTGGCTTAATGTATCTAGCAACAATGATCACTCATTAATAATATCAATACTTTATACAGTCACTAGGCACCTGAAGCAGTAAAGTTCACAATAAATGATATGAGAAAGAATGATAGATTTAACTTCATCTAAAGTATCGAAATTATGGAAAGTATGTACACCCTGAGAACAAGCGGAGTTGGAGTTGGTAGAAAATTCACTCCGATCTCTTTTCATGGTCAGTTTGATATATGTTCGGTCCCCTTGATTTTATCCTCAAAGCTTTCGGGAGATGTGATCAAATCGGATCCAGTCGTGATTTTGTGTTCAACAGGGACAGAAAAAGAAGAACCATTGCTCGGGCATTCTCAAGATAAGGAATTCCCATCAAGCCCGCATGCTGAGAGCACCATATTAGCTGGTGTCCATAGTGGCAGTTTTTCCGCCGGGTAGTCTGTAGTCGGGCTACATACTTAAATTGGTATGCGAGTTGACAGTAGAAGGTATTGAAGAGAAATTTAATGTTAGACTAGAGCTTTCATAGTTTAAGGTGCAAAGGAAAGTAGGAGGAAGATTATTGACTCACAGTAAAAACGTTTTCGAAAATGCTAACCCTCTTCCATACTCCACAATGGTACCGCGACTAGTCATTACTTATTTAGATTTGGAGTCCTTTACTTCATTTTCTTCATTTATCTTTACTCAAATCAGAGCAGTGACAACTTGGAGCCAATATAGCTACACGTCCAGGTCCCTGTGACTAAAGGTTGGTCAACCTACAAGGTGAATATTTTGGTGAATCTTCCCATTATCCTGTAGCTTGGTATACTAATTGTTGTTCAATGTGACGCGCTTTTGCACAATATTCATACAAGATTACATCCTCATTAGTGTGCAGAATCAGGCACACAACTACCACTGTCATTAACTTAGAAAATCCCCTACACTAGATCACTATCCACCTCATGAGCACATTGGCACAACGAAAGCAATACTCAAGAGGATTGTTCAAGCAAGGCTGTAGAACCAAGAAGCAAAATGGTCGTAAAATATCTTCGCAGGGAAGTTCATAAGAACGAGCCAAGCCATTACTGGTATGCAGACACTTGATTGTTGTGGGAGATGGCTCTATGAACCTTAACTCGTCGGGGTTTTGTGAGCGGTATCCAACCTTGTATCTCCAAATTCGAATGCTAACAGCCTTGGAATACTACAGCAACACAATGGGAGTTGGCAGTTTCAATAAAATGCATTTGATAACCTATGGTTGAAGGCCCAGTATTATTTTGATACTATTGCAGCAGACCGTCCAGCTGGATATGCTCCGAGAAACCTTGAGGGCGTGGATTGATTCTTTCATCTCCTTCCAATTAATACCATCAGCATATCTATAGCTTCGGGACTCGGTATCTAGTTCAATCAAAGAAAAGGTTAAACTTTACCCGGCTATATCGGTATAATTACCTTCGAGTTTCCTACATGTAAATCCTAACAATGCAGATGCTACAAACTTTGGAGCATTTTCCGCGCAAGTCAACTAGCGGAAACTTTCATCACGAAAAAACACAACACAACCAGAAATTAGTGATATCCATCCCATGTGTCTGCTATGAATCGGAAACATAATCCTGAGGTATTTTTCATCTAATGATACCCACCTGAAAAAGATGGTCATCACGACATGGCCATCACTACATGGCCATCACAACCATATAACTTTTCAGTGCTTCTAATTGATCCACCTATTCTAACAGCAGTCACTGCATCAGAAATATTTAATTGTGGCTTTTTTGAGAGAGACTTCCCCCCAAAGTCCATCAAGTGCAAGCCCACATGCTACTAATATCTTATCATCATCTACCCCCCTTCTTAAAACTTATTGATGTTGTGAAGATGGCCAAACGTGGGTAATTTTGCATGGGAGTTAGAGGCTCTTCATATACAAAATGTGCTGTCCACTCACAGATTAGAAGTAAATTAAACAAAGGGCATATTCACAAAGTTCATAATGCTGAGGGATCCGGTTGAATAAATCTCGGCAATCTGGAGGTGACTGGAGCGACGAGCATTTATGTGGGGAACTGGTGAACCTAAGGTTGAGCCTGAGTCGGAGCCAGTCGGGCACTAAACACGCCAAAGTTACCTAATTGTAATTTCACAACGCGACGCGCCACAGCTTAGTACCATACTTTTAGTACCTCCCTTCACTTCACAGACGTAATGAATTTGGAATTCACCACAAACGGCAGAAATGGAGCAATGGGAAGATGGAAAAAGAGAACTGTTTGAGCAGCTGGAAAAGGTCTGCAACAAAATTGAGCGGAACCTTAAAAATGGTAAGTTTACATGTCTCAATTAATGGAATTTGTATACTGATCATACATGAATCGCAGAACTTGTGGATGGCGAAAATACAATTATTCGAAAGGATGAATTGGAGAAACTGCGATTGAAGGCGAATGTCTCCGAAACTGATGACGAAAAGAACGCTGCTGAGATTCGGTCAAACGAAGATCCACTACAGGAGAAGGGTTTGAGAATAAAGATCCTGGAGGAAGACATTTTAAGACTTAAAGAGGAGTTAAGATCAAATCGAAATGCGGTTTCTCGAGCGGAAAGGCTGGAAGAAGAGAACAATCGTCTTACTGAGGAATTGAAGAAACATCAGAATGTAGCCTCAAGGGTAGGAGATCTTGAGCAGCGGAACAAAAAACTGTCCATGGAGCCAAGCAATGATACCACACGAGCAAGAGGTCTAGAAGTTTCTAGTACCGATGATGAAAGGTCAGGTTTTTTTGATAATGGTCAAGTACCTGCAATGGTCCGGCAGTTGAATTATAAGGAACTTTTGCATGAGCATAAGCGAGTCAAGGAACAGTGGTCGACTCAAAAAGAAAGAGCCGATAAACTTGCTGAACTATTGAGGGAGAAAAATGTGAAGTTACGTCAATGGAGAGTGTGGAGCGATGAGCAACAGGGAACCTCCAATGATAAAGCTAATAAATCTACTGCACAAGGGCAAGGCATCCCGAAATTGAGGCTCAGGCGTCAAGAGTCAGAAGGAAGCAAAGTTCTGATACCTGAACCAATTTTGAAGAATGATCCATCAGATAGTGTTCTTCCTCGGCCTTCCAGATTCCCTAGAATAAGCCCTGCAATCGATCTTCAAGAAGATGAGAGTAATGAACAAGCCGGTCTAGATGGCTCTAAACATGGCAATGAACCGGCAGATCACGAATCTGCGCAACTTCCGAGACATAAACACAGAGTCCAGCCTTTGAGTAGCGTCGAGGAAGCTCAGTCCTTAACCATCGAACATCATGATTCAAGCTCTACACAAGATCCTGAATCCTCTCAATCCGATGGTGTGAAACATGAGCTCCGTGAAGAACTAAATCTGAAGACACCCAAGGTGCCTTCATCTGACGATTTACCAGGATTTATATCTGCTCGTCCAGTTCAAAAGAGGAAAAGGAATCAACGTGAATCAGAACAAACGCCTATACCCAAGGTAAAGGTGGAGGATCTTGGTTCAAGTAGCCCTGTCATAAGTAGAACGCTTCACGCCAGCGAAAGTCTCGATTTGGATGAAATCGGCGACAAAGTCAGGACACCTAGAAAGCGCCGTCGAGTATTTCAGCCCTTCAAAGAGGACGTTGAGAATGAAGCCGAGAATGACGTGGTTGATAAGATGTTACTTGAAGATAGCATGGATCAGAGGAATCAAGCTTCAACACCCGTTACAATTGAACAGCCAAGGAGGGCAATGATTACTCCAATGAGCAAGAGGAACAAGAGCTCAGCTGTCACTCCTCTGCAACCACTCAGTACCAATGATCGCATCCTTCCGAATACAGTGGATCGTAATCTACCTGCCAAACGGCAGCGCAAATCAAGTGCTCTCAACAGAGGAATCGAAGAAATACTTGAAGATGGGGGGCTAACAGGCCTTGCAAAAACCCCTACCGCTGTGAGTAAAGGACTTGTTCATTCCACTAATGATCTCGATGTCCTTTTAAGTTCCCCTCCAACAAAAATTACAGCCTACCCAACGCCGCAATCTGCAGCTCCACAAGTACGACCGGCCATACTTCTACCATCTAAGCTATCTACCGAAATAAATAAGAACCTCCTCGATAGACGAAATATTTTAGATAATGATTCCCCCTTCTCAAATCACCAGGAAGACATCGATCGACAAGCATCCCCTGTTCCAGTTAAGAAGGCGCCTGTTGGCAACGAAGAAAATGAAGTCACTAAGAGAGCCATTACCCGCCCTCGACCTGGCATTAGTAACGGCATTCTTAGCTTAGAAAGAAACGCATCTGCAATCAATGAGGGCGATGAAACTGTCAAAAAACCAAGCAGCCGCTCCCGATTTGGCGATATGGAGGAAATTCCTAGACCGTCATTAATAGGTTCCAGGGAAGATTCAATAGCATCTGCAAAGCTGTCCCCAGAACGAACAACGCGAGCATCTCGAGAATCAACTAGGTCACCTAGAAAATGTACCCGAAATGAGACAGTAAATTCCAAGCCACCAACTACAATAAGAAGAAGGCCGAGGAGAATGGCCGGGAAAGACCATGACACGGATGATGCCGCACAGAGGCCATATCGACTACGTCCCGTGGATTTGTTGAAACTCGATCATTTCAAAATAAATCCAAACTTCAATCAAGGTTATGATTATGCATATACAGAGGTGGTTCGTGGCAAGGATCGTCAATGTCTTTTAGGATGTATCAAAGAAGAATGTTGTGGGAGACAGTTTGGTGCGTTGGCACAAGCCCTATGTCCTGTTAGAGATAATCCAACAGTTTCAGAAAAAGCGGAGGAAGATACCCTCCTTGAAGAGTACCTGGGCGACAACAAATATAAGATTTGGTCCATGGGAAAACAAGAAAGAAAGGAAACTTTAGCACAAGCTAGAAAGTGGAAAATATCGAATACAATGGGGAAGCATCGATCTGTTGTTCCGAGAAGAAATACTCCACCTGGTTTTTGGGATGCCGACTTTCCAAACACACAAGAAGATGAGGCACTACGAAAGAAGCAAAAGGAAGTAGAGCGCGAGAAGGTAGCTGAAAGATACGCGGAGGCTATGAGGCCAGGGGGTGCATGGCTGTTCAAGGACGAATGAATGATTCCACAGCTTAATTGTGATCAATATGAAGCGTATATATATGTGTGAGATGGGTATTTTTCGGGGGCATAGATATACAAAATACCCCTAAAGCGTTATTGATTTGTCGGCTTGCTGCTGTGGGGAGTCTTTATAGGTACTGTTTCTGGTAGACCTGATACGGGCATCATTAAATACAGTACATTTTTATGAGATTACAGACAATGTCTACATATCGAGATCAGTGATGATAATTCTATGAGGATTAGCTGACTATGATAAATTTAATATACGCGCTTGATCCCTTTCTGCATTGTAATATTTCCTCGGGCCTTGTTGCTCGGCTTCTCCTCAAGGTTACTGTGGCTGAACAATTACCAAGGTGTGGCTTAAATGCGCTAAATTTAACTCGCGGCTGTGGAAAACCACCGGCTTCAACGGTGCGACCGATCAATCATCATCATCGCGACAACTTTAAACACCTACCATTATTCAGGTACCATCTGAAATATTCTGCTACTTACACCATAGAAGAAGATCAGAAAACACAATTGGTTCATGACCGCAAAATATCTTCAAGATGGCTGATCAACCACCAGGAATGCAACATGAAGACTCCATCAGTTCGCAGGATCCCCATTCTCAAGGGGATAAAGGAAAGACGAAGAATAGAAGGCCAGCAAGTGAGGAACCTAAGATTTGATGCTCTGTGTAGAGGTGAAATACTAAGAAACGTTTGCAATGATTAGATACGGCGTTTAGACAACAAAGATTGAAGGCATGGCAGTGCGTGGCTCTTGGAATTTATTGCGCAAAGATGAAGCTGACATGATACCAGACCAATTCTGACACCAAAAACTGTACTTCCATTATTCTTCGCCATCGGAATTATATTCGCCCCAATTGGTGGTGGGTTATTATATGCTAGTAGTTTGGTCAGTAATTGAAGGGCGCCTTTCACAAGAGTGTTTCAATGAGGGCATAACTGATGTTTTGAAATAGGTTCAAGAAATTGTTCTGGATTATTCGAAATGTCATACGGATGCACCATTATGTGAGGATTATAACGACAGCGGAGACCTTATGCCTGCGAGCGACGTGAAGATGTTCTTCAAAAAACCGTATACATATACTGGAACAGCTCCAGAGTGGTGTAGAAAGGATATCAACCAAACATACTACAACGGCTCCGTCGCACATGCTAGTGTTCCAGCTGTACAATGTCGACTCACGTTCCCAGTACACACTGATATGGAACCACCTGTTCTATTCTACTACAAGCTCACACGAATTTTTATCAAAACCATCGACGATATGCCAAATCCTTTGATGCAGACCAGCTTTCTGGGAAAGCCGTTTCAGCAGGTACCATTCGTTCTAGTGATTGTACACCACTTACCACAGTAAATGATAATGGTGTTGATAAACCATATTATCCCTGTGGCCTAGCTGCAAACTCCGTCTTCAATGATACATTCACCAGTCCATTCTTACAAAATGTCGCGGGGGCAACCAATAGCAACAGTTCAGGTACCACATATAACATGAAAAACAACTCGGATGTTTCATGGAGTAGTGATAGAGAACTATATGGCCCAACAAAATACAAATGGGCAGATGTCATTGTGCCTCCAAACTGGGTTGAACGATATCCAAACAATTACAGTGATGATTATCACCCTGATCTTGAGAATGATGAAGCATTCCAGGTGTGGATGAGATTGGCTGGTCTCCCAACATTCAGCAAATTGGTGCAAAGAAATGATGATGATACAATGAAGTCTGGACAGTATCAAGTCAACATCACACATCGTAAGCTCTAGACCTGGATCTTTTTATTCGACTTCTAACCTTTCGATAGTTTTCAACGTTACAGCATACGGCGGTACAAAATCTATTGTCATCTCCACTCGCACTGTTATGGGGGGTAAGAATCCTTTCCTAGGTATCGCCTATATTGTTGTTGGAGGTCTCTGCATCCTACTCGGCGCACTCTTCACAGCCACTCACCTCATTAAGCCAAGGAAACTTGGTGATCATACCTATTTGAGTTGGAATAATGACAACCCTTCAACGGCGACTACAAGTGGACGTGAAATGGGTGGAAATATGGGCTAAATCTTGATGTTAACTGAATCACCAAGGGGACGTGTAAATTAGAGATGGATGATGAGATATGAGGCAGGGGTTGTTGTATTCGAACAATTTCTTTTGGGCATTATGGCGTCTGGGTATTATGGGCTTTTGATCTGTCGTGCTTTTCAAAAAGCATTATACTGTGCGAGAAAAAGTGGCTGGAAGGAGGAACATTTGGTTGGTCTTGGGGAATCAAACGGTGCTACAAATGTGTGGACCAATTTTTTTAGAAATAATTTATTGCCTTCAAATAGGAGTGTGGATATCTTTTGCTTATTTTTCGAAATCTAATAGTTGTGATTTTGTAGAGGGGGTCCTCTGCACGGTTCCATGTATTGAATCAGTGGAACAAGTGCTCCTGATTATCCTTGTACTCAATACTGAGATACGTATTATTGTGATGTGGGATTATTTTGTCCGGAAATTGACCTGGAATGAGTGTGTTCGGGCACGAAGAAAGCTTGCATCTGCAGGTATGTATTGTTTATGATTTGAATTTGTTTCGGTGCAAATATCTGGAGGGCGACCTAGGAGGATTTTTACATGATTGGAAAGGGCTCATGGATGCTGCCCAAGAATGAAGTAGACAATTATGAGATTGGATTTCTCTCCAGAGTATTTAAATGCATCATCTAGGAACTTGATAGCGCCATGAGTAGGGATTCATGAGGGTAAAGAAAAGATATTGACAAAGTTATGCTACGGATATAATCTTCTGAGCTGGTCTGTCTCGAAATCAATTTCATCAACTACCATTTAACCCAGGCTTTGTCCATATTGGATATCCTAGAGAGGAGAGGATGATATTTGCATACTCGAGTTCTTTGTGTTGATCCGCAGTTAACACGAGGTTGATACCCAAGCTGAAATTGAAGGGTGGGTTGTGCTAGATTCCTTAAATAATACGTGCCGCTATGTTTCATTGCTCAAGTACGTCACTTTTCGATGAAGAGATACCTAAGCCAGAGAAGCATTGTATATAATCAATCTAAGCTTGGGTTTCATATTAGATAGGATGGGGAATTCTAGAGATTAAAAACCTTTAAAACAATAACAATAGTTATTTTACTTTAATTGGCGTCAAGTAAGGGATTCGGGGGCGGATATGTCAATGAATCACAACGTTTTCGATCATTCTTTAGTAATTCTTTCCACCTACGTTTTTCCCAAGTCTGGAAAGTGGTCATTACATTTCATTGACTATTTAATTGGCTGATTTCGTATTTTCATATATCTGGAAGCGCTCCTTTCAACATAAAGTAGAAAACAATAGAAGCTAGGTCTCTTCACATAGCACCGCCTGGTTTTTGATAGTATAAACGACTTTAATCCTGCCAAAGATGTACTACAATCTCATGGTGATAATCCAACAGTATAATTTTGAGATAATGAGTTGGGCCTCTGATGGCAAACGTTTCGCCAGCTACAAGGCATATTACGTCGGGCCTAGGGCCAGGTAAAACTCGCACGGGGCTGATGCATGTAGCTATAGATTCATTCCCTATTTTCGGCCCCCCTCATTTAGGCGACTCATTTACATTAAAACAGCAAATTTTTATTTGTCATTTAAAGTCTCTTGACAAAATACATGATTGTTTTAAATTCTGGACATGTAACCCTTTTTAAATATCTCATTATCTTTATTAATAATTATTAATATTTAAATACTTTTCTAAATGTTTTACACTCGATCTAGTAATAGAATAATAATTCATTTTGGAATAAAGTATATGATTGTAATCAAAAAGCAAAAATGAAGAATCAGATTTTATATTTTCTATGATTTATTAGTATTTTTAGATAATTTGGCTTGGGGTGTAGGAGGGTGGTTGAATGAAGGGGGGGGTTGATAGTAGAGTAGGGGCCATAAGGATCATAATATTTAGCTGTTATCATTGCTATTGATTAAATGTATTCAATACAGAGAAAATGTGGGAAATCTAAGTGATCTACATTCATAATCAGATCGTTTGCTGAATCAAACTGCATGGTATTGGCTTTGAACTTTCCCTTGTTTGGACCCAGCATTTAAATCTCACGAGTAACGTTTTGAAAGGATTGGAAAGAAGTCAAGATTCAAATCACTACAGTCTGCAGACTTATAGTGGAGCCATGACGTGCTATTGGCAGCAGTAATGCAAGAATGGTTTGGGATGAAGGTGATGAGAGACGAGGCTTTTAATGAGAGCAAGATGCCTCATTGTGGTTGGTTTTTCTTGATACTGCTTTTTATTGTCTTCCTAGGGAACCATGGTCATTAATACGTAGCCGTCTACTTGGAGAAGGTCTTCGTTTATGATATCGTCTCCATAGACCAATCCCAACGCCTAGCAAGGAAGTTTGCGTTGTTCACATGCAGAAAAATCATTTCAAATGTGGCCTAATTAACTTGTGAATTATATGCTCGGATGTGAATATCCAAGGTAGTTAACTAAAGGGGGATAGCCAATCTCGCGATCAGTCGCTTTGTTGATCAGTTGAGAAGAGTTTCACAAGAGAGATATATGTATAATAAGTTTCTTTTCAATTAACAAAATGATTTTCAAATTGTTTGCAACTAACGAAGTGGTATAATAACATTCACAGGAAAATCGTCAGGTTCTGTACAACAAATGATGAGACTGATGCTCAATAGCTGAAATACTGCACTGGAAAATGCAAATCAACAAGCCCAAAATTGTCCATCCGCTTTTTTATCTTTTAGTTCCGGGTCAAATTGTCTCTGTTTATATTTGTGAAGATTCATAATAAGTGTATTAAATCACTTACCAATATCTTATCAATTAAGAGATATCTTGATAACTAATATATATATAATATGATTTTACATTATAAAATTATATTATTATATAATTATATAATAGAATCTTTTATTAAATTGATTTAGAATGAAATAGAATCAAATGGAAATATATAGAAGATTGTTACTAAATTGATTAAATCTGATTGGTTGTAGTTTTCTTTTTATTATATAAAATAATACTATAAGATTTGATTTAAATCGATTTTATTTATAAATATAGAATATATTAGAATACTTTTATAATATATAAATATAAGGATATTCTTTAAAGAAAACCTTAAATAAATTAAATAAAATTAAAATAAAAAGGATTAGAATAAATATATAATAACCTTATTATTTTTATTTCGTTATTTGATCATTCCTATCAACAATATAACTACATCTTTCAATATTATATTATTATATACATTTTAAACCTATATTATAATATAAATCTTCTGCCTTTTAATAGGTTATAAGTCCGAATAATTATACTAATTAAACAAAGGAATATAGCTTGATTTAAAGCTATATACTAGCTATTAAGTTATCGAATACTGTTAATTATTTCGATTTCAAATCGAATTATCATTTTAAATAAACCTTATAGCCTATATCCCTAAAACTAAATCTAATTAAGTATATAAAACTAGGTCCTTAAACAGTATATTTATACTATAAGCTACCTATAGCGGATAATATATTAATTTCTTTATACTAAAATGCCCTAACTTAATTAGACTTTAATCTATATAAATAAAAGCGCTAAATTAAAAGATGGCTGGTTTATCAGATCTTCAAAAAATAAAATCGATTTTAAAAATCGATTTATTCACTAAATCCATTCGAATTCTTGAAAACTAGCTATATATATATATATAGATTAGTATTAATCCAATATATAAAACCAATAAGCTTATAATAAAAAGGCTTAAAATGGTTTTCAGTATTAGTTTTAAATCTGATCTTTTAAAAAGCAGATCTAATTATATAAAATGGATTAATAAAGCTAAGCTTTTTCTAGAATTAAATAGTTTTATATTATATATTAATGGTATAGAGATGCTATTTAATAAAAGTCTATATATAAACGAATTAGGAAAGGCTATTTCATCTGAATTAGCTATTAAATATAATGAAAAGGTCTCTGAATACTAAAGAAATGAAAGAAAGGCTTTAAAAACTATTAAATCTATAATTAGCTTTGAATTAATTAAAAGATTCAAGAATAAAAAGATAGCTAAAAGCTTATAGAATTTTATTAATAAAATATTTGGAGAATCTTTTATTGAATTAATGGGAAGATATTTAAATAGGTTAATAAAATCTAATTATACAAGTTTTAAAAGAAATGGATGAATATATTAATTCAATCCAATTATTATACAATTATCTAAAATCAATAAAATTCGATATTTTTAATATCTTTATAGTATAGTTTCTTTTTAGAGGTTTATTAAATTCATTTAATAATTTTGCTTTTCGAAAATACGAAGAATTAGCCAAAAATCCGGCTATTATTGATCTGGATATATTCTTTTCCAAACTAATATTAAAAGAAATTAGAATATAAGCTAATATCGATTTAAATGCTAATAAAACTAGTTTTAATAAAGCTTTCTATTATAAATATTACTTTAAAAAAAAACATTTAAAATCAAAATGCTTTATAAAATACTTTGAATTAAAAACTAATAAAGGGAACAATAAAAAGCATTTTAATTCAAATTTCAATATTAATTCGAATAAATCTATCTTTAATAAGCAATTAATGGTTATAAACCATTATATAAATTCAATTAATTTATTCTTTAAATCTAAATATAAATTTATATTAAATTTTAATACTATAAAGCATTATTTATTTAATAAGAAATAGTTTATAAATTATAAATTATTAAATAATTATTTTATAATTATAATTAATAGAAAAAAGCTTTATATTAATGGTATAAAAATATTCTTATTTTAATTAATAATAAATCTAAGATGTTATTGTAAGGGGTGTATTATATTTCTTATATAACTTCCGTTTTTATAAGTTCAAATAAAATAATTTAAAAAGAATAGATTAATTATTTTATTCTATCAAAAAATAAGATTAATATTATAATAAAAAGGTTAATATACAAATTATAATTTTCTAGTTAATTAATGTATATTATCTTAATTTTAAGATGGATTTTAAATACCTTAAAAGTATTAATGCCCCTACAATAAAAAAAGAATTAATTTAAAAGTTAAACTTATTATTAAATAGAATTGATTTAAACTTAATCTATAAGAGATTAGGCTATATAAATAAAAGATTATATTTTCAAATCCTTAAATATCCAATTAGACAAAACTAAATCCAATTTAGATGTATATAAATCATACAAATTCAGCAAATTCCATTAGAAAATAAACAAAAAGCCTTCAAAAATCCTTAAATTAAATTTCAAATTCGAAAAGTTCAGTTTAAATATAACTGGGCCATTTAGAACTATAAAAATTAAAAATAAAAAATACTTTTTAATCTTTATTAATTAAGCTATTAAAGCTATTTGGATATATTCTATTAAATTCAAATTTCAAACCTATAATATTTTAATAAAATTCTATAATCTAATTGAAAATCAATTTAATATTAATATTAAAATACTAAAATTAAATAATACTTTTAAATTTCTTTTGAATAAAATGATCAAATCTTATTCGAAATCATAAAATTATATATAGGTATATTAATCTATATATTTACTTTCAAAATGGAATAATTGAAATATTAAATAGATATATAATTGAAAAATTAATTTGTTTAATTAAAAAAAAATATCATTTTTTTTATAGCTATATCTAATTAAAGTTATTACTTATATTAAAAATAGAATATATAATAATTCTATAAATAATTTATTATTTAATTAATATATAATAAAAAGCTTAATTTAATTTATATTAAAATTCTAGGCTTTTTTATTTATATTATTAATAATAAAAAGATTTACAATAAAAAAATGGATTTTCGAATTTGAAAAGGTATATTAATAGATTATAATTCGTTCAATAATTATTTAATCTATATTCTGGTTAATAAAAAAGTAATTAATTCAAAAAATATCGATATTTAAAAAGATCTTATATATTTTAATAAATATAAAGATCAAGATCTAAAGCTATTGAAAAAAGAAAACCTTGAATATTAATTTATTTAAGATAATATAAAGATTAAAAATACCATTAGCGTTAATAAACATCAGCCTAATTCCAAAATAAACGAAAATAATAAAAATAACGAAATATTTAATTATATAAAAGTTGACCTTGGTAAACCTATTATTAATAAATTTACATTTAAAAAATCAATAAAATTTACTATATAATAATCTAAGCGAATAAAAAAGCCTAATTCTAAATAATAAAGGTTTTAATAATAACGGAAAACATATACTTTTTTTATTATAGATTTGTTTTTCCAGATATTTTAATTCAATTAATAAAAAAGTAAATATTGAAATAGATTAATAAGATTTTCAATTAATTTTCAATACAAAGCTTAAAAATAATAATAAAATTATTATTAATAAACTAGATTATATATTAATTGAATTTAAATCCTATAAAAAAACTATTAACTTTTCGGAAAAAGAATATTAACTAAAAACTATAAAATACAAAATAAACACTTTTGAATCTAATAAAATGTAAAATATTATTAACAATTCTAATAATAATAAAGCTTTAAAGATTAAATAGATATATAAAATAAAGGATTCAAATGAATTTATTAGATTCAAAATCAAATTCGTTATTAAAAAATTCAAATAGCTATATAGATTAGATTATATTAATATATATATATTTATAATTAAATCTATAATATAAAAACTTTTTATTTGTATTAGCTTTTTAAAATGATTGGCTAATTTATAAAATTGATATAATATTAACATTTGTATAAAACAATATCGATATATCATTGTTATTAAACCCATTAAAAAGCTTTAATGAACTAAACAATAAAGCTTTAAAGTTAAATAAAGCTTTATATAGCCTAAAACAATTAACTAGAATATAGTATTATACTTTAAAAAACGTATTAAATAAATTAGGCTTTATAAATCTAATTTCCGAAAAATACATTTTTATTAATAAAAATAAAAATATGATTTTAAATATATATATCAATAATATCGCTATATTAACCCCAAATTAAAAGATTATTAATAAATTTATTAATAATCTAAAAGAACATTTTAATTTGAAAGATTTAGAATCTATAAAAGATTACTTAAGTATCTAAATTGAAAGGATTAGTAATACATTAAAACTATATTAATTAGAATATATTTAAAAAAGTGTTAACTAGATTTAATATATTAGATTCCAATTCCGTCTCCATTCCAATGAACTTTAAAATGAAGCTAATTTATAATAAAAAGAAAGCTAATAATAATAATATTAAGTTATATTAAAAAATAATAGACTTTTTATTATATTTAGTTTTTGGAACTAGATTAGATATAATATTTTCTATATCCAGATTAGTTAGCTTTTCATCTAATTCCAGCGTAAAGCATATTCAAACTATTAAAAGAATATTAAGATATTTAAAAAGCATTATAAATAAAAGTATTAATTATAATAAGATCAAAAACCTTTATATTCAAGGATTTTGCAATACCGATTATAGAAGAAAAATCAATACATATAAATCCATTAATGGATATGTATTTATACTAAAAAATGGATTTATTAATTGGAAAATTCAAGTTACAGTCTATAATAGCCCTTTCTACAACCAAATCCGAATTTATTACTATAAATCTAATTGCTAAAAAAAGCTGTTTATATTAAAAAGTTATTATTAAAGCTTAATTTATATAAACAAAATAAATTTCCTTTATATACAAACAATCAGGCTGCATTAATACTTATTAAAAACTTTATATTTTATAAAAAAAGCAAGTATATAACAATTAGATTCTATTATATTTGTGACGCTTATGCTGTATAAGAGCTGAATAAACAGGGTCAAAAGTATTCTTAGAATTTACAATTGAAGACCAAAGAAATGGTCATCTATCTATCTATATATATAGTTATGTATATATAATCGGGTACGTATGGGTACTATATATGATTATATCCTTTAAACCAGAGTACAAATAGAAACCGTATATATCCATTTTATTAGTATCGGTATCCGTTTATAATCCATTTATAATACTATCCCCCTATCTTTTTAAAGCTTGTTTTAAACGTTCAAATTATATTTATCCTTTTCTATATAAAATGCTAATTTTTATTCGATCGAAATCTGTTTACATTTCAGGCGATAATATATTATAAAAAAGAGTATATAAAAGAATTTTGCTTTTTTGTATAGCAAAGTGTATAATAGCTAAACAAAAAGATTCTATTTAAAAGCTAGATTTAAATATATATTCTTATATTTTCTTTTTCATTTTAATTTTTAATTCTTTTAATTAATTATTAAATCTTTTTAATTAAAATAGTTATTATATATATCGACTTTAATACCAATTTAACTTTTAACAAAGCTTGAAAAACTATGCTAAATATGTTATCGGATTTAAAAAGCAAAACGATTATATTGTTGGAGAACAATAAAGAAAAAGAAAAAAAGAAGGAAAAAATTATTTTCCGAATTGTATGTTACGGGAGCTGCCTCTAGGGTCACATGGAAGTGTTTAGAGTTCTCTCGAAGTGGTTTAGACTAAACTTCAAATAGGAATTCAATAAGATTATAACTGGTTGCAATTCTCGTAACTATAGTAATAAAACTAATAATTATTCTTAAATACAAAGCTTTATATTATAATGAAATTTATTCTTTTATATAAATCTTCGTTTTATTTGGACAGTTGGAACAGCCAATCGTTCCTAAAGCGTTATTATTCCTGAACTATCCATTATAGAACATTAATCCTGTAATTCTTAATATTCTAATTTATTCTTTTATTTTGGAGCTAATCCCCTAGAATATTATTAATTTTAAATGAAACCTTTTTGTTTGCTATATTTTGTTTTTTTTAGGATCTATTATTCTAAAAACTATATTCTAGGTTTTTAAAGTATCTTATAATTAATACTATATATATACCTAAAGCTTTTTTTGGATGTTTAGTATTCTCCGATATATTGCAATTAAATTATTAAGGTTTATAATACCATTATAATCTATAAATTGATAATTTTACAGTTTATTATTAATCCATTATAATATTATCCCCTTTTTAACTTAGCATTTATTCCAAACGTTTATATTAATATATTTTCTTTTTTATATATATTTTAATAATTGTAATATTTCCTTTCTTTATTATACCTTTTTTAAATATTAACAAAAGAAAAGAACAAATCCGTTTTGTTATTTTTATTGAACAAAAAAGTTTCGTAATACTTTTATACTTATTATACAAATATATTAATTGCAAATGTATTATTTTACCTTTTGATTTTTTGCAGTGTAGTAAATACATTTGTAGTAGCAAAAAATACAATATTTAAGATCTATTTAAAAATAACTAGAAAAGTTTATCTTGATAAAAAAAAGGTTGAATCAAAAAGAAGAAAAAGTTATAAATTAAAATTCTACAGTTATAAAAGTAAAAATGTTTTTTATTAAAATATAAATTTAAAATACTTCATTATAGTTTATAAACTTTTAATAAACTAATGAAGACAAAAAAGAAAAAAAGATTAAAAAAGGAAAAGATTAAAAAAGAATATATTAAAAAAAAAACAACAAATGTTAATACTACATTTGCTTTTATTAATTCTTCTTCCTTCAACTTTTTTAATTTTTTTTTGCCTGAATTATCCAATATAGATTTTAAGTTTTATTAATAGATATGGATACTTCAAGTAAAATGTCTGTAGCTTTTTAGAATAGTTGAGATCTTTTTTAAGTTCTTATATATTTTTCTGAATATAGATAATTTAAACCATTTAATCAAATATTTAATTTTGTTTTTAATATATTTACAATCTAATATTGTTTTAATATATTATATATAACATTTGGATTAATTAATTCAATTTCTATAAATAACATATTTAGCGCTTTTAATAATATTAGTTCGAACAAGAATATATAGAATATTAAATGAATATTTATTGTATTTAATAATTTCAATTAATAATTAATTGTTTCTATTATCTTATCAATCTTAAATAATCCTAATTTCCTATAATTAAATTTATTGCTTAATCTTTTGATTTCAATGTTTTATTATAGTAAATAAATTTTATTCCCCTTTTTAAATGTAGATTTTATATTATATTTTGTATTATAATATACTACTATTTGAA
The DNA here is from genome assembly GCA_009299455.1 of Monilinia laxa. Lineage (NCBI taxonomy): Eukaryota > Fungi > Ascomycota > Leotiomycetes > Helotiales > Sclerotiniaceae > Monilinia > Monilinia laxa. Next base: position 258,838 of record VIGI01000024.1, read on the forward strand.
AGATATAAATCTTAAATTAAAAACCAGTTGCTTTTAAAAATCTTTTAATTATTCAATTTGTATTATTGTTGATTCGGTATTAATTTCTTATAATATCAGAATTTTATACATTTATAAATTAAAACCAAAGTTAGCTTGTGTTAAAGTGATTTTCATAATTTCCGTTTCCGATATATTATATACGAATTGTATTATAAATAATAATTTTATTCAATTATTTTATCAATAATTTATATAGCATTTAAAATATGCTTTTATTATTTGATTGATCCTTTCTATTTAATTATCGATTTATAAATAAAAAAATATCAATAGCTTTCTTTTAATACCTATAAGTATTAATAAAATAATCCAAAATTTCGAGGTAAAGAATTTATTTCAATCCAAGATTATCTCGTTTGATACTCTATGTATACTTATTATGCCTTTTAGAAACATATATACTAATTGTTCAACATTTCATATTTCCTTGAATAATATTATATAAACAAATTTTATTAATCTATCTACTATATTAAATATTGTGTTATATTTAATTTTTGTAATAAGGTTTTTTAAAAGTAATAATTTAACTATAAAGTTTTATATAATAGATTTCTATAGTTAAGAAAGTATATCTTAAAATCTAAAGCTAACTATACAAAGTATATCGTAATAATTTGTTTATATACAGATATTACAATTTTTAATAATTTCTTTAATTATTGTTCTTATTTGTAAAAAGTAATTGATTTCCTATATTCTTGCAAATATTCTTATAATTCCTTAATATCCATATACCAACAATTTATATTGTTCTATTACAAATTTTTTGATTATTTAATTCGGAATATATACTTTTCCATAAAAATATATAATTTCGTTTTTTATTATAAATTCTGGTTCTATTGTTCTGTATATATGTATAATTGTAACATTTTTATTATAATATAATTAGATTTGGATTTTAAAATAGTTGTTTTTCAATATATATGTAATTGTAAATTATAATGTATTATAAATTAATAATTCGTTTTTTTTTTTAAATATAATGTATAATTTATATAACTTATTCTCTTGATATTCTAGTTTTCGATTAAAAGCGTTAGCCCTAACGTTTTTTTAATCCTTTAACATATAAAATCTTAAAATTGTAATTGACCATGATTTCTAATTATTTGATTTATTATCTATTTAATTGCTTTATTATAATAAAGTAAATTAAATTCTTGTAATCTATATATATCTATATTATAAACTTTGATTCTTTTAAATAGATTTGCTATTCTTTAAATATATTTACTATTATTAATAATTCTTTATTATATATTTTATAATTTAATTTAGTTGGTAATAGCTTTTATAAATAGAATACAATTAATTAATATTTTTCATTTTAGTCTGGTTGATTTAAAACTGCTTTTATAACAAAATCAAAGAAATCGGTTTCTATTATAATTTGTTTTTCTAAATTAAATATTAAATAGTATTAACTTTTTAGCTATTGTTTATTTAAACGTCTCAAATAACTTTTGCGTTTTAACAATCTATTCAAAACTTTTTTAATCCTTTTTAGTTAATATAATTAAAAATATAATAATTTTTAAATAATTCTTAATAAATCTTCTATAAAAGTTAATAAATCCCAAAAAAGATTATATTTCTTTGATTATAATTAATTACTTTCATTTAATTATTGCTTTAACTTTATCCTTGTTTATCTTAAGCCTTTAACTTGATATAATAAACCCTAAAAATTCTATTTCCTTAATATAGAATTTGCATTTGCTTAGTTTGTATAGTAAATTTGCTTTAATTAAATTTTCAAAAATGTTGCTAATATTTTTAATATATTGGTTTTTATTATTTAAATATATTAAAATGTTGTCCAAATAGTATATACAATAAGTATCTAAATATAGTAATAATACATTATTCATAAATCTTATAAAAATAGTTGATATATTAATTAGTCTGAATAATATAATTTGGTACTTGTATAGCCTGTATTTTGTTTTAAAAGCAGTTTTTTATTCTTTGCTTTTTTTTATTCTAATTAAATAATATTCATTACACAAGTTCATTTTAATAAATATAATAGTTTTACCTAATTAATCTTTTAATTCTATAATTAATGAAAATGAATATTAATTCTTCTTAATAAGTATATTAAACTTTTTGTAATTCACAATTAATTTTTTAATATTATTCTTCTTAAATACCTATATAATTGAATTTGCTACTTAAAATATGGATTTCTTAATTTATTCTTTAATCAAATTATTATTGATATATTCCTTAAGCGTTTATAATTTATTAATTAATATTAAATAAATTAGAATGTATACAAACATTTTGCCTTCCTCCAATATTATTTTATAATCCCATAATTTGTATTCTAATAAAGCCTTATAGATTTCTGGTTTCTTAAACACATATTTGTATTTTTTGTATTATTCTGGTATTATAGATTCTTTTACCTTAATTGCGATTTTTTGTTATATTATTAATTTCTGTATTTATAAAGGAGATGTATTAGTTTTTGCTTTTAATAGAGAACCCTAAACAGAATATTCTACATCACCAAAATTGTTCACATTCAACTCCCTTTAGCATATATTCCGTTTTGTGGATATTTTGAACATATTCTTATAACCGTTTTTGCATTGATTAAATATTACTATCTTTTATAACCAATCTATTTTAGGATTGTATACTTTTAATTATAACATTTCTAAAATGATTTATTATTGGTTTAATAATATAATATCAAATTATATAATTTTTGAATATTAGATTATATTTATTTGTATTAATTATATCTTCTATAAAACATTTTTATTAGATTCTGTTAATTATTTATTAATTAATTGTAATTAGTAGGGTTTTTGTTTTTTTTGAAGTAAAATTTTTAAATACTTTATAGTTTTTGATATAATAAAGTTTTCTATAATTTTTAAATTTATTATAATTTATTATATATTTATCCGTTTATTTTGATTTTGTAATATATCTATTCTATTTATTCTATAATATTCAATTGCTAAGTAATTTGTTTTTTATCTATTTTATTGAATTATTAATTCTTTGTCTTTCTTTTTTTAAAAAATTATTCGATTGTTTTTTTATTTGATTAATAAATTCCGTAGAATTTATTATAATAAATAATTTAGTTTATCATTGCATAATTTATTAATATCTTTTTTTTAATACATTTTTTTATTATTAATAATAATGGAGTTTAGTAATACTCCTGTTTTTATAAGTTTATTATATTTATATTTTTTGATTTTATAATAGTTTATTTAATAATTTCTAAAACTTTTTAATAATAAAGATTTTGGTTTCTTTAATTTTAATTAGATATTTTTTGGGATATAAAGGTAATGTTAAGTTAGTCTTTATCGAATTTGAATTTAAAGTTGTTTTTTCTTTTTTTTTGCTTTTTTATTTTAATAATTTATTATTTAATAATTTGCTTTTCTATATTTAAAATATAAATTGTTTTTCTATTTTTGTTTCTTTTTTGGATTATCATTTCCTTTTTTATAATATATAATATTTAATTTTATAAAATTCCTATAACTTTATATACTATAATATAATCTACCCTTATTCTTATAATAATACTTTTATCTATAATTTATTTAAAACTTATATAATTATTAGATTTGTTTGTATTTGTATAAATAATTATTAATATTAATAAAGCTTTTGATTAATTTGTTTAAATTATTGTTTTTTCCTTTTTTATTAAATTCCAAATATATTTCTAGTTTAAATTCTTTATAATAATAATTTATAATAACAATCTTGTTCTATTTAATTATTCTTATATATATCTTCGGAATTCTATAATATATTTTAATATTAATTCTATCTGTTTGAAATTGAAGATCTTTTTTTCCGTTACCTCTAACTTATTAGAATTTTTGAAGATTTTACAAATTTCTATTTTAAATCCTTTGAAATTGTTAAAGATGGTTTTTATAAATTGTATACATTTTTTATTGTTATATTTAAAATAATTGTACAAATATAGTTGAATCTATTTGCTGGTTTTACTTTTAAAGTATAATATAGTTCAAATATTTTTAAATTCCTTTTTAATAAACTTATTTTTAATTGAATCTAAAATAGATTTCAAATTGTAATAGAAAAATATCAAATTCTTATCAACTTTCTTAATACTTATCTAATAAAGCAATCTTAAATGTTTCATTAATAATAATCTTTTTGAGAGTATTAATTATTTCGATATTATCGAAGTTGCTTATTAGGATTTGTTAGTTTCTAGAAAAACTATTAATTATTATACTAGCAATTAATATTGAATTAGTATTTGAAGTAGAAAAGATGCTTAAAATATTACAAAAGCTACTTTTAGAGTTACATAGAAATATTTAGAATTCTTTTGAAATGGTTTAGATTAAATTTTAAATAGAAATTTAATAAAATTATAACTAATTGCAATTTTTGTAATTATAATAATAAAATTAATAATTATTCTTAAGTATAAAGTTTTATATTATAATAAAATTTATTCTTTTATATAGATCTTTGTTTTATTTGAATAATTGGAATAGTCGGTTATTTCTAAAATGTTATCGTTCCTAAACTGTTTATTATAAAACATTAATTCTGTAATTCTTAATATTCTAGCTTATTCTTTTGTTTTGGAATTAATCCCCTAAAATATTATTAATCCTAGTAAAGCCTTTTTACTTATTGTATTTTGTCTTTTTTAGGATCTACTATCCTAAAAACTATATTCTAGGTTTTTAGAGTATCTTATAATTAATATTATATATATACCTAAAACTTTTTTTGGATACCTAATATTCCCCGGTATACTGTAACTGAATCATTGAGGCCTATAATATTATTATAGCCTATAAGTTGGTGATTCTACAGCCTGTTACTAATCCGTTGTAACATTGTATTATACAATTTTAAAAATAAAGTTTTATTAATTACTATTAAATATTTATTAATTTTTGCGGATGTAGAATATCTTCAATTTTTTGAAAAGGAATTCCGTTTAATTTCGCAATTTATCTTTTGCTTTTTTTAATTTATACGTTTTGTATATATTATTATTTATTATATTTTATATATCTTTTTGTTTTTATTATAAAAATATATTTATATTAAATCGGAATGTTTATTAATTTTATAGATTTATATAGATTATATTTATTTATATTTAATCAATAATAATAATAATTATTATTTTTAGATTCTGGGTTAGAGGGATAACTTTTGTATATTGTATTTTAATAATAAGCGAAAGTACAAAAAGCTTTTGAAGAGAGAAACTTTTTAATTATTCGTATAATATTGAAATATAATAATAATATATAGCGAATAAGCAAAGATATTTTAATAATTTCTTTTTATTAAATATTTACTAATTTCTTTTTAATTAAAATTAAAAATTAAATTAAAATATTAATTTTTTAAAGAAAAAGTTTACGAAAATATAATGGAAAAAGAAGTTAATTCAAATATCTATGGATTATATAAAAGAATTGAAATTGCTGGTAGTTTGGAAGCGATTGGAGCGAGAGAAGCAGTATTAATATAAAAGGTTGATGGTAGAGTTGTAAAAAAAGGTTTGTTTAGAAACTTTGCAAAAAGAAAAACTGGTGAAGCGGGTATGTATATATGCAAACTTTTGGTAGTTTATTTGAGTGTTTATATTTGTTTTAGTTATATTAATTATCTAATTAGGTTCTTTTATAAATAATACTTTTTGAAATCGCTTTATTTCTTTATTTTGGAATAAAGAATGATTTTCTATGTGTAAGTATACAATTCTTTCTATAATATTGATATATTTAATTAAATACAATATTATTAATTTTAAAGAAAGAAGTATATATAATCTTGAATAGATATTAATATATTATAATCAATATAATTATAATTATCTTTATTCTTTTTATATAAACAAATCCATTCTGATAGTATAGCAAGTGGGCTAGGTTATATTAAATTGGTAAAATGAAAATTATGGAGTTAATAAAAAGCGGTTTTCAAATCGAATATTGGATACCAGAAAAAATTTAAATCCTTATTAAATTATAAAACTCTGTATTATAAATTTTTTCGTATTTTCTGTATTACTAAAATCTCTTTTACTTTTCATTCAAAATTATTGGTAATATTAATTGATAATAGTAATTCAAGGATTTGTTCTGAAAGCAAGTTTTTGTGGATTTTACAAAATTTATTTAGTGGAAAGATGGAGTGGATTTTTATAATGTTTAAAAATTCTAATTTAAAGAAACTATTGATTCAATTTATAATTTTAAAAAAACTTTAAATTAAAAAATCAAACTTTTTAAAAAGTTGAGAAAAGGAAAAATCTTTAATATTTAATTATATATAATCTTCAATATCGAAGTTTACCAAATATTAATAGGTATTAATCTATTTTAATATTTTTTTTTAAATATATAAAAATATTTTTTTTAATATAAATAGTAATCGTTTTATTATAAATAACAAAAAATATAAATATTTTGTATATTTAAATTATTAAACAATTTTAAATCCTTAATTTTTCAATTCTATATATTCTAAAAGGAATAGTTATATAATACTTTGTATAGGGTTAACTTTTTTAAAGAATTGTGTAAAAGAATAAATTGAATATAATTTATTATAAAAAGAAATTTTAATTAATTATTTTAATAGTAACTAATAAATAATTATAATTATTATTAAAAATATTAATTATAGACTTTTAATTAATTATTTGTTTATAGGTAATATATAGTAAAAAGTTTAATATTAATTTTGAATATATAATTAAGTTCTTTTCAGAATTCTGATATAAATTGGAAACTTTAATCGGAAACAATCGTTTTCGGGGCTCTATAATACCGGTATATATAGTAGAGATACAATTTAATTTGTTATTAAATATTAATTTCTTTATAGTATAGAATAATTATTATTTATTTTATTAATCGATTAATAATAACGAATATATTATTATAATCATATTTATTTTTATTGAAAAAGTAATAATTTATAATAATTTCTGTTTATATTTTTTATAAAACAAAAAATGGATAAAAAAAACTAAAAATCTAATTACAGAAAGCGGAGCTGTATTTATATGTGTAATAGTTTCGAATATATTAAATTATAATATTTTGTATACTTCATTAATAATATTGTTTTGAAAATAATGTATAAATTTTGCTAATTCTAAAGTGTACAATTAAAAGAAGATTATATATTTTTTATATAAAATATATATAAAAGTTGTTTATATTTAATATTAATAATTTATTATTATATAATAATAAATCATTTTCTATTATTAAATATTTATAGATTCTTTTAACTTCTATTCTCAAATAGTTTAAGCTTTTGGAGATTTTATTAATTTCGAATATTTTATCAATAATATTAAAATATAGAATAATAGCAGATAGATTTAGATTAATAATATTTTCCAAATTATTTTGTAAAGATCTATATATAATCTTAATATTTATTTAATTATTTTTAATAAGCTATTAAAATCGATTTTACTTTTTTATTTTATTTTAAGAATTAAACTTATTAATACAGTAAATAAATATATTAGTAAAAGGATTATCTTTTTTAGAACAATATATAATAAAAAAGTTATAATCGATTAAGACTTTAGTTTATTTAATTTATCGAGCATTTAAAGCTTTAATAATCATAAAATACTTAAATGCTTTATAATTGGTATAGATATGGATTTAATATAGGGATTCTACAAATTCAGATTTTTAATAATTTAATAAGTAGATAATTGATAGTATTTCTTTATTATAAACTTTATAATTTAGTTTAACAGTTATTATTTTTTTAAAAAAATATATTATAAATAACTATTTGTTGTTATACTTCTATAATAATATACTAGTAATTATATTATTTGATGTATCCGTTTTTAGTATATAAAAAAAATTATAATCGTAATATTATAAAAGTAAAACGAAGGTTAATTTTAATTTTAGTATATTAAAAGTATTATAGTATATATTATCGAAATAGAATATTATATTTAATTTTGTAAATTCAATTAATAATTTAATAATAATTCTATAGTTTTTAATAAAACAATAATAAAAATTGTAAAAGCTTAAAAAAAATTATATTTCTTTAATAATAAATAAATAAATTCAGCTTTCAATTATTTTTATTTTTTTAAAATCGATTTTAATATTATTAATAAAAATAATAAATCCTAAATATTTTGTTCGTTTAATATTAAATTTGCATTTCTTAAAATCTGTTTATAATTTAGCGGATTCGAATTAGATAAGTATAAATTTGATATAAACTTAATATAAACCTTATATTCTTCTTTATTTTTTAAATAAATAAAAATATTATTAAAATAAATAATATAAAATATATTTAAATAATTAAATAATATGTTGTTTATATATTATTGATATATAATTAATCCATTCATTAATCCAAAAAGGAAAACTTTGTATTTATAAAAACTATATCGAATACGAAAGATAATATACTTTTTTGATGTGGAGTTCATTTTTATTCAATGAAAAGTTTATCAAATATTGAGTTTAATATAGATTTTCGTTTCGGATAATTATATAAATGTTTTATTAATTAATAATAAAGAATATTAATCCTTATATATAAAAAAGTTTAATAAACAAAAATTAATATAAAATCTTAAACTTTTATTAAATTTTTAAATAAATAATATTAAAACAATAAAAGAAGTTTAATTAGATTTTATAAATTTTTTATTAAAGTTTTCGATTAAATATTTTTTAATAACTTTAAAACTGTTTAAAGAATATTTTATATAATGAATTATATTTGAATGCTTTTTCTTTATTATCTTCAAATATAATTTTGTAATTATATAAATAGAATAAAAATAAAATATTAAATTCGATCTTTGAAAAAATGTAATAATATTTTTAATATTAAACGGAAATTAAAAGTTCTATATTGATCTTTATAAAAATATAATTTAAAATAATACAAACATTGATTAATCTGAAATCGCTTATAATTATTAATATATAGTTTTTTAATAAACATATTTATTATTAAATATTAATTATTTTATTTAATTCTTAACAAGTGAGAATAAACATTTTATAGTCTTTACTTTTTTTACAAATAAATTGGAATTGTATGGATATAATTAAGTATATATTAATAATATCAAAAATATATTAAAATAGTGTTTTATAGATTTATAAAATATAGTATGTAATAATTTAATCTTTAAATTTGAATGAAAGAAATATAGATTTTTTTGATTTAATAGGTTTAAATTTAATAATATAAATTATTATAATATTTATCTTTTTAATATAAAAATTTTTTTTTATTCCAAAAAATATCTAAATGTTTATTATATTAATTTACATTTTTTTATACAAATTTATTTATTTTTTTTTTTAAAGTTTTAAAGTATTAATACAAAATTGTTTAATAAAAATATAATACACAAATATTTATATAATTAATCTAGTTTCTGATTATAATAATTAATTTTCAAATAGGTTTTTATTAACTATAATTTTCTAAATATAATATTATAAGATTTTAATTCTGTAATAAAAAAAGGAATAAACAATTATTCTTAACTATTAATCGAAAAATTAAGAAAAATATAATAAGTAATAATATATCTATATGTATTATTATACTTTTTTATTTTAATAGAAATATTAAATATATAATAGCAAAGTTTAAATATAAGAAATAATAAAATAAGAAAAGTAATATTAATAAAAGCGAATCCATTAACTTTGGAATTTATAAATACATTTGATTTTATTAAATATTTATTCTTTAATAAAGAATAAGGTAAAATAAAAGCTTAATTATTCATTAGTTTGGTTAGATTAAAGAATCTTATATTTCGAATAATATTTAAAAAGGAGTTTTTGTTTAAATGCTTTTATTTAAATATAGATTTTTAATTTATTAAACAATATTAACAGTTTTAATATAAACTTCTAAATCTATATTATCAATTATATTATAAATTTCCTTTTAATCGTTATTTAATATAATTATTTGTTCTATTTTATTAAAATTAATAATAAACATTCTTAAAACAAGAATCTTTAAAATTCCGTACAAAATGTTTGTATTAGAATAAAGATTATTCGGGAATTGATTTAGAATAAAGCTAAGTTTAAATATATCTGAATATCCAAACGAAATTATATATAATAAATAATTAGGTTTTGGTAAAAGTTTAGAATTATTTATAAACATTTTTATTAATATATATTATTAGATTAAATAACTTTTTAATATAAAAAGATTATATTACGGTTAATATAGTAATAGTTTCTTTTTTATAAAAGTAACTTTAATTTCGTTTATTTATATTAACTTAATAACTAAATTATTAATAAAGCGATAATTTGCTTAATGAAATATAATAGTTTTAACTAAAAAATCGGATATTTTATAATCGAAATTTTGTATCAATATCTACTCATTAATGATTTTAGTTTAAATAACAAAAAAGCAGAATTTATAATACTATTATTCTAAAAAGTTATTATAAATATTTAAATTAGGTATTATTCAATAATTATATTAGGATTTTATATAATTTACTTCCATAAAGTTACAGTATATATCAGTCAATTAATCCATTAGTTACTAACTAATCAAATACAGAATTTGTATATATAAGATCTAAAGGTATTTAAAAGTTTTAGACTTTATCTAATCTATTATATAAACTCAACATTATACTTTAATAATAAATATATTAATATAAAATTCCAATCAATTTATAATTATAGCTTTTCATAAATTAGCTTTAGGTTTAATACTATTATTAAGTTTATTAATTAAATTGATAGATTTAATTAAATAAATAAATCCTAAGCTTAAAATAGAATTATATAAGATAAAAACGAAACAGGAATTGTTTCGTTTACAAATAAAGCAATTATTTCAATTATTATTATTAGATTTATCCAATTTGGAAAATTCGGAGTTTAGAAGTAAAAAAGCAAGGTTGGTATATAGATTGCATTTAATCTTTCTTTTCTATTTGGATTTTTTATACTATTTTTAATTAAAGTAAATATCCGTTTTAATAAAAAAATATATTTTAAAATTAATTGTAAATTCAAATGTTTATATAGACATTCTGTAAAATTTAGAAAAAGGAATATTCGGAAAGGTATTTAACAAAATTTGTTATTAAAATCTTTTATTTTTTTTTTTGTAATTATTGTAAAAAAATATATAGTATATTGTTATCGATTTGAATATATTGATATACTAGTTTCTATTTGTATATAAAAGAAATCGTTTGAAAACTTGGATTAGTCAGGTTTAGAATTTATATTAAAATGTATTTCTTTTTCTTTTATATTTTGTAATTAGTGTATTATAACGTTTTCTATCCTTTTTGTAAATTATATTTATTATAGTAGAAATACTAGAAATACTAGAAAATGCTATTATTAAAGGATAATATATCTTTATAAGAATAAAAAAGAAACAAGCATTTATTATATTATATACAAAAAATATTTAAAATATTTCTATATAAATTAAGGGAAGGGATATCTTTATTAAACTATATTTAAAATCGATCTTTTCTTTATAAATAATAACTTTATATTTTGTTTTTGTAGTTCGTTTTTAAGAAAATATTATAAAAAGTAGGTATTATTTAGATAGTTATTATTTAGCTGAATTAACTTTAGGTGAATTGTAGATAATGTAATGTTTATATTGTATAAAAGCTAAATAAATAGGGTTAAAAGTATCTTTAGAATTTATAATTGAAGATTAAAAGAAATGGCCGTTTATTTATCTATATATATAGTTATGTATATATAATCGGGCACGTATAGGTACCGTATATGACCGTATCCTTTAAGCTGGGGCATAAGCGGAGGCCGCATGTGCCCGTTTCATTAGCATCGGCATCCGTTTATAGTCCATTCGTAACAATATTAAAGATATTATTAAATTAAAGAAATTAGATTTAATTTATATATTTATTAATAATTAGAAAGTTGATGGTTTTATTAAACCACTAATTTATATTAAATTAATCGAATTTATAAATCAAATCAATCTAAACTAAAATATATAATAAAATTAATTTAATATATATATTAAAGGGGTATATAAAGATTTATAATAAATGTATTAAATCACTTATTAATATTTTATCAATTAAGAAATATTTTGATAATTAATATATATATAATATGATTTTACATTATAAAATTATATTATTATATAATTATATAATAGAATCTTTTATTAAATTGATTTAGAATGAAATAGAATCAAATGGAAATATATAGAAGATTGTTACTAAATTGATTAAATCTGATTGGTTGTAGTTTTCTTTTTATTATATAAAATGATACTATAAGATTCGATTTAAATCGATCTTATTTATAAGCATAGAATATACTAGAATACCTTTATAGTATATAAATATAAGGATATTCTTTAAAGAAAACCTTAAGTGAATTAAGTGAAATTAAAATAAAAAGGATTAGAATAGATATATAATAACCTTATTATTTTCACTCCGTTATTCGATCATTCCTATATTACGGGAGCTGCCTCTAGGATCACGTGGAAATGTCTAGAGTTCTTTCGAGGTGGTTTAGACTAGATTTCAAGTAGGAATTCAATAGGTTATAATTGATTGCAATTTTCGTAATTATAATAATAAAATTAATGATTGTTTTTAAATATAAAGCTTTATATTATAATAAAATCCATTCCCTATATAAACCTTTGTTCTGAAGTTGACCAATAAGTTAACTAACAAGTCGATCAATAAGTTAATCAATAAGTTAATCGGCTTTTGATTACATAATACTTGTCCCATAATTCCTATTATCCTAGCTTATCCTTTTGTTCTAAAGCCTAATCCTCCGGAACATTATTAATTCTAATAAAGCTCTTTTGTTTATTATATTTTATTTTTCCTAAAATCTATTATCCTAAAAACTATATTCTAGATTTTTAAGGTATTTTATGATTAATACTATATATATACCTAAGGCTTTTTTTAAATACTTAATATCCTCCGGTATACTGTAGCTGAATCATTAAAGCCTATAATACTATTATAGCTTATAAATCAGTGATTCTACAGTTTGTTATTAATCTATTGTAATATTATCCCCTTTTTAACCTAACGCTTATCCCAAGCGTTTATATTAGTATATCTTCCCTTTTGTTTACTTAAATAATTATAATGTTTTTCTTTTTCAATATATCTTTTATATGAACAATCTTTGTTCACAATATTCTTAATTTGGTTTGCTGTATTAAATGTTTTAGTACTAAAAAAGATTCTTACAATTTATGTATCAAATCCAATTATCGTTATATTGTTAATAATAGTTTATTATAACGTTATACCGAATATATCCATTATAAAAAAAATCATTGCCATCCTGAATTAGAAATGTTTATAAACTATAAATCTTTGGAGCAATAATAGAAATTACTGCATTTAAAAAAAAAAAAGGCTTTCACTTAATTATAGAAAATTAATATCCAGATTCTTCAATTGTGTAAACAATAAAAATTTTTTTGCAAATATAAAAAGAAAATAATTCGTTAAGATCTTTATACGTTAAAAAAGCTTAATCTAATTAAAGAGAATAAAAGATTGAAAAAGGAAAAATTGGAAAAAAAATATGTGGAGAAAAAAACAATAATCATTATTATTATATTTACTTTTAATAGTTTTTCTTTTGATTTTTTCAATTTCTTATTACTTTTATTGTTTAATATAAAGTTTAAGGTTTTATTGATAAATATAAATATTTTAGGTAAAATACCCATAGTTTTTTAGGGCAATTAAAATCTTTTTTAAATTTCTATATATTTTCTGAATATAAATAATTTAACCATTTAATCAAATATTTGATTTTGTTTTTAATATATTTGTAATTTAGTATTATTTCGATATTATATATGGCATTTGGATTAATTAATTCAATTTCTGTAAATAATACATTTAGCATTTCTAATAATATTAATTCGAGTAAGAATATATAGAATATTAGATGAATATTTTTATTATATCTAATAATTTCAATTAATAATTAACCGTTTTTATTACCTTATTAATTTTAAATAATCTTAATTTTTTATAATCAAATTTATTACTTAATCTTTTGGTTTTAATATTTCATTATAATAAATAAACTTTATCCCTCTTTTTAAATATAAATTCTATATTACATTTTATATTATAATATACTATTATTTTAAAAGATATAAATCTTAAATTAAAAGTTAATTGCTTTTGGAGATCTTTTAATTATTTGATTTATATTATTGTTAATTTGATATTAATTTTTTATAATATTAAGATTTTATATATTTATAAATTAAAACCAAAATTAGTTTATATTAAAATAATTTTTGTAATTTCTGTTTTTAATATATTATATATAAATTATATTATAAATAATAGTTTTATTTAATTGTTTTATTGATAATTTATATAATATTTAAGATATACTTTTATTGTTTAATTAATCCTTTTTATTTAATTATTGATTTATAAGTGGAAAGATATTAATAGCTTTTTTTTAATATTTATAAGTGTTAATAAGGTAATCTAAAATTTTAAGGTAAAGAGCTTATCTCAATCCAAGATTATCTTATCTAATACTCTGTGTATATTTATTATATTTTTTAGGAATATATATATTAATTGTTTAATATTCTATATTTCTTTAAATAGTATTATATAAACAAATTTCGTTAATTTATTTATTATATTAAATATTATATTATATTCAATTTTTATAATAGAATCTTTTGAAAATAATAGTTTAACCACAAAATCCTATATAATGGATTTTTATAATTAAAAAGGCATATTTGGGGTCTAAAGCTAACTATATAGAGTATAGTATAATGATTTGTTTTATATACAAATGTTACAATTTCCAATAATTTCTTTAACTATCGTTTTTATTTGTAGGAAATAACTAATTTTCTATATTCTTATAAATATTTTTGTAATTCTTTAATATTTATATATTAGTAACTTATATTATTCCATTACAAATTTCTTAATTATTTGATTTAGAATATATACTTTTTTATAAAAATATATGGTTTCGTTTTTTATTATAAATTCTAATTTTATTATCCTATGTATATGTATAATTGTAATATTCTTATTATAATATAATTGAATTTAGATCCTGAAATAGTTGTTTTTTAATATATGCATAGTTATAAACTGTAATATATTATAAACTAGTAATTTGTCTTCTTTCTTAAATATAGTATATAATTTATATAATTTATTTTTTTGATATTCTGGTTTTTGGCTGAAAGTGTTAACCCTAGCGTTTTTTGATCCTTTAACATATAAAATCTTAAAATTGTAATTTAGCTATGGTTTCTAATTATTTAATTTATTATTTGTTTAATTGCTTTATTATAGTAAAATAAATTAAGTTTTTATAATTTATATATATTTGTATTATGAATTTTAATTCTTTTAAGTAGATTTATTATTTTTTAAATATATCTATTATTACTAATAATTCTTTATTATATATTTTATAGTTTAATTTAATTAATGATAGCTTTTATGAGTAGAATACGATTGGCTAATATTTCTCATTTTAGCCTGGCTGACTTAGAACTGCTTTTATAACAAAATCAGAGAAGTCGGTTTCTACTATAATTAGTTTCTTCAGATTGAATATTAATAGTATTGGCTTCTTTGCTATTGCTTATTTAAGTATATCAAATGCTTTCTATACTTCAACAATCCACTCAAAACTTTCTTAATCCTTTCTGATTAATATAATTAAAAATATAATAATCCTTAAATAACCTTTAATGAATCTTCTATAAAAGTTAACAAATTCTAAAAAGGATTGTATTTCTTTAATTATAATTAATTGCTTTTATTTAAATATTGCTTTAATTTTGTTCTTACTTATTTTAAGCCCTTAGCTTAATATAATAAACCTTAAGAATTCTGTTTTTTTAATGTAGAATTCGCATTTGCTTAATTTGCATAGCAAATCTACCTTAGCTAAACTTTCGAAAAATATTACTAATATTTTTAATATATTGGCTTTTATTGTTTAAATATACTAAAATGTTATTCAAATAGTATATATAATAAATATTTAAATATAGTAATAATATATTATTTATAAATTTTATAAAAATAATTAGTATATTAATTAGTCCAAATAACATAATTTGATACTCATATAGCCCATATTTTGTTTTAAAAACGGTTTTTCATTTTTTGTTTTTCTTTATTTTAATCAAATAATACCTATTATACAGGTTTATTTTAATAAATATAATAACTTTGTTTAATTAATCTTTTAATTTTATAATTAATAAAAATGGATATTAATCCTTTTTAATAAATATATTAAACTTTCTATAATTTATAATTAATTTTTTTAATACTATTTTTTTTAAATATTTATATAATTGGATTTGCTATTTGAGATATAGATTTCTTAATTTATTCTTTAACCAAATTATTATTAATATATTCTTTAAGCGTTTTTAATTTATTAATTGATATTGAATAAATTGGAGTATATATAAACATTTTGCCTTTTTTCAATATTATTTTATAATTTTATAGTTTGTATTTTGGCAAAGTCTTATAAATCTTTGATTTCTTGAATACATATTTATATTTCTTATATTATTCTAGTATTATAAACTTTTTTATTTTAATTGCGATTTTTTGTTATATTATTGGTTTTTGTATTTATAAAGAAAATATATTAGCCTTCGTTTTTAATAAAAAACCTTAAACGGAATATTCTACATTACCAGGATTGTTTACATTTAATTTCCTTTAACGTATATTCCATTTTGTAAATGCCTTAAATATATTTTTATAACCGTTTTTATATTAATTAAATATCACTATCTTTTATAATCAATTTATTTTAGGATTATATACTTTTAACCATAATATTCCTAAAATAATCTATTATTGGTTCAATAATATAATATCAAACTATATAACCTTTAAATGTTGGATTATATTTATTTGTACTAATTGTATTTTTTATAAAACATTTCCATCAAATTCTATTAATTGTTTGTTAATTAATTATAATTAGTAGAGTTTTTATTTCTTTTAAAATGGAACTTTCAAGTATTTTGTAGTTTTTAATATAATAAAGTTTTCTGTAACTTTTGAATCTATTATGGTTTATTATATTTATCTATTTATTTTGATTTTACAGTATATTTATCCTATTTATTCTATAATATTTAATTGCT
This sequence comes from Monilinia laxa, assembly GCA_009299455.1. Classification (NCBI taxonomy): domain Eukaryota; kingdom Fungi; phylum Ascomycota; class Leotiomycetes; order Helotiales; family Sclerotiniaceae; genus Monilinia; species Monilinia laxa. The sequence goes on from VIGI01000024.1 coordinate 276,121, forward strand.
GAATAATTTGTTTTTTATTTGTTTTATTGGATTATTGGTTTTTTATCTTTCTTTTTTTAGAAAACTATCTAATTGCTTTTTTATTTGATTAATAGATTCTACAGAATTTATTATAGTAAACAATCTAGTTTATTATTGTATGATTTGCTAGTATCTCTTCCTTAATACATTCTTCCGTTATTAATAATGATAGGGTTTGGTAATACTTTTGTTCTCATAAGTTTATTGCATTTATACTCTTTTGGTTTTGTAATAGTTTATTTAATAATTTCTGGAACTCCTTAATAATAAAGGTTTTAGTTTTTTCAATCTTAACTGAATGTTTTTGGAATACAAAGGTAGCGTTAAATTGGCTTTTGCTGAATTTGAATTTAAAATTGCTTTTTTTTTCTTTTTGTTTTCTTATTTTGATAATCTATTGTTCAATAATCTACTTTTCCATATTTAAAGTATAAATTGTTTTTCTATTTTCGTTTTTTTTCTGGATTATTATTCCTTTTCTTGTAATATATAATGTTTAGTTTTATAGGGTTCTTGTAACTTTGTATATTATAATATGGTTTGCCCTTATTCTTGCAATAGCATTTTTATTTATGATTTGTTTAAGGTTTATATAATCATTAGATTTATTTGTATCTGTATAAACGATCATCAACATCGATAAAGCTTTTAATTAATTCGTTTAAATTATCGTTTTTTCTCTTCTTTATTAAATTCTAAATATACTTTTGGTTTAAATCCTTTATAATAATAATTTATGATAATAATTTCGTTTTATTTAATTATTCCTATATATTTTTAGAATTTTATAATATATTTTAATATTGATTTTGTTTATTTGAAATTAAAGATCTTCTTTTTCGTTATTTTTAATTTATTGGAATTTTTAAAGATTCTATAGATTTTTGTTTTGAATTCTTTGAAATTGTTAAAAATGGTTTTTGTAGGTTATATACGTTTTTTATTATTATATTCGAAATAGTTGTATAGATATAATTGAATTCATTTGTTAGTTTTGTTTTTAAGGTATAATATAGCCCAAATACTTTTAGATTTCTTTTCAGTAAATTTGTTTTAATTGAATCTAAAATAGATTTCAAATTGTAATAGAAAGGTATTGAATTCCTATTAACTTCTTTAATATTTATTTGGTAAAGCAATCTTGAATGTTTCGTTGATAATAATCTTTTTAGAAGTATTAATTATTTTGATATTATCGAAATTATTTATTAGGGTTTATTGGTTTTTGGAAGAACTATTAGTTGCTATACTAACGATTAATATTGAATTGGTATTTAAAGCAGAAAGGGTATTCAAAATGTTATAGGAGCTGTTTTTAGGGTCACATAAAAGTATTTAGAGTTCTTTCGAAATGGTTTAGATTAGATTTTAAATAGGAATTCAATAAATTATAATTAATTACAATTTTTGTAATTATAGTAATAAAACTAATAATTGTTTTTAAGTATAAAGCTTTATATTATAATAAAATCCATTTTTTATATAAACCTTTGTTCTAAAGTTGATCAACAAATCAACCAGCAAATCAATCAATAAATCGATCAATAAATCAATCAGCTTTTGATTATATAATACTTGTTCCATAATTCCTATTATCCTAACTTGTTCTTTTATTCTGGGATTTAATTCTTTAGGATATTATTAATCCTAATGAAGCCCTCTTACTTACTATATTTTGTTTTTTTTAGGATTTACTATCCTAGGAATTATATTCTAGGTTTTTAAAGTATTCTATAATTAATATTATATATATACTTAAGGCTTTCCTTGAATGTTTAATGTCCCCCGGTATACTGCAGCTGAATCACTAAGGCCTATAATACCATTATAGCCTATAAGTCAGTGATTCTACAGCCTGTTACTAATCCGTTGTAACATCCTACCAATAATATAACTACGTCTTCCAATATTATATTATTATATACGTTTTAACCTATATTATAATATAAATCTTCTGCCTTTTGATAATATTATTAGATGATATATGAGTAGCACAGAATAGTGATAGGGCACTTGAATTGCTGTGAAACTTTCATTGTGATAGTGATGGACTCATCATTAATACTCTTGAATATATTTCTTGATACCCATATAAGATAATGATAGAAGAGTCTATACGAACGTTCTACTCAAGGACCGCAAACATGACAATTTGCTAAGTACTTCAATGATCCAGTCCAGAAAGTGCCGTCGGAGATGCGACGATGGATTCTGGCGGAATCATGCGGAATACTGTAGAATAATACGGAATATTATAATTGTAATAAAAATGAGTCAAAAATATGATTTATGAGTACTGGTGTTTTGGTCGGCGTAAAGCTATCAATGCTCTGAAAATAATATTTCAATATCAACTCGCCCAGGTTACCATCTGTTCATAACGAATCCAAAGTCGACCGGAAAACCCTAAGAGTTGAGGAAAGCAAAGTTATCAAGGCAGAAATTTCTATTAGACCAAAAGGTATCCTAGGATTATAGAATTAGAGAGTTGCGGAAAAAATGAAATGTTCTGTGATTATACGGTATGAGCGAGATTGGCAGCAGGTCTTTCACGCAGTCAAAGGTTTGCGGAAATCTATGAGTCTCAAAAGATTGATTATTCAGAAGTCAATGAATTGTAGAAACAAGGTAGCAGCGTGTAGATAATTGCCTTAGGTTGCGGGAATGTCCTGTCGTACTTTACTCGTCCAAACCCTCATGATCAAGACTTGGAAGTCCAACAGAATCTTTGCGGCAAACTATATAACTCTTACAGACATACTGAAATGCTCAAAGAGTTGCGGAAAGAGACGTATAATGTGGAAACTGCTGTATGGTTGGAATATCATACTGTTCATTGTATAGAGTATAGATACCTGCCTCAAGATCTGGAAGCTCCCTATAAGGTTAATCTTTATGGATAACTATAGAATTGAAGGGAGTAACTTTGCAAATATTAAAGCTTTGTAGAATGTACGAAAAATGTTCAGAATTATGGATGAGAGTACTAGAGAGAGTGGGAGCTCTTATGATTCTGCGATAAGTCCTTGCTAGAGAACATTTATATGATTTTTAAAGCAATAACAACACATTTAATAAGATACCTATTATTAACTTTCACCTTACACTAGGTTAAACCAATATATATATAAATAAATGAATTACAAAGATTAAAAATAAATATATAATATATAAATTAAATGAAATAAACTAAAAGATTTTGATTTTTTTATATAATATAATTAAAAAGTGTTTTATTAAAATCGAATTTTAATAAATTATATAATACTAAATGAATTATTAAAAAAATAATCGATTCGGAGATTATATATATACTAATGTTTAAGTGTAGGGGATTATATATATATACGATCATATGATATTTTATGACAGATATTCAATATATGATATTTCAATTATTTATCGAATAATTTGTGTAATAATTAAGGGAAATATTTCATATGAATTATCTTGAATTTACTCTCGTAATGCAGGATGATGAAGTGTCACCCATCCAATCAATTGGTGCTCCGTGCTCCAATGAAGGAAGTTGCGCTATGACGGATTCTGGTCCACCAGATTAATTACAGGACAGCACAGGACTGCACAGCGCAGCCACCGGAGCCCACTGGTCGCCCCATCATTCTTCGATCGTGGGGTCACCAATCTTCAATCTTCAATCTTCAATCTTCAATCTTCAATCAACAATCAACAATCAACAATCCCTTTCACCACAACAACGAAAATGGTTAATCGTTAACAAATGAGCTTTCAGTAACATCGGGCTTCAGCATTGCCTATGGTAACTAATTATATTGAGAGAGAGCGTCCAAAAATGAATGGGATTGCGCAAGAAACTGTTCTCGCAGATAATGAATGGCATTGGACATAGAAAAACTGGTGAAATTTTGATTTTGAGCTACTAATCCCATAACCAGACAACGGAATGATTCAATCAATGTTTGCTATTGTGGTGGATAGCAAAGCATTCCGTATCTCAACTACATAGGAGACTTCAAATTGGCATAAGAAACACGCAGGCAGAAGATGTGGACGATCAAGGGGTTACTTTTCATCGAAGAACAATCTACAACAATATTAATCACAACAGTCGTTTACAATTTCCATTTCCTGCTTCTTCAATGTTACAGTCTATCCGTACCATCTGATACATGAGATTCAACAGTCCCCATATTTTACAATATTCGACACATCTCAGAATGATTTCATAGTTCATCAAATTGCACATATCAAGCAAATAATGAAGCCGGAGAATTCCAGTCCTTTGGGTATTGTCTCTGGTTTTGCTTTGAAACATCATTATCTGTAGTTAAATCAATCATCTTAGCTTTTGACTGGTCGTCAGTGCGGCATAACCCCGAAAACAAATCTGGGGCAGGCTATGTCGCGGATCAATTAATGCTTATTTGTATATTGTACACTAAGATGTGCCTTTTAATCATTGCTCGTTGACTTCTCCGGGAGAAGGTTTCTTGGCTGGTAGGATCACACGGCGTTGCGTACAATCCGAGATTCCTTCATTGCACCTCAATGATGTGAATTCTGTGATGAAGGATTTCAAAATTGGATATTTGTTTGGAGATCAAACGTCAAACCATAAACATGAACAGAAATCAAAGCTTTACTATCACTCAATGGAGGAAGGCTTGCGGTTATCCAAACGCGAGTTTACTTCTAGAGTGTCCTTAGGCCTCTCTTAGTCTGTCTGGAAGTAAATGAACTCCCCAAGTTTACACCAAATTAGATGGAAAACAATCTACAGTTTTGGAAGAGAGCGGACTTTACAAGCTACAACCAGAATTCCCAACCTTTTAAAACGGTTTCTGGCTAAGGTCCATATTATGTCCTTTCGAATATAGACTGAGTATTGACCAAATGACTTCGATCAATTTTCAACTATCTTATAGTTAGTTACCTTCCTCAAATTTAAGGTTTGTTTCATAGAATTGTTCCATGTAGTTTCCGATATTGGATTTCTTCATAGATCAAAGTTATGAAAATGATATATTATCTTGTGAACAATTCCTCATTTTATACATCTCATCTACATCTCGTCTTCCAAACAACAACAATCACTTTAATAATACCAGCAGGCAGGTATCACGCATTTCAGAAATTTGATCTATCCCTTAAAATAATCTTTTACTCGTTTTCAATTCCCAAAAAAGGAATAAACATACGCCAGGATGCGGACCTCAATTCAAAGTACCTTCCTTTGCCTCCTCATGACTAGCACTTCTATTTTCGCCAGTCCCGTACCAGCCCAGCCATCCACTTTAGCCACTGAAGTTTATGGCCTCTCCGTCCATCAGGTCATGGATGTTGCCAATGAACCGCCATCCAAAGCAGCTTCAACAACCCCTGCCGGTGCCAAGTCGACTGGAACTGGTAGTTCATGCTCTCCCGAAGTCCAGGCCCTTGCAGAAGGAATTAGTGCAAATATTGCAGATCAACGCAATGAGCAAGCAGCCGCAGCCGTCACAGCTATGGGTTACGTCCTCCAAGAATCTCCTCTAGATGCTTCTATGTTTGATGCAGCCAAAGCCTCACTTATGAATTTTGTCTCTAAAGGAATCGCCATTCGAGAAAATAATCAAAAGATAACTCCGGAGGGAAACGCTGCTACGGCCGGCTTAGCCAAAGTCGCAATGGCACAACAGGAAGAATTTAATTTGACTATGAGTTTGTCGGCGAATAATGTGGCGGCTAGTAATGCGACGGTTGAAAAATTGAAGGCTGATTTTGCTGGGGGAATTATGCAAAATATGAAGAATTTGGCTGCAGCAACAAAGGGTTGTAAGATGCCAAATACAGCTGCAGCGGGAGCTGGAACTGAAGCTGCACCTGCTAAGGAGGGAGCTGGAGCTGAAGCTACTAAGGCTGGAGCTAAAACTGAAGCTGGAGCTGGAGCTGGAGAAGCTGCACCTGCTAAAGCTGGATCTGCTAAGGAAGGAGCTGGAGCTGAAACTACTAAGGCTGGATCTGCTGAAGCTGGATCTGCTAAGGAGGGAGCTGAAACTGGATCTGCTAAAGCTGGATCTGCTGAAGCTGGATCTGAAGCTGCATCTGCCATGCAGATGACGGAGAGTAAAAGATGGATATGAGACTTGGGTCAGTGGAGATGAGTTTTTTGGTGCAAATCTAAGTTGATAGGATTACTCTGGACGCTGGTCGCTTCTGAATGTAATTAGTATAATGGGCTTTGCTCAAAGTAGCTTTGATAATATATCAATTTTTTCCAGACTTCCTAAACAAAAATGATAAGTTTATCACCATTTCTTGGACCGTAACTTTTCACTCAAATTCATGTGGCCAGCATTATCACACAGGAATCTATTCAGATATTACTAGGAAGCTAAATGAGGAGAAGACTAAAGCAGGTAGAAGGCTCTCATATGAAACCAGTAATACTTTCCGATCGCCAATACCAATAGGTGCTGACAATTTCATTCGGTACAGAAAGATAGCATCGCTTTTCCCAGTTCTCCAATAGCCTAGTACCATGATCCCTCATCCAAGAGAGGCCTTGTAAAATTATGTTCGCGCAATTGACCTCAGGAAGTCAACCGCTCATTGAGGTGATGGTTGGTCTGAAGTTACACCTTGCCGCGTACTTTAACAGTTTTGTTTTGTCCTTCCCAACTATAATTTACCATTCTCCAATCATTTAACTTGCGGGTACGATAGGTCTATGCACCGGCCATTGATGGGTTGGCGGTTGTGCGTCATTGATGCCTTCTTTTTTATGTAAAGCACTCCATAAAGAGGCCATCTATGAATACCTTGGTAAGAGATATTGATATTCATCTTAACTGGGATGGAAACTGTTGGTTTAACCTAATTAATGCAAAGTGAAAGTCAATAATAAGTATCTTATTAAATATATTCTTATTATTCTAAAAAATCATTATCTAAAAGTTATAGATCGATAATTATATAGAATGTTGAAGTGTTAGCGCAAAGCCTAATATATTATATAATTATTCTAATATTAACAATTATCTAAAAATCGAATTGAATTTACAATACTGAATAAGAATTAGCCTAAAATCGAAAAAAAAAGTTATATTTTAAAATATGTATGCGATTCAGATTTTCATTAGGATTCCAAATCTGGTATTTATATTATTGTACAACTTATATAGCATAAATTATAATAGATTTAATATATATAATGATTGAAAAAACCCTAATCCAGAAAGCAGTAGATTTATATAGCAATATCCCAATCAAAGTTTTTCAATTATAATTGAACCTACAATACTGAATGAGAGTTAGCCTAGAGTCGAAAAAAAAAAAGTTATATTTTAAAATATGTATTTGATTCAGATTTTCATTAGGATTCCGAATCTAATATTTATATTATTATACGATTTATATAATATAAATTATAATAGATTTAATATATATAATGATTGAAAAACCCCGATTGGGATATTACTGTATAAACCTACCGCTTTTCGGATTAGGGTTTTTTAATTACAAATTATATTATATTAGGATTTTTTAGTTACAAATTATACTATATTAGAGTTTTTTAATTATTAATTATATTAATTTATATATAAAAATATTCAGATTTTAAAAAAAAGTATTATATAAATTAAAGTTAATTTTATTCAAATCTAAAATTTAATTTAAATTATATTTAAAATTGATTAATCTATATTAATTTAAATATAAAAATAGATTTGGTAAAATACTAAAATATACAAATCATTTAGCTTTAATAATAATAATTTATTATTTAATAAATTAAGGATAATTGATTGGAGGGTAATTAATTAAAGGTTTAGGTGTTACAACGGATTAGTAACAGGCTGTAGAATCACCAATTTATAGGCTATAATAATATTATAGACCTTAATAATTCAGCTGTAGTATATTGGGGGACATTAAACACCCAAAAAAAGCCTTAAGTATGTATATAGTATTAATTATAGAATATCTTAGAAATCTAGAATATAGTTTTTAAAACAATAGGTTTTAAAAAAGACAAAACATAGCAAATAAAAAGGTTTTATTAAAATTAATAATATTTCAAAGGATTAGCTTTAAAACAAAAGAATAAATTAGAATATTAAAAGTTATAGGATTAATATTCTGTAATAAATAACTTAAAAATGATAGTGTTTTAGGAGCAATCGGCTATCCCAGTTATCCAAATAAAATGAAGATTTATATAAAGGAATAGGTTTTATTATAATATAAAGCTTTATATTTAAAAACAATTATTAATTTTATTATTATAGTTATAAGAATTGCAATTAATTATAATCTTATTGAATTCTTATTTGAAGTTTAATCTAAACCATTTCGAAAGAACTCTAGACATTTCCACATGATCCTAGAGGCAGCTCCCGTAACATTAGGGTAGGGTAGTTGATTTAAGGTTTAGGGTAGAATAGTTAATTTGAACCTATAATATTAGGCAAAAATTAATTTAGGGTTGAAAAAAAAAGTTATATTTTAAAATATATATTCGATTTAGATTTTCATTAGAATTCCAAATTTAATATTTATATTATTATATAACTTATATAATATAAGTTATAATAGATTTAATATATAATAACTAAAAAACCTTAATACAGTATAATTTATAACTAAAAAACCCTGATTAGAATATTATTGTATAAACTTATCACTTTCCGGATTAGGATTTTTCAGTTATTAATTATATTAGTTTATATATAAAGATATTTAAATTTTGAAAAAAAGATATTATACAAATTGAAGCTAATTTTATTCAAATCTGAAATTCAATTTAAATTATATATAAAATTGATCGATTTATACTAATTTAAATATAAAAATGGATTTAATAAAATATTAAAATATACAAACCATTTAATTTTAATAATAATAATTTATAATCTAATAAATTAAGAATAATTGATAATAAATTAAAAGTAACTAATTGGAAAGTAGTTAATTAAAGGTTTAGAGTAGTAGTGGTGGTAATATTTTGAATCTACAATATTGAGTAAAAGTTAGTTTAGGATCAAAAAAAAAAGTTATATTTTAAAATATATATTTTGATTCAAATTTTTATTAGAATTCTGAATCTAGTATTTATATTGTTATATAATTTATATAATATAAATTATAATAAATTTAATATATATAATAATTAAAAAAACTCCGATTGGGATATTATTGTATAAACTTATCATTTTCTAAATTAGGGTTTTTTAATTATAAGTTATATTATATTAGGATTTTTTAATTATTAATTATATTAGTTTATATAAAAAGATATTTAAATTTTGAAAAAAAGTATTATATAAATTAAAACTAATTCTATTCAAATTTGAAATTCAATTTAAATTATATTTTAGCTTTAATAATAATAATCTATAATCTAATAAATTAAAGGTAATTAATTGAAGGGTAATTGATTAAAGGGTAATTAATTAAAAAGTAATTGACTAAAGAGTAAAAGGGTAGAAGAGTAGTAGAGTAATAAAATAATAGGGTAGTAGGGTAACTTAAACCTACAATACTGGATGAGAGTTAGTTTAAGGTCAAAAAAAAAAATTATATTTTAAAATATATATTCGATTCAGATTTTCATTAGAATTCCGATTTTGGTATTTATATTGTTATACGATTTATATAGCATAAATTATAATAAATTTAATATATATAATAACTGAAAAATCCTAATACAGTATAGCTTATAATTAAAAAACCCCAATTGGGATACTGCTGTATAAACTTACCGCTTTCCGGATTAGGGTTTTTCAGTTACAAACTATACTGTATTAGGATTTTTCAGTTATTAATTATATTAGCTTATATATAAAGATATTCAAATTTTGAAAAAGGGTATTATACAAATTAAAGCTAATTCTATTCAAATCTGAAATTCAATTTAAATTATATTTAAAATTGACCGATCTGTACTAGTTTGAATATAAAAGTGGATTTGGTAAAATACCAAAACACACGGACCATTTAGCTTTAATAATAATAATCTATAATCTAGTAAATTAAGAGTAACTAATTGAAGGGTAACTGATTAAAGGGTAGTTGACTGAAGGGTAGAAGGGTAGAAGGGTAGTAGGGTAGTAGGGTAGTAGGGTAGTAGGGTCGCTGCGTTAGGGTTAGGGTTAGGGTTAGGTTTAGGTTTAGGGTTAGGGTTAGGGTTAGGGTTAGGGTTAGGGTTAGGGTTAGGGTTAGGGTTAGGGTTAGGGTTAGGG
>VIGI01000025.1:0-233785 GCA_009299455.1 Monilinia laxa
AGAGAGATTACCCTAACCCTAACCCTAACCCTAACCCTAAACCCTAACCCTAACCCTAACCCTAACCCTAACCCTAACCCTAACCCTAACCCCAGCCCCAGCCCCAGCCCCAGCCCCAGCCCCAGCCCCAGCCCCAGCCCCAGCCCCAGCTACCCTACTACCCTACTACCCTTCAATCAGTTACTTGCCCTTAATTTATTTATATTTAATTTATTTAAATTATAAATTATTATTATTAAAGCTAGATAATCCGTGTGTTTTGGTATTTTATCAAATCCACTTTTATATTTAAACTAGTACAGATCGGTCAATTTTAAATATAATTTAAATTAAATTTCAAATTTGAATAAAGTTAGTTTTAATTTGTATAATACTCTTTTTCAAAATTTGAATATCTTTTTATATAAGCTAATATAACTAATAACTAAAAAATCCTAATACAGTATAGTTTGTAACTGAAAAACCCTAATATAGTATAGCTTGTGACTGAAAAAACCCTAATACAGTATAGCTTGTGACTGAAAACCCCTAATCCAGAAAGCGGTAAACCTATACGGCAGTATCCCAATCGGGGTTTTTCAGTCATTATATATATTAAATCTATTATAACTTACGTTATATAAGTTGTACAATAATATAAATACCAGATTCGGAATTCTGATGAAAATCTGAATCAAATACATATTTTAAAATATAACTTTTTTTTTTCGACCCAAAGCTAACTCTTACCCAATATTGTAGGTTCAAATTTGTATAATACTCTTTTTCAAAATTTGAATATCTTTTTATATAAACTAATATAATTAATAACTAAAAAATCCTAATATAGTATAGTTTATAACTAAAAAACTTTAATTTGGAAAACGGTAAATCTATATAATAATATTCTAATCGAGGTTTTTCAATTACTATATATATTAAATCTATTATAATTTATATTATATAAATTATATAATAATATAAATATTAGATTTAGAATTTTAATAAAAATCTAAATTAAATATATATTTTAAAATATAACTTTTTTTTTTAATTTTAAATTAACTTTTATTTAATATTATAAATTCAATACTTTATTACTTTTTTACTTTTTTATTTTTTAATTAATTATTTTTTAATTAATTACTTTTTAATTAATTATTTTTAATTTATTAAATTATAAATTATTATTATTAAAACTAAATGGTTTATATATTTTAATATTTTACCAAATCCACTTTTATATTTAAATTAATACAAATCGATCAATTTTAAATATAATTTAAATTAAATTTTAAATTTAAATAAAGTTAATTTTAATTTATATAATACTCTTTTTCAAAATTTGAATATTTTTTTATATAAATTAATATAATTAATAATTAAAAAATCCTAATATAATATAACTTATAATTAAAAAGTTTAATATAATATAATTTATAACTAAAAAACCCTAATTTAAAAAACAATAAATTTAAATAATAATATTCTAATCAAAGTTTTTCAATTATAAACTATACTATATTAAAGTTTTTTAATTATTATATATATTAAATTTATTATAATTTATATTATATAAATTATACAACAATATAAACACTAAATTCGGAATTCTAATAAAAATCTAAATTGAATATATATTTTCAAATATAACTTTTTTTTTTAACTTTAAACTAACTTTTATCTAATATTGTAAATTCAATTCTATTTTACTTTATTACCTTTTTACTTTATTACTCTTTTATTTTATTACTTTTTTATTTTACTACTTTTTTACTTTTCAATCAATTACTTTTTAATCAATTATTCTTTAATCAATTACTTTTAATTTATTAAATTATAAATTATTATTATTAAAATTAAATAATTCATATATTTTAGTATTTTATCAAATCCACTTTTATATTTAAACTAGTACAGATCGGTCAATTTTAAATATAATTTAAATTGAATTTCAGATTTGAATAGAATTAGCTTTAATTTGTATAATACTTTTTTTTCAAAATTTAAATATCTCTATATATAAACTAATATAATTAATGACTGAAAAATCCTAATACAATATAGCTTGTAATTGAAAAACCCTAATCCGGAAAGCGATAAGTCTATACAGCAATATCCCAATCAGGGTTTTTCAGTTATAAACTATACTGTATTAGGGTTTTTCAATTATTATATATATTAAATCTATTATAATTTATATTATATAAATCGTACAACAATATAAATACCAGATTCGGAATCCTAATGAAAATTTGAATTGAATACATATTTTAAAATATAACTTTTTTTTTCGACCCTAGGCTAACTCTCACCCAGTATTATAGGTTCAATTATAGGTTCAAGGTTCAATTAGAAAAAAAGATTTATAATCAATGTAATAGCACTTTAAAAATCCTATAAATAATAAAAGATTGTAGAGATTAAATAGATTGATAGAGAATCTAATTTTATAGATTCTATAATTAAATTAAAGTTATTTTAAGCGTTGAAGGATTTAATTAATAATAATAGAATTAATATTAAGATTATAGAATAAATAGAAAAGAATTAAGGACTTTCTATTAAAAAGGTTATATTATTAGATATAAGTATATTATCATTAGCAAAATTAAGCATTTTAGACATTAAAAAGAAATAGTTATAATATTATTTCATTAACCTTCTAAACAGGCTAATAAAGTGATAAGTATATGATTTAATAGAAAAGGATTTATTAAAAAAGTTTAGTTCGATTTTTAAATAATTACCAGTATTAAAATTATTATATAATATATTAGGCTTTGCGTTAACGTTTCGGTATTCTATATAATTGTTAATTTATAGCTTTTAGATAATGATCTTTAGAGTAATAACAATGTATTTTATAATATACTCATTATTAACTTTCAATCGCACTGAGTTAAACCAATAGTAATCCTTTAAAGTAATAATAATGTATTTTATAAGATACCTATTATTAACTTTTACTTTATATCGAGTTATACTAATAATATTTAATTAGAATCCTTATTTTTAAAAAGCAATGAAAAGTCTTTTATATAATTTTAACTAGTTAATTCTTTATTCATATATATTCTAATAGAATTATATTATTTAATCACGTTTAATATTTATTTAAGAGCGAGTTTTGATATAGTTAAAAATGAAAAAAAATCATTTTTATTTAATTTAATTTTTTTAGAATGAGTTATATTAACTTACGAATATTTTAAACTTAAGAGAATTTAGAAAACCCTATTAATAAGCATATCTCGATTTTTTACTTACTAATATTAACCCTAAAGAAAAACGATTTTTTTTCTTTTTTAAGAAATAATTAATATTTACAAATGGAATACTTATCGACATTTAACCTATAATAGAAAAATGATATTTTTTTGGTTTTTTAGAGATAATTAACATTTACAAATAGAATACTAACCTGTATCTAACTTATAATTAGAGTATCAAACTAAAAAGCAAAAGAGAAGTAAATCTGCATCATCTTTATCTCGCAGCTTCTATGCAAGTTTCGCACAAATCGATCCATATAGGGTCATTGTCAAGGCTCGTACCTGCTGTTTCTCCATGGTAGCAAGCAGTGCAGGGAACGCCAATCCATCGGGCCTCATATTCACCACAGGCGCAACATTTGAGTATCTCGTAGACACAAACGCTGCACTTCTCTTTGCCCGCGTCTGAATCCGACGAAGAGCTCGTTGAAGACGTCTTATTGGTCATTTTGGTGGCTTGTTTGGCTTGAAAGTTCTGGGTTCTTCGAAATTCTCTGGATGTTTGGGATGTTTGGAATCTTTGGAATCTTTGGAATGTTTTGAATATTCTGAATGTTTCTAAATAGCGAGAAAAGTTTCTTCTAATTTCGAATGAGAATTGTAGGTAAATATACCTATCACCATAATGTTGTTTCTACATTGTTTATATCGTCCAAACAGATCTATTGCCATTTTCATTCACTTCCTTCTTGTTTTCATACTGGCTTTCTTTTAAGTAAATAGATATCCTAGCACTGTTTACTATTCATTGCTAGCTGTTTCACTAGCGCTTAGTCATTAAAGGATTAGGAGGGCTAATTAATTAAAGTAAGCTGCCGCCACTTTATATATATATATAATGGCCTTTTAAAGCTTTATTCTTAACTTAATTCTAAAGCCTAAGAAGGCCTAAATCCCGTAACGATGAATAGATGACTAGTTTATTATTAAATATAAATAAAATTAAAAAATAAGTTTATTCTAAAAAGGTAAGTTTATTTTATTTATGTCGGGAAATGGATCATGTGACTTTTGGGCTGCTGTACGAATAATACGTCTAACCGTATTAGGCGTACTAGCACCTCGAGGACGTCTATAAAGTCGTCCTTCATTCCATAGATTACATAGAGAATAACAACGATGACTATACTAAAAGAGATTTAAGTACTTACACTTTAACTGACCAAGTTAATACCAATAATTTATATTCAATATAAAAATTTATCTTAAAAAGATAGGTTTATTTTAAAAAAAGTAAGTTTGTTTTAAAAAGATAAGCTTATTTTATTAATATTTAATTAAATTTTATATAAAAAGTTGTTTAATAGAAGTAAATTCATTTTAGGATTATAAGTTTCTTTTAAGAATAGTTTATTTACATATCCCTTTTAATTATAATATTAAGAAATTAATAGTTTATTTTAAAAATAATAATAAATATAAAAATAGAAATAAGATAAGAATAAGAATAAGAATAAAGATAAGAATAAGAATAATAAGTTAAAAACAGGGTTAGGGTTAGGGTCATGATAGGGTAAGGGCGATTGAGAATTGGGGTTAATCGTAAAGTGAACTTATATTCTTAAAATAAATTTTCATTTAATGTTATAAGTATTTATAAAATAAACTTATCTTTTGAATATAAACTAATTCTATTTTTAACTATTAAATTCTATGTATAATTTAATAAGAAATTAGTTATCAAATTCTATATGCTTATCGTTACGGGATTTAGGCCTTCTTAAGCTTTGGAATTAAGTTAAGGATAAAGCTTTAAAAGGCTATTTTGTATGTGTATGGGGTGGCTGCCGCAAGCTGTATGAAACCCTAGTATTAGGGTTAAATCCTTCATTATTAAATATAATCAAAATCTAATTGATATAGGAGCATGCAATACATTAACAACCTGAAATCTGAAATTCAACCCTTTAAGGTAAGCTATATACAAAGAATATCTCATCTAATAATCTGTCCAACTCCAACTAATGCTTAAAGGCCAATTTGACCTCGAACATTATCATCCTTACTCTTCTCTACAAAGATTCGATTAGATATCCGCCTTAATCAAATCAGCAGCTCTCTCAGCTACAGCATACAAAGTACTCGTCAAATGGCCACAGACTTGCAATGGCAAGATACTGGCATCAACAACTCTGATATTGGCAGTTCCATAAACCTTGAGCTTGGAGTCAACGACACCTCCATTCTCTTTTGGCAACATAGCAGCAGTGGCTACTGGATGAAAGTTGGAACGGTAAGCGGTCTTGACCCATTCGAACCATTCAGCATCCGTAGCATCAGCAGCAATTGTATCCAAACCTGGCTTGGTCTCTGAACCGACGAGAGTCGACAGTGGAGCAGTGCTGTAAAGGGAACGAATAAACTTGGCGGTGGCAACTTGTGAGGTAATATCCCAGTCAAATTTGAAATAGTTTGGATTGATTGCTACAGGAGAGCTTGGACCGGAAGATGTGATGTGCACATTTCCTCTGGCAAATGGCAACAAAGCCCAGTATTCTGAAGTGAACGCTGTTGATGATGGGTTGACGAGAATCTCTGCAACAGGAACTGGATGAGTCTTGGAAAAGATGAGCTCGTATTGGAGCTTAAAGAACTTCAACAGATCGGCGGCCTTGGTTACATTACCAGAAGCAGCTGCGGTTTGAGCAGCATATTCAGGAAGAGCTTCAAGAATCTTAGCTGAGACGTTTTGGTATTCGGAACCGAAAACATCTGCAGCTGTAGGGTAACCTACAAATCCTGCACCTCCAGTCCACGTGGTAAGTCCGGTGTTTTGGAATGCAAGGCCAGTGTTGGTTTGATCCTGAAGGTTCTCTCCAACGGTTGGGAGATCGACGACAACTGGAATGTTGTATTTGTCCAAAATTGTGGGGTTTCCAACACCTGAGTATTCGAGAATAGCAGGTGAAGCTAGAGAACCAGCTGAGATGATGACTTCAGAATTTGCTGAAATAACGTAGGAGTCACTTGAGCCACTGGTAATAACCTCGACGCCCTCTGCAGTAGGGGTATCGGCGCCAGATCTCCAAGTGAGCCGTTGAGCGGTGGTATTTGGGTAAATGTGAAGGTTTGTGCGGTCAGAAATTGGATAATAGTATGCTCGTCCAGCATCGTGACGAACATTCAAAGTCTTGTCGTAGGTAGAAGGGTAACGATTGTAACCAACCATTGTACCATCATTGACATCCTTATCCCAAGCAACGCCAAGGGCAGCATATGTATCGTTCAATACAGTGTGGAAATCACCAGTGTTCAAGTTGTTAAGCCATCCAACCTTCAATGGTCCATCAAATCCATTTACGGAAGAATCATACGTTGCGCCTGCTCCGGCTTGATCGGCTGTGGGTTTCTCAAGTGATTGAGACTTCTTGTAGTATGGAAGAAGAGTTTCCCAGTCCCATCCATCATTTCCAAGGGATGACCAAACATCAATTTGGACATCTTCAGCTCGGGTATATGCCATTCCTGGGTGCGTTAGATATTATAGAGTTGGTCGGCAACAAGAGAGCATACCATTAATTGTGCTAGTTCCTCCAATAGCTTTGCCGGCTCTCAATGTCTGAACCTTGTCTCCGGCATAGGATTGACTGGTTGTTTGGTATGCCCAATCGATGGCGGATCCAAAAGCCAATCCATAACCAGATGGGTTGGTCACATTGGTGTTGTTGAAAACAGAATCACCTGCTTCAATGACGGCAACAGTGACATTCAACTCAGATAGACGGTTCGCAATGACAAGACCACTTGTTCCAGCACCAATGATAACATAGTCATAGGCTATCTTGGTGTCTGGGCTAGCAGCAATCACGGATGCCAGAGCAAAAGCAGGAAGTAGACGGTAAATCATTGTTACTGGCGCTGTTGAAGAAGTAGCGGAGTGGTTAAAGAACGAAAGAATGTTGTGATGAGTTGAACATTGCGAGGAATCATACATGAATTTATAACTTCATTGTCCTCTGTTCCATTGACAGCTCTCAACCTGGTCTAGAGCTTTCAATGCCCCTAAGTTGAGTATCAAAGTGGAGCATAGAAAACGATTGGAATTATCTGACAACTTGAGTAAGTTCCTCATAACTCTACAAGGAACTTCCGTATGAGACAAACTATGAAAGTTCGCCAAGGATCAAGGTTGCTCGCCTGGGTCGAATTTGCGCTTCTGGAATTTCCACTCGAAACACTTAGAAGAATGGGTCCATAATATCTCTGGGTTTTAACTTCAAACAGCACTTGTTTAGTTATGACGTCGATAAGACTTCTTACCTAGAATAATAGTGCCGAAATAATAAATAATGAAGCCAGGGTCCTGTCTGTGCTCGTCGTCTTATCACTACCGATTAAATGCCGTCTGATCGGGCCTCACACAAAGTCCGGCGGGACGGTCCGATCAATTTCTGCTCATGTCGCGAGAAAGTACCCAAATGGACGCATCGATTAAACCTTGATAGGAACCAATGTAGTTGCTTAGGTGAAGAAAAAGTGGATTGGTATGGGATTCTGACCTAGTGGAGCTTCCAAACTTCATATATATATATATATATATATATTATATATGACAACCAGTACGATACAGTAAGTATTTTTGATTTATAGTTTGACATGTCCAGTTTGTGATTCTATTTTTATATTTTCTACCGGTATTAGATCCGGTACTTCGTTGACGGTGCTTTTGTAAAGTAAGGAGTAATTATACCAACATAAGAAACAAGCGAGGAGGAATCTTCGGTAAAAGGAAGCTCGCAAATCTCAATGAACAAAACCATTTAAAAAGATAGTGCCAAGCTTTTGGTGAAGTTCGGAACAATCAAGAAGTCAATTTCATGCATGGCGCTGACGAGGTGGGGATAAATATGGAGCCTCCAGCTCTTATTCGATATAGATCCTCAAAGTTCATCTTATCAATCTTCTACCGGACCGATGGGAATGAGACGTTCCTACTCTTACTTAGAAAGCATTGATAAGCTATCAAGATGTTTCCACATCGTCAGATGAAGGTCAATCCATGATCCATCATACATGTAACATTTTTTTGTAACTTCCTTAAAAGATTAATTATTACCTTAAACAAATCGACCCGCCTCGCCAGCTCAGAAGAATGAAACGAAAGAGGACAAAATAGGAAGTAGGTAAACGTATGCAATGGGAGGGAAGGAGTTCATCCCTGAATCTTGCATTTAACCTATTGCCTAGTAGGGAGAATAGGAAAGAACATTTCGGCGCCAGACCCGCCGATACGATTACCAGTCGTAGCCATGTAACTGGACCTGCATGAGTCCACAGCCATATAGCAAACATTCTATACTTTAATTTGTTAAGGTTGCACTTGATATCAGTTCGGTGGCTAGTGAGTACGATGCAATTTTCTTCCTTGACCACTTGGATAGCATCCTTACTTCTGGTCGGAATATGTAACGAAGTTCACAGCCATATAGCAAATTTTCTGTCTTTGGTTATATTTGATAACCTTCCTCTCTCGGCGGATAATGCCTGTATGATTCACAAACATATGCCAAACATTCTGTTCTTGGTTGTATTTCATACCGGCTTGGCGAGTGATCGTTCCTTAGCATCTTGAATGATATTCACGAGTCCTGTTTGCGTATTATTTCATTTAATCCTACCAAAAATCGTCTAGTCCAGAGCAACTTGCAAGGGTTTCGGTTCTTTGTCGAAGTGGACTACAACTAAGTGGAGTAAATAGATTTTATCGTTTATTCGATTGATTATGAACGTGTTTGGCCTGTCTAACGGTCCAACGTTTCCAACGTGTTGAGTGATTCCCAAATTACGTTCGGTCTAGTTGGCCTCCCCCTTCCACATACCGTCTGGCAGGCCCGTAGTATCCCTCGTATGATGGATCCGCATAACGTATATTGTGCTTTTAGTTATCGAAGTTAATACCGGCGATTATTGGCATTAAACCGTCTCTCGTTAACGTGCTTTGAAAGAATGGGAATGTATATTGTAAAGTCTTATCCGAGTATCAGTACCGAGTAGATGTAAGTCATGTGGAGACATCAATCTGTGTGAAGCTTTATCAATGGAAAACGTGGTTTGAAACGCCCCACTTTACTCTCGTGGTGGCTTACGACGTAAGTTATGTGGCTTAGGTGATGGGTTATGTCAACCTTACTGTTACTTTATGTAATATGACCTAATCTAGATCTAGCCAGTTCTGTCTCCCTCCAGTTCATTTTCACCGCACAAACCTCAAAAGACTAATCGATCAATCGACTAATCGACTAATTGCAGTTCACCTGGGCAACACATGTACAAGGACCATCCTGAAAGAATAAGAAGTTCAAATTTTAACATCTATGATGTGCTCCGTTGAAAGTGAATGCTTGAATTTGAGTCTACGGGTTTGCGTCTACTGCTTTCTCAATTACAACTCAATCGCAGTTCAAACAAGTATCACTTCAACCCGATATATATAACATCCTTTCGATATTGGAAATTCTTGAGTATCCGAAATTGATTTGTCATTTGTGTCGATTTAAAAAGAATGAAAGAAATACTAATGTTTGAGAGGATACAACACCAGTAACCAACGTTCTTCCAAAATCGATCGTAAGACTTACCAAATTTTCTGTCCCAATATCATTGTTGAGAAGAATAACCACACCCGCTTATGTCTTGTTGCTCAGTCAATCTTCACATATCCTTCCTAGCATTGCTTTTATGAACTTCCTGTTTCTTTAATACCAACAAATGTGAAACTGGGAATACTGCTTCTGGAATATACCTTTGGGTACAATTGATTATAGGGAAATGTCATCAAATCATGAAATATTTCTTCGAATTCTTTCTTTTTCTCTTGCCAGGTGAGTTGTGCCCTGAAGATTAATCGTTCTCATATTCTTCATTCTCATGATTTCCTCCTCAGTACCATCTTCATTCCTTCCACGTTGTCGATCCTCAATTTCCCAAGGATCTTTTTCACACGGATAGCATTACTCAACTACAACCAAGCTTCCAAATCTGAGGCGCACAAACTGGAGTCAGATTTCTGCACATCTTTAGGGTTGCCTCAAACTAAAATATTCTCTGTGAGGTTAGGAAGGACGCACACTCTGTCAATACCAAATGATACCAAGTGGACGGATCAACTACAGGAATACAATTATTTTCTTGCTTGGTTGTGCTAATGGTATCCTGCTGCTGGTTGATGATGCGACCTCCATCGGGATAGTAAATGGTATCTGAGCGAGTTCCATTCATAATTTTATGTTGTGAAAACTGCTCTAGAAGAATATTCAGTTGGGAGTACCAGAGTTGACATGATGTGGTGATGAATAGTCGTTCAGATCCTATATGATTTTAGAATTGCTTGTTGTGCTATTAACTCTCAGTTATTTAAGAGCTCAAGTCATGATTTTTGTAGATGAAGTACGTGTTCCTTCCGGTACTTTCTGGGCGAAGGTGTTGTAAAATTCAGAGAAAGCCGAAGATGGATCGATACATGATGAAACTTCCTGGAGAAAGGAGATCAGGTCCATCTGAAAGCGAGACAGACCATGGATGCCCGAAGTCATTGAAGTTGGCAATATTCACCAAAGTAAAGTTGACCCAGTTAAAGTTGTTCTCAAGTTATCGATGATCTTTATCTACCTAGGTAGTTATACCACCAAACGACGGGGAAACTGTTGGATTCCCATCGGCCATTCCAGCAATCACGATACAATGAGTGATCTCTTATAAACCCAACCCAAGATCTCACGATACTTTCTACACCAGCCCTTGTGTTTGAAATTACCCTAACCCTAAGACAATATTGTTGAGAGTAACGTTAATAAGCTCCGATACATATTATCAAAGAATACCAACCCCCCCAAATCTCCAAGCTTGCAACAACAGCCCCGTCAATCATGAAAAAATCATAATCCCAAAAAGAAAATTACCCCAATTAGTCCAGCATCGCAGCTACCATACACACGAGCTCTCAGATTTGAGCTTTGAGGGATCTGAATATGTTTTGTTTTCAATCTCGATTCTCGAGTGGTTTTATGATTACACTCATTAATTATTTTCCAGAGAGAGCTTGTTTCGAGAAGATATATATTCAAATGGACGTCTAATTGATTGGCCTTTCTGCCTGTCTCCGGAAAGCTTTTATAGTCTACAATTTGCTTTTCTAGTTTTCAATTGCCATTTACCTAGTTTCTCAAATCTCTATTCATTCTAACAATCTGCCAGCCATAAACATATATCTTAGTCCAAATTCATAGCAAGAATACCCACCTACCAACTTACCAGCCTACCAACCCACCCAGTTATTCCATCTTAATGACCCCCAAGCCAATAAACTATTTAGAAAATCGATATGATTTGTGTAATCCCTTTTTGGACATTTAACTCATTCACGCACATACTCAGCACTTACACAAGTCCTAGGGACTTATCTATACATACCTACCCTCCCTTGCTAGTTTCATCTTTTCCCAAGTAAAAGTATTCTAAAACTTAATATCCAACAACCAACAGCCACCTGACGAATTCTGAGAATTGTGCGACTCGTCGGACTTATAAGATCTGTGTACATTAACTAAGACCTAGGGGCTAAGAACCAGGGAGTGCTACAGCTGTGCAGTCATAATCACACTCCGACTATTAATACACCCAGTTTTCGATCCCTCCCTCCACCCTCAACACAAACCCAATCCATTAAAACGAACCCCCTGATCCCAAAACGCCTTGCAAAACCCTCCCCAACACTCCTCTAACCGCATCACTTTCCTCACCCACCCCTACAAAAACAACTGCTGCAGCCCAAGCAAAAACCGTCCTCTCAACCCACTGATCCTCCCACCTATATCTCCTCGGCAACAATGTTGCCAGAGCCCTGGGGGCGACAAATAAACCCATTTCCTCTCTTCGCTTTGGGCTTTCGATCATAACGCTCCATCCACAGAGCCAACAGCCGCTTGCTATGCAGTATCCTGAGTCAATGGCCTGACAGGCATGAGGTGAGGTACCGATAAGTCGTGGACCAATTTTGGTGCGGGTGAGACAGATGCCGTAGTAGAAGAGGGTGATGAAAGTAGAGAGGAAAGCCGAAGAACGAGCGGAGGATTGCAGGGCACGGGTGATGGTATGTTTTGAGGGTTTCGGACTTCGGAGAAGGAGGGCTAGGTTGAGGGGTAAGTACATGGAGCTTGACCAGAGGAAGGATTTGTAGAATCTCGAGATGGCGTGGAATTCGCAGTTGGGGCCTGAGCCCATGTGGACTAATTCACAGGGGAATGGGATGGATTGGGTTGGGTCTCCGTATTCTTCTGGTAGATCATAGTCTTTACACATGTCTCCCAAGAGACTTGCTTGACCTGTCTCGACACCATACTTAAGTTCACCGTAACGACAACATCGGAGAGCTTTAAGTAAACGGGCGTCTACTTGAGCCGCGGATTTGATCCATTTATTATACGCGCGTGGAAGACGAGCAGGCATGTAGATGAATGCCCACATGATTAGTGCAGAAGATGAAGCGAATATAATTGGATCCGTGAGAGATGAGATTGTTTTGTCTAACTATCATCTAAATTAGTATACATTTGTGATAATTGAGGCTCAGAAATCTTACCCTGGACCATTTGCCAGATTTTTGTCTTCGGATCTTGCGTCTAGTCCATAATTCCCCAACTATGTAATCAGAAGCTCGAGTAAAAGTGAATAATGTCAAATCCAAAGTTCTTCCTGCAAACTTGGTTGGTCTGAATTGAACACCATTTTTGGTTTCGTGTGGAACTTCTTCGGTGAATGTTTTACTTGGACGAGATTGAAGGAGTTTGAGACTGAAGTAAGCTGATATAAAGGTTGAAAGGTAGCGAGTGATTCTATGGAATTGTTATGTCAGAGAGGATCCAAATGTCTCTTGGTGACTTTTGGGGGTAACATATGTATATAGGAGACGGAAAGAACTGGAGAAGACCCAGAGTATGGAATTCCGGATTCAGTATTTTATTCCCACTCAATGGTACCCCTCTGAGGTGGATTAAATTCCACATACCTCAGCTTGGTGATGACGGATAATTTTCCAAACAATCTCTCAAAAACTTCTCGTAAAGGAATCTAAAGCCAAGGTCAGCATCCTCATCACCTGCCATAATAATTTCACGTGCCTGTAATAAAGTACTTCCTCCGACCAACGCAGCACAAAAAGTTGGAAATCTTTGTAATTCCAATCCTCCTTCTAAAACACCAACTAATGAACCCCAGAAATAATCTTCACCTTCAGGTCTTGGATCAATATTCTTTCGATGGCGACTCAAATGAAGCAGAAGAAGAGTTAACAATCTTGGTCCTGCACTTGATGCATAACCTAAAATATAAGCACGAAATAATGGTCGTAATATTACTGGAATCAATTTATCAAAGGTATGATTCCGAGAGCCGTTTCTCAATGACAACTCTTGCATTATGCAGAGAGTAGATTTTGGACATCAAATGTCTACCTATGTAACTGTCCAAGATCAGTATTATTCGATACCAGAGTAGACACTAGATCTGCAGTATCCGTTGACAAATATATTGTCTCATCAGACGATGCTTTTGGCAAATATATAAACCCCGGGAAGAAACGTGAAAGAAAATGACTTAAGGATTAGCCTTGCAATGCCTTTCCAAAAAGGGCTTTATACCAGGGGGGGATCATAAAGGTAGCATATTCACTGCAGTGTTGCATTGCTGCCGTGTGACTTGAATGTATATGAGCCGGCTCGGTAATGATATAGAACTAAATGTAAGAAGAAGCTGGAGATCATTCATACCTTTTATTTGAGGTTTTGATAGTAGAACCATGCCTATTAGAGGCGAAGTATATCCGTTTTGAGACTTTACCCCGGATTGATAATTGATGATTGATGAAGATGCGGAGGAGGATGGAGAAAATAAAATCCCCGGTGCCGCAAAGTTTTGACCTCGGCGTAAAGGAAATTGGAGAGTTTAAGGAAAGAAGTCAAAAAGGAACCTTGGAATATATTCTCAGGGATTGATCATGCACGGTTGTCGAGAAGCTTGAATGAATGACTGTTTGACACGTTAAATCGTGGTGATAGTGATATGATGTTGTCGAGATGTTTTGGTGGTTTCACTGCAGATTGGAGGGAGGATTGAAGAATGCAGCTTGATAAATGCAGATGTTGACTTGCTTGTTTCATACCGAAGCTAATAATATACGTACATGCGCCACCTTTGAAAATATATGAAGTTCATGTACTCTAGAGAATTATTGATATCGAATTTGGAACAGGGACGGGAACGGGAACGGGAATGGGAACGGTTCAATATCTGAAAGCGAACTTAGAAGAGAATCATTCGTAGTCGGTAGTCATTGAGAATGGATGAGAAGTTGAGCAAGTAATCCGTATTCCTCTTATACTTGGGTGTCTTTTTGATGCAAATGGCAAGGTTAATAAGATCAGGATTTCATTGTTGCAGATCATCAACTTACAAAAATAGAGGCACGTTTGTAACAACTTGGAACAGTTGTGTTGCACAAAAAGATGCCGAAGGAGGGATTATTGATGCAGGTACAATGATGCTATTGTATGAACGTAATATAGTTTGTTACTATAGGCATGACAGTTTAAGGATATATGCGTATCAATGTATGATGAATGAAGAGAGAGTGTGTGTATATGATATGATACGAATTAAGAGGTGAAGCATGATAGGCAGGACAGTCGAATGGTATCAACACCCTCTTCGGAGATATATACATGAAGCTTGCGGGTAGATGTAACCTTGGAGGTAGAATTATACCCCTTAGATTGCGAGAAAGCAAAAGAATTGATTTACTGCTTTACACGTATAGCATCGTTGTTAACCATAACCTAGTAACGATAACAGGTAGTATTGTAGTAGGCATCTTGTATTATTGGCTCTTTGACTTATTGCTCCCCTCAATCTCCCCAGCCTATGTCTATTTCATTCTTATATATAAGCTCACTATACGAGTACATTCTTAGCTCTTCAAGTATTCAAATATTCCCCTCACTTTCCTCTGCCTAAGTACCTCATCATTAAGCTTAACCTCTTCAACGTCAACCCCCTTCATTCAAACAACCTCTACCGAGAAGAACTAAACAACGAACTAATAAACACAGTTTAGATTAATTCTGACAATTAACAATTCTTCCCCCTATCATTCTTACACCCTTTGCCGAAAAGAGTTAATGGTAAACAAAAATTATATGTGAGCGGAAAACAATCGAGATTTGCCTAGGTAAAACGGCTTATGGCAATGAAAAAAAGGTGGAAAAAAGACCGGATGGTGGATGACTGGAGGGGAAAGGAATGACATGTGATTGTTCTATAAAGCTTCTCGAATGGTTAACTGTCAAATGAAGACTGAGTACTGTATTCTGTATATATATACGTATCATGGGAATTTCTAAAATATAGACAGGTCAAGTATTCATTCTCTTATGTACTACGTCTCGAGCAGGGTAAAGAAAGATAAAGACATCTGAATGTTTCGAAGGATTAATAGGTTGATTCATTGATTTGGTGATTTATATGCTCTCTTGCATATGTATTATTGCTTATTCTTTCCCATCTCATTCATCCTCATACATATACTTACTAGGCAACTTTGGTTACCTTGAATATTCGTGATTTAATATGTAGACATTCCTTCATTCATTCATTCATTCATACATACATACAACTTCCAAACCCATAGGAAATTGAATGGAACAAGATTCCAAGTCTATCCTATGCCATCCCATCCATCCCCTCCAAACTAACAAGCCATAGATACTCCGTACACGAGTAGTAATAATATCTGATAAGACCTGATTCTTCCACAACTAACGTTTCTATCATCCCATTCAAAACCACCAGAGGTTCAAATACATGGTATCCATTCATCAAAGGTCTAAATGTGCATTGGTCCCTTTATGGTCTTGGACTCTTTATTCTCTATCCATCTATTTATCTATGTATCTATGTATCTAAGTACCTATGTATCTATGTATTTATGTATCTATATATCTACCAAGGAAAATCCAAGCGAGAAGCTCTAAAAGCAACAATTGAACCTCGGAGGGAAAGGGAAAGAAAGGCAAAGGCAAAGAGAACAGAGTGAGTCCACCAGATCTTGTCATTGGAATTCAATTGGTCCTATATTGATAATATGTGCCCCCATAAGGATAAACCCAGCTTTAGTACGGAGTACAGGCAAGTAGTATAATCATAAATACCTAGTAAAGTACTGAAAGATAAGAAGATGGTTGGTTATATAGTGGATGTGTGTGTATTGTGCGTAGAAATGGATCAACAATAAGTTGTTGATCCTGATCAACTAAATACTATCTAGAAATGTGAAACTAATGATTAAGCCTGATCACGTGAAATCCTTGCCTCACAGTACGGAGTATAATACCAGGGAGCTAATCCTGCTGTTCTGCTGTGTGAACGACTGACTACTCCGTACTAAAGAGATTATCCATTCGATCATTTATCTTCATTTATCTTCATTTATCCATCCATTCATCCATCATCAACAACCAACCATCCATCGATAGTCAAGCCAATCACCCCAATGGAAGAGGAAGGGAAGCTTCTTTGCCCAACAACTACCCTTGAATTCTAAATCGTGGTGAGGAAGAGTACTCTAGGTAGTATGTATATATAATATATATTGAGGTACGGTACTAGGCCAACAACTTTATTGTCCTTTTCAATATTTATATATACATATTTTTATATTGATACTACTTTACTCCTTTTTCTAAAGAGGGGAGTATAATAATAATATTTTTATCTTTTACCATTATATGTTGTCTGTCCAATTCCCAGCTCCGTCTTGGTAGAAATCAACCTCAAAGTATCAAATCGCACAAACTTCTTTTCTTTACATCACACAGTCAGACAGTCACACACACAGTCACACAGTTATCTATCTATTCACTCAAGCAGCGCCAAGTTATCATACAAAATGATAGATTTTGTATATATAATAAATCCATACAAATAATATACAAGTAATACTTCACTTGTCCTCATCCTTTTCATTCTCAAATATAACGAAATCTTCTTCTACACTTCCTTTGGATATTTCTTCCACTCGATTTTACTGCACTGGGCACTCATCAATCAATCAATCATCATCATCATCATCCATCACTCATCCATCACTCATCCATCACTCATCCATCACTCATCCATCACTCATCCATCACTCATCCATCACTCATGCTCACTCATGCTTGCAATTCAACGTCTAAGTATGGGTTCATCGAGACCACCAAAGCTTGATATGCCATTTGGCTGTAAGTATATATCTTATGTTTTTGTTTTTGTTTTTGTTTCTATTCCTATTTCTATTTCTATTTCTAAATGTCAATACAATATCTCAGTATAAACAACAATCATACATATATATCATATATATACCATACTAATATCAATCTATTAGATGCATTCGATTCAAACTCCACATTTCCTTTCCCCTCACCTACAGCTCCAGCACCAGGTCCTCCATTACTCGATGATAGCGAGTCCAACCTTCTCGACAGCTTTTTCGATGGTGTGAGCTCCGATCACTTTAATTACGACTTCTTTTCAAATACACAAGATGAAGGAGCTGCTGGTGCTGGTGCTGGTGAACTCAATGGATGGGAAGAATTACCACCAACCTTCATGGGAACGAGGGTTACTTTTGGTCAACAACCTCAACTTTCAAATGGATCTTCAGGTATGAATTTTGGCGAATTCAATAGTGGAATGCATCTTCCAACATCACAAGCTCCTCTATCACCTTCGGCTACGTCCGCAGATGTTTTAGCAGCCGCTGCGGTATTACAAAACAGTTCGAATGCGCGATCGCATAGTATAAGTAGTGAAACATTATTTGGAAATCATGGTTTACCATCGCAACTCTCCAATCATGTCAGACCACAATCCATCTCACATTATCCTACTACGGTATCAGGGCTCGATAGACCTCGAGATGCATTTATGCGCGATACTTTATATACCGAAATGATGTTTGGACCGAATCATGCAGGCGCAGATTCGATGAGAAGACCTAAACCTGTTCCTCAAAAAGTTGATATAAGATGGGGTTCTGATGCCGGATTTGCATCATCTCAAGGATTTGTTCCTCCGCCAAACTCCGCAAAAATTGAGGAAGCGGAAATCAAAAGATTACAGGCGCTGGATGAATTTATTGGAGTAGCTTTAGGGGCTGAAAGTAGTGCTGAGAATACCAGACCAAATAGCCCAACGATACATAGGAATATATCACCACAACGAAGACAAAGTTCCGGGATGGTCAAGGAAGAAGATCAAGATCCACCGAAGAAACGACGAAAGAGTAAATTTGGTTCTGCGGAAGATGGAGAAGATGACGAGGAATCGCAACCCAAAGTTGACGGTAGAAAGAAACGAAAATCGGTTGTGAAAATTAGTGCTAGTTCACCTGGAGCATCGGAAGGAGGGCACAAGCGACGAAAATCTACTTCGGCCACAGCGAAATCTACAAGGGAGAATTTGACGGAAGACCAAAAGAGAGAAAATCATATCAAGAGAGTGAACAAAAACGACGAACCTTGATTCGGGAAGGATTTGAAGATTTGGGGGAATTGGTACCTGGATTGAGGGGTGGAGGATTTAGTAAGAGTACGATTTTGGTGATGACGGCAGATTGGTTGGAGGAATTAATGCAAGGGAATGAAGTCCTACGGCAAAGGATTGATGCAGCGAAAGGGAGATGACATGATGGTTTGGCGGGATGTGCATTAATAACTCTTAAAGGAGCCAGAATCCTGGACCGGATATTGAAGTAAATATTTCAATCTTCCTGGAGATAAGAAAAGACTGAATTTGGCGTTTGGTCACGGGATGTTCTTCAAGAATCAGTCCGGCATTACGGGCCTAGTATATCAGTATGAGTAACTTACTTGTATGAAGAAGATACCACGTGGAAATAAAGAGATACCATAGTACAGATAAGTTTTGGAGTAATGAACTCAGTCAATATATTTTGCAGCGAGTAATACTCGTTCTGGTGATGGGGACTGAGGAGAGGTGAGGAGGCATGTAATGATGTAGTGTTGGATATGGGATATTAGGATAGGGTAGGATATGAACGAAGTATTGAACGCTATTTATTATTGTGGCTATAATTATGATTCTGATTATTTTTGAAAAGAAATTCTTTACATGTGATGGAATGGGATGGGGTAGATGTTGGTGCTGGGTTTGTGAATCTTCAGGGAAAGGATCTTTGGTTTGGGGGTGATGGGCTTAAGGGGTGGGAAAAGGGAAAGGAGGGAGGAGGGATGATCACAGAGAAGATGAGATGGCATGTGATGAGATGGTAACGATATATGGAGTATTCTTGTTTATTTGTTGTAAGCGGTGAAAATACAATGAGGGAGCTTGGGGTTTTCGTTAGTTTGAAATGGACTTAGGAAGAGGTTGGGGAGGTTAAGGGGAGAGGGAAAACTTATGGGGGAGGAAAGAAAGGAAGAAAGGGACAAGGGAAGGTTTACAAGGTTATGGTTTTTGGTGTTCGGTTTTCGATTCTTAATATGTAGATTCTGGATTATGATGGCGAGGTGGGCGGATGAGGCAGGAGGATATAGTGCTTTGTGAGAGATATTAAGTTTTTGTTGCCGGATATAGGGAAGGATGTGAGGTGAGTGGTGTGGTGAAGGGTGTGAAGGAGTCTGGAGAAGGGAGTGACGGGCGCAGAGTTAAGAGATAGATGATTTCATCTTGGGATGGAAGATGAGGGGGGGGGGAGAATAGAATAATGAAAGAACGAACATGGCCCTTCAAAACAACAGCAATGATCATAACAATCATCAGGCGTACCTTTTTTATTACGAATTCAAATACCAATCTGCAAGTTCCAGTGCCAGTTCCACAATCAACTGAAAGTTCCGAATCAGCGACGCTTTTGAGATTCTATGGTCTATTTATGATCATTGATAATTATGATGGTATTTGTAGTATGACAAAAGAAACAGGGGAAGGGAGGGGAAGAATATAGAATGTATTTTTAGTCGGGATTCGGGATTCCCGCATCGTGGTTTGAATGGTGATTTCATTTGCGGGATTCCGGGATGTGATATGGGAGGAGGGAACGGGGGTACATTTAATAGGTGAAGGGAATCAAGGGATATCGAGATGTTAGGTTTGAGGTGCTTATTAGGAGAGTGTACTCGTATTTGATGTCAAAGATGTTTGTTTCCTTTATATGTTCGAGCTGATTTGGTGGGCTGTGGTGGTTTCTGCCGGGGGAGTAACACAAGCTGCTCAGGGAAGAAGTGCATTTGGTATAGGAATTTGGTCAAAAGGAAAAAGCTTGAATGGTATCACTAAATAAAAGGCTGCAATCTAAAAAACAGATGACCGTGAAGCTTCAATAACCGCGTATATGTCCTAGTCGATACTCCCGAGTCCCGAAAACTGGTATGCTCATTTTTTGACTCCACGACGTAGAAATCCCCCGGCGCCTTGATTCAGAATCAAAGAATATAACGAATACCAAGAAAAAAGAAATTATGCACATCAACACCACTTACACCCCCTTCACTTCCTTGAAAAAATCCTTCTACTCCCCATCTCAAAATCACTTCCAGCACTCTCCCTTTTGGATGTTTCCGATTCCTCATCTTGACTTCTGAATTTGAAATTTGCCTCAAGCCAAGCTCCTTGCATAGCAATACCCGGATGAAGAAATGTAAGACCTCCTGTTGCCAAAACAATCATAACACCTTCTAATATCATGAATTCCGGCTCATGACTTACAAAAAGTGCGCCACCAAAGCCACCAGATAACTCTACACATCTATAGATGGAACGAATAAGAATCGTTATGGTGGCCAAGCAAAGACCTCCAAGGAAAGATTTGAAGAGAGAAGAAGAAACGAGAGCTGTATAGCGTGGATTCCAGGTACCCTTTGCATAGTGGACTCTCCATGCGAATTCGGCGCAAAGAATGGCGAAGAGGAAGAGAGAAAAGACTTGAAATGCAAGACCTGCCAACATGATGTTTTTCCCCATATCAACTTGACTAGCTGTTTTTCCCAGTGAAGCGATGGCACCACCAACTGCTTGAAGAAGTAATGAGATGATATCGCATGTGCAGAAGATGATAGTATATGTTCCTGGTTTGAAGCGAGAGATTTCTTGGCCGTAAATGATAACGATGCGAGAAAGACAGAGGTAAATGGCTGCTGTGAGGAAGGCAGGGGCGATTGTGAGACAGATAAGGTACATTAAAAAGTCGTTGTTATCGAAAGGAGAATAATGAAGAAGAATTCTCCCTATATAACCGACAATCTCGAGGATCTAGGGGGGTCACATAGTTAGTTCATGAGTCATGTGAACCTTAAACTCTAGATTCATTTTGAGAGTAGAGGCCCGAGAACATGAGAGAATAACATACTAATCCAAATATCATAGCAATCATA
Organism: Monilinia laxa; assembly: GCA_009299455.1. Taxonomy (NCBI): domain Eukaryota; kingdom Fungi; phylum Ascomycota; class Leotiomycetes; order Helotiales; family Sclerotiniaceae; genus Monilinia; species Monilinia laxa. Next base: position 21,680 of record VIGI01000025.1, read on the forward strand.
TATCCCCATGTTTTGAACTTGATCCCAAGCCCTAATTGCGCAAAAAGTAATATCCCGAATATAACAGCGTATATGGTATTTCCAGCGACGGTAGGTAGATACTCGAAACTTGCCAAAGAAAGATCACAAGTATCAAGTGTACACAAATGGGGATTCATGAGTAAAGTTATGTTGCCATAACTAGCTCCATGTCTACCTGAGTGTGTTAAATTTGTCATCGCTACCGTTTACGAAGCGAATTGATAAACGAAGGGGGGGATGATGGAAATAGAAATTATTTTGAATTGAAACGAGGGATTGATGGATAGAAAGATGAGAGTGGTTTGAGGGAAGATCAAAACTTGACATGATGATATCTTGAGAACTTCTCTTACCTTTAATATTCCAAAAATCAGGCTGTGCATTTCTCTGAAGACTCGTCTAGGTCGGTAGAACGGAGTATTATCTTCTGCGAGGCATACGATGAATACGGAATCTATCACGGTCCGGCCAATCAAACTAACTTGATGATGGCAGTTATACTTACGTCAGCCAAAGCTCAGAAAAGGAATACTGCGATTGGTTTGATCGTAGAAGAAAAATGATGACTAGCAAATTTAACCACATCCAAAGATTCTAGCGGCTCCAAAATTAAGCTTGAATCCATTCCCTTAAAAGGAAAAGTTTCATGATAGTATGAACAAGTGGATTTATTTAGTAAGGCTGGAATTGATGATGTAGGAGAAACAACCGAGAAGGCCTAGAAAGATGGACCGGAGAAGGCATTGCCGCTCCCTTCAGGGAACTAAAAGCACTTGCTTTCCCTTTCACGTCGGATTTACGAGACTGAGAGTGCTCGTAAACACGAGAGAGTTAGAAGAAATGTAGGATGTCAATTACTTAACTAGATCCTCACCACGAATCCAGAACAAATAAATAAAAGTCTTTTTGCTCTTCAATCACATCTCAATCACATTTGAGAAGCAATTCCCACAACTTTGTGGTCTGAAATTTTCAATCTCTGTGTTACTTTTCGATCAAACATCAAGTACTTGATCCCAAGCGAATCAAAATGTTGGATTTCCACATGCCATAGATATGAATATCCAACGGGTGAGTAGCTATCTCCTCAATCTCTTGTGCGACCCTTCATAACATGGTTCATTCGTGGGATGTTGGACGATATTAATTGATCTCGAATTTCGGAGGGGGGAATGGTAGGAATATCTGAAAGAGTTGTAATACGACGACGTACATCACATCGAATGAGGTTTGAGATGCTGGCGGTTGGTAATTAAGATAGGTTAAAGGAGATGCCCACTGGTCAGTAACCAGAACTCAACTGAACTCAACTTATAGCTTTACAATTTTGGCTGGCTGAGGCGATAACTGTTGTTAACTCGAACTGCGATGCGGGATTTCCAACATGAATAATGACAATGGTGACACAGAAAATACCGAGACTTTGTTATGTTTGGGAAAGAATTATTCAACCGATGGAAAATATGCAAGCTACTGGTAACTGGTATTATGGAACAGATACTCAGGTCCAGATGAATTCATGTTGCAGAGCTACAGTAGAAAGCTTCTGTTGGCGTGAAATATAAAGCTAGGAAGAAAGGTGTCGGTCGAAGCTATCTTACCTAGGTAGGGAGGGAGGGAGGGAGGTAGAGGAAGACAGAAAGGAAGGTTATTGACAGACCCCCCGGTGAACCAAACAGAGGAGAAGGAGGAGAAGAAGCAGAAGAAGCAGAAGAAGCAGAAGCATGAAGATATGCATCATCATCTCTCTCTATGGCCGACGACGTGATACAGAACTGCAATGCAGCATCAGCATCAGAAACAAAAGCCAACTCTGTTTCTTGTGAACCACTTATTATATTGTTATAACCAACATAAGGTTTGACAGGACAGGACAGTACAGTAGCGTAGCCAAGCTTACATACGTATAGCTCGAGGCCATTAACCTTTGATCTTGACTCTGTACAGCACCACAATTACACATCAACGATATTCCAATGATAAATCGACAACAGATCAACAATAGATCAACGATAAATCAAAGATAAACCAGCGATAAATCAACAATATATTATCGATGTATAGTTATGAATATATCAGAATTGACACAATATATGCAACAATATACGTATACAACGAGATGTCAACCACAAATCAATGATAGATACATCAACAACACCTGTAAACATCATCAACCAACCATTCACCGACTTTCTAATATCAACCCGAAAAAAAGATTGTCTCACGTGATAGACAATTGCAATTTTCAAATCTGACTAACCAATGAAAATCTAGTGGTCCGATTTCGCACTTCCAACATTCAACATTGACAAATTTATGCAAGGATATGCAAGGATATGCAACAATATGCAAGTGATGTGCATAACCCCACACCGAAAATAATCATCAAAATTTCACTAAAAACAAGAAGAGGAAAAGGAAGAAGAGCATCAGAGTCATACTTTGAAGATTTTCCTTGGAAAGCATAAATACATGAGAAATTTTCTTTCTTCTCTTCGATTTGACTCAATTCAATTCAATTCATTTCACTTCGTTTCGTTTCATTTCATCACTTGTTGTCAATTGAAACTTTATAAAAAGTTTCTGTCTTATCTCATTCTCCTCGTTCACAAATCATACTTCCTCCATATCAAAAGTTTCAATTCCTTTCATCAACGAAACAAACAAACATCAACACATCTATCTATTTATTTATCCATCTCGAAAGCTCTTTTGATACCCAACACACCTCTGTCTTCTCTGCCAACAACCATCAATTCTCAAATAATATCACAATGTGTCCTTCTTGCGAGCCAGAGCAGGCTATAAACACGATCAACAGTGTTGCTAATGGCAATGGCTCCGTCTCCAATGGTTCAAACGGAGGTGCGCATGTTCAGTCATCAATCTCTATTCTTGACATCATCGCTGACCTTCAATTCTAGCTCACCCAGGATATACAGCAATTGAGACCAAGAAGAACCCACATCCAGCAAAGAGAGATAACCCATATCAGCCAGTCGGTGACTTCCTTAGCAATGTTTCAAGTTTCAAGATTATCGAGAGTACTTTAAGAGAGGGTGAACAATTCGCCAATGCTTTCTTCGATACTGAGAAGAAGATTGAAATTGCTAAGGCTTTAGATGATTTCGGTGTTGACTATGTGAGTCATATGGATATACTCCATTCCATGAGTGAGCATGTACTAATATGATGTTCGCAGATTGAATTGACCTCACCAGCTGCCTCGGAACAATCAAGAGCTGATTGTGAAGCTATCTGCAAGTTGGGATTGAAGGCTAAGGTTGGCACACTGGCTTCCGCATATTCAGTTGCATTCTAACTTTTATAGATTCTTACTCACATCAGATGTCATATGGATGATGCAAGAATCGCCGTTCAAACTGGTGTTGACGGAGTGTAAGTTGATCTGCTCTACAAATCAAAAGGTCCTACTAACGCTTTCCCAGTGACGTCGTTATTGGTACCTCATCTTATCTCATGGAACATTCCCATGGAAAGGATATGACCTATATCAAGAATACCGCAATCGAAGTTATTGAATTCGTCAAATCACACGGCATCGAAATCCGATTCTCTTCCGAAGATTCCTTCAGATCAAACCTCGTCGATCTTCTCTCCATCTACTCTACTGTCGATAAGATTGGTGTTAACCGTGTTGGCATTGCCGATACTGTTGGATGCGCTTCCCCAAGACAAGTGTATGACTTGATCAGAACTCTTCGCGGTGTCGTTAGCTGTGATATCGAAACACATTTCCACAATGATACTGGTTGCGCAATTGCCAACGCATACTGTGCTTTAGAGGCTGGTGCCACTCACATTGATACATCAGTTTTGGGTATCGGTGAAAGAAATGGTATCACTCCTCTTGGTGGATTGATGGCACGTATGATTGTCGCAGATCGTGAATATGTTATGGGCAAGTACAAGCTTCACAAGCTTAAGGATATTGAGGATTTGGTTGCACAAGCCGTTGAGGTCAACATCCCGTTCAACAACTACATCACTGGTTTCAGTGCTTTCACCCACAAGGCTGGTATTCACGCCAAGGCTATCCTCAACAACCCATCCACCTACGAGATCATCAACCCAGCCGATTTCGGTATGACTAGATACGTTCACTTCGCATCTAGACTTACTGGATGGAACGCAATCAAATCTCGTGCCAACCAATTGAACATTGAGATGACCGACGAGCAATACAAGGAGTGTACCGCTAAGATCAAGGCTCTCGCCGACATTAGATCCATCGCAGTTGATGATGCCGACTCCATTATCCGCGCTTTCCACAGACAAACCAAGACTGGTAAGGCTGTTGAGCTTTTGCCAAACATGACTGATGAAGAGAGAGCTTTGTTGGCCAAGAAGGAAGCTGAAATTGCTGGAGTCCCTGAGAAGCGCAAGTTGGATGATGCTGTCGAGGGTCAAGCTAAGAAGGCTAGAAATGATGTTTCTGCATAAATGAAAAGAGGATGAGATGACATCTGATTTGAACCAATTCTAGTCTGTAGGGGGTAGCTGAATTCTCCCCAGACAAGATGGATCTAAAGGAAAGTAGTTGAATTCTTCCTGGGTCTTGGTTCAAAGAGGATTAAAATCTCCCTCATGGATTTTTCATTTATCAGAATAAAATGGCGGGCTGAAAAGTTGCTTGAGCTATTTGATATTTCTTTCCCTTTTTTCTTTGGATTTTTTGACAGCCATTGACACTTTTCGCGAGATACACAATTTCTTGCGAGCTTTGCTTTGCGTTGAATGGATATCTAGTTGTCGTTACATTGCATTATATTGGTGGTATGAGGGGAGAGGATGGCTATGAGAGACATATTGCTTAGTCGAAAATGGGTTGGAAGTACGATAAAATGGATTTTTACATGCTTTGATGAAATTTACTGATCGGCTTGGTGATTGAATGTAATGTGACCAGAAAGACATGGAGAATTAGAGGCTCAAAATTCAAGACATACGATCTTCCTCTTAGTGTGTGCACTTAGTATGCAGTATCAATGGGTAGGAAATAGTTTCTAAAACAATGCCACGTTCAAAGCCAATCACGGATATCATCAATTCCCCAGGAACTTTGACCAAACCATTATTTAATCTTTGCATTATTTTTTAATTTTTTGTTTTACATTATTCTCATTGAGTGACCTCTTCCCCCTAATTAAAAATTCGGTCAATTCATATCCCTCTACACATCCATCCATCCATGCATCGTATCGTAGCATATCATAGATATTGCCAAATTTACATGTTCGCGTTCCAGATATGAACTCCTCAATACCCCCCTACAGAATCGCGACAGCCCCTACTAAAACCCCCATTACCCCTCCCATTATTCCGGCCTTGAGTGTGGGTGCTGCGTTGGCTGTGGATGATGTGGAGGAACTGGAGCTGGAGCTGGAGCTGGGCGTTGAGCTTGAGTGGGTGATAGAGGATGATGCAGATGCAGACGCTGATGCTGATGCAGATGCAGATGCAGAACTAATCACTCCTCCAGGATTCGACGTCGTGGCTGTGGCGGAGAGAGTCGAGGTCAAGAGACCACCGGGATTGCTGGATGTTAGGGGGGTGCTGGTTGTGGTTGGAGTTGCGGGGGCGGTGGTGGTGATGGTGGATAGATCGGTGTTGGTTTGAATACTGAGGATTCCACCGGGGTTGCTGGAACTTTGTGCTGTTTCGGTTGCGCTGGCTGTTGCACTCCCACTAACACTAGTACTAATAACCCCACCTGGATTTCCAGACGTGAGAGCCGCTTCTGTCGTCGCGCTTCCAGTTGCAGAAGCGGATGCAGAAGAGAAAAATGCAGAACACAAAGCATGACCCACGCTAGCGGCTTTGGCGAGATCAGCGCCGTCGCAGGAGGAGATCAGGCAGGGTGTTACGGCTTTTTGGATGATGGCTTGCGAGGGGCCGCATTGGCAGGCTTGGTCTGTGGCGGCGCAGCCGGAGGAGGCGATGGCGGTTTGGAGGCAGGGGATCTGATGGGGTGGTTAGTTTGTGGATGATGGGAATGGTGGGACAGGGAAGTAGGAGAAACGTACGGCGCATGAGGGTTCGTCGCCGAAGTTTTGGGCGGCGGATAGGTTGATTAAAGTACTGGCTATTGAGAGGGCGGTTGAGAACTTCATTTTGATGGATGTGGTAGGATGGGATTGTTTGGTTGTTGGGTTATTTGGCTTGTTTGCTGGGGTATGATATTCTGTATGAGATATGAGATATGGGATATATCTTATTGGAAAGAAGTAGATGAGCTGATAGACAGTGGATATTAAAAACTCAAAGAAATTCAACCTTAAGATTTGAGGAAGTTATATGAATGAAGAAATAGAAAAAGAAAGAATTCACACAACCGAGTTATATCACATTGTTATATACCTACCTACCAACCTAGTATCTATTAATATACGAACGAACGGATTTTTAAGCTTTAGTTCTACAGTAACGGCTGGTATACTTTAATTGCTAGGTACCTAGATGTACCTGTCTCTGTGCCTTTCCTCTAACCTTGCACATCCACCTCCATCTCCATCTCCATCTACTCTGTCTGTATTCTCTCTTTCGATCTTTTGGCTGCGGGGAAATCGATTGCAAATTGCATGGTTGGATGGATTAGGAAGCTCGGATTAGGGTTTTTGCCAAAGTTACAGTACTAGATAGGTTTAAGGACTAGGCGTGTAAGGACCCGGTATGTAAGTTCTAGGTAAGTACTGGGTAATCTGTCTATTTTGATATTTCAAATGTATGTGAAGTTCGGGTACTGTTTCTGTCTTTGTTTTGAAGTGATGGTGATGGGTTAGTAACAAGTAGGGTTAGTTATATGGATTGGTTGAGGATTGATCGATATATCTACTCCGTACATAGGAATATACAGATTATATTGGTTTATAACAGTTCTTATGTAATACCTTACAAAGATCTCTGTGATTAGATATTTTATATACTTACATACTCCGTACATATCGTACATCCATATCTACGGAGTATACAATCTAATAATCAATAAATTCAATAAATTCAAATCCTTAACTAAACCTTATCAAAATTAATATCTTGGCAACAATTACCGAAACCCCTACCCTCCTAGTACCTACTTCATACCTCACTATCTACTGTATCACGATCGGAGAGCCACCGGTAGATAGTAGAACACCATGTAACCAACCATACATACTCCATTCATACTCCATTCACTCAACACAGTGGCGAAATCTCCCGCCACACCATTTCATCATTACCATCACCTCTCAATTGCGAATAATCATCCCATCTCCAGCCAATCAATGTGCGCATCTCAACTTCCTTCCTCTCTTGAATTGGCGTCGTAGCTGAAACTTGAGGAGGAAGATGGATGGTTGGATGGATATTTGAATGTGTATTTAAGCACCTCCCTAAGAAAGTAATTGAGGGGATTATCTTGGCGGGTCGATGCTCACACGTGGCGAATTGGTGGTTTGGTTTTGGGGCGGTGTTGACGTATGTTTATATGTTTGTATGTATAGGTCTGGTGGATGTATGGCTGGATGCATATTCGGTTCACCGTTTTGAGGGTTCTAGACTTTGGTGGTGGGTTTTGATGTTTACCTATCTAGTGTGGGATGGATAGGTACTGTATGTGTATGGTATATGTTTGGTGGGTGGTCTAGAGTGTTGAGTATCGAGAATCGAGAATCGAGATGGAGGTTGTTGTTGTTGTTGTTGTTGTTGTTGTTGGTGGGATAAGATAATGCTATGATGGACGTGGCATATTTGATTGATTCATCTAATCTACTCTACTCTATCTGCGATCCTCTACTTCATCAACTCACCGCTCCTTGATTTTTTCTCGGTAGTTGTGCGATTAGACTGGCATGTTATGTCATGGTACCGATACTATGTTACATCTACCGCGAATGCTAATCTTACGATATATCAATCAGGTTCGCACAATGTCATATTTCATCTCATGAAAGATAACTTGTATTTCTAGAGTATCTAAAGTGATGAATCTTTCAAAGGTTTATTAGGTAGTATTCAGCATAATACAGTGCCAAAAAGGCTTCCATCCATCTTTTATTCATCTGATATATCACCAAGTATCAGAACATCAACCCTCCAAAGTTCCTCAATCTTTCTCGTCCATCCGTATCATTTCCATTCACTTATAGTAACGGAGTTTATATCACCCATCTCACATGCAAACTCTCATACAACACCTTCTCTTTTCATTTCAATAAGATCTCATCTCCATCTATCTTCAAACAAACTCCAACATACCAACTCTGAGTCCGGATCACAAGCTCCCCCATTCCATTCCATTCCTATTCCCTCTACCACCGAAGCGAACCCCAAACTCCAAACCTCGTTTCATTTTTGTTTATTGGAAATAGGAAGTGAGATGAAGAGTGAGAAAGATGAGGGAGGATGCTGTTCTAAAAACTGTGTTAAGGGTATATGCTTGTAGTGCATAATGTATTCATTAGTTTCCTTTCCTTTCCTTTCCTTTCCTTTCCTTTCCTTTCCTTTCCTTTCCTTTCCTTTCCTTTCCTTTCCTTTCCTTTCCTTTCCAAGTAAGCCCTTCCGCTATCATAGTCCAACCCAGTCTAGAAGATATAGATGATGAGGGTGACGAGGAGGTTGAAGTGTGATATTTGGTGTTGTATAGGTTGAGAGTAATGAGGAAAATATCATACCTTAAGTTAGAAGGAATGATTAGATAATTTAGAAAGCTAGGTGGGATGATAAATAAAGAAGCGAGTGAAGCTTCTTAGCATCAACACCTACAGTTCCATCGCATACTGTCGGGAAATGGATCATGTGACTTTTGGGCTGCTGTACGAATAATACGTCTAACCGTATTAGGCGTACTAGCACCTCGAGGACGTCTATAAAGTCGTTCGCCATTCCATAGATTACATAGAGAATAACAACGATGACTATACCAAAAGATATTTGAGTACTTACACTTTAACTGACCAAGTTAATACCAACACATACCATATGCCCCCAATAATGTGATGTATAAATAGCAGTACGCGGTATAGAACATTTGGTCTTCTTATACTTACTAATGACTGCTCACTTTCCGCATGGCGATGGCGATGATGCAAACTATAACAGACACATCCCACATCGCATCCTATAAATCCCATAAATCTCTCCCTACTCGGAGTCTAATTTGGACACTGAATACAGAAAGAATATCACCCATCTACCTGCCTACCTACCCACCCACGCACTTTTACATCAACATCCAACAGCACTGTCTTTTCCACTTCCCACAATCAAATCTATCCGATTCTAAGCCTCCCACAACCTCACCACCTCCACACCCTGCGCCCAACCCCACCCCCAGAAATCATACTATCCACTCCCATCCTACCACAAACCACAAAACTAACCCTCACCCAAAATTCACTGTTCATATAAGCATTATAGATCTTGCGGGTAGGTAGTAGCTCCAGTGGGCTGTGTTCTGGATTGTTGAATTATCTAGGATTAGGATTAGTGTTTGTACCAGCATTTTGTGGTTAGATTGATAATTGAAAATGGTTGGATATCAAAAGATGAGAAGGGGAGTTGCTGTTGGTTGCTTGTTATTTTTTTTTCACACCGGAACACGCCTCGATTCAAATGTGGAAAAAAGATTGGAGATGTAAAGGGAAAGACATTGACCCTGCTAATGAGTCAAAGTCTTATTATTATATGTTTCGAATAAAGTCATACCTCGACAAATGTCCATCGTACATTATAAGGAGATGACGACTTTCTTAGCAGAAACCCCATCCCTTTGTATTTCCATACCCTTTTCGACAAATCCTAGCCCCTTTCCGATAACCATCGCTTCTGGCGCCGCAATAAAAGTTCCCTTCTCTAATGCCTCCGCCAAGAAATTCACATATACAGCTTCTCCAACTCCATTATTTATTACATTAGTACCATCAACAAACTTATTATTGACACCCTTGGTTATCTTCTTACACTGGTTGGAAATCATCCAGACAACAAATGTAGATAATAATCTTGGAAGTATGAATCGTTTTGGTGGAGGAAGTGGTACTGGGTAAGTAACCATTGAAATGAACTTTTTGCCTTTACATTTACCAAGAATATCCATACATGCGTCAGCAGCTCCCTTTCCAATGGACATTGCACCGGCAGTAGTTTTTCCTTTGAATGCGTTTATGAGATCAGGTATGCATGTTTTGCTGCTATAATCGAATACTTGGCTAGCACCGAGTTTCTTACAAAGATCGAAATTCTTGGGAGATGAGGTGGCAAAGACTTCATAGCCAGCTGCGACGGCTAATCTATCATTGGAGGTCAGTGCCAGGTTGATTTATGTAGAAAGAGCATTCCGGGGGAAAAGACTAACTGAATTGCATTTACACCAACGCTGGTTGAACCACCCCAAATAAGTATAGTTTCTCCCAATGGTTTCGGTGATACCGATGGCAATTGTAATGCCAATTGATCCTTCTGAAACAATCCAACCGCAGCTGTAGAAAACGCCAAAGGTATAACTGAAGCTTGTTCATATGATAGCGTATTCGGAATATGTGATGTCATATGATCTGGCAAAACAGTATAAAATTGAAATGCACCTTTGGTAGAAGTATTTGATGATTCCGTGAGTCCTATGGCCAAACCTACAACGCGATCTCCAACCTTGAATCGAGTAACTTCATCACCAACTTCAACCACTTCTCCAGAGACATCGTGTCCAAGAATGCATGGATATCTGACCCATGAAAACATCAAACTACCAATATCCTGTTTGATCCAATCTGCTTGGTTGATCGCAACGGCTCCATTTTTTATGACGATTTCATGCTTTGATGGTCGAGTATAAGGCGCGGATCTGAGCTCAATAGTAGCAGATTGGTTTAACCATACTGCAGAGTTGAATGGGAGGCTTGTTGAAATAAACATATCAGTATAACGAATGGGTGGTGGTAGGAGGGTCTGGTAGCTTATGGCGACAAGTGTCAATTTCACTCACGATGATCCGCGAAGATCTGCGATTAAGTAGCATAGAATACTCCAAAGCTGAGGAATGAGAAGAATATGTGCTGTAAGAGTATTTCTCATAGTCAATTTCTCATCGAGGGCTTACAGCGAAAGATACTTATACCTAAATACCCACCATTGCTTCGGACATTATATAGCTAACATGGGACGAAGAAATCAACATGAATTCATCCGATTCCTTCATGAGATTTCCATGTCCAAGCATTGGATGAAACTGTCCACGCATATTTGACGACCGTTGTTGTCGTATGTTGTCGTATTCTCAAAGTGCGAAATGAAGTTAGTATATTTTATAATTAGAAAACGAAGACATGAGTGAATTGAAGTCTTGGGTGCATAATGAAGGCTTAGAAATATCATCACGTTACTTGTACCCCAAAGGGGTTAAAGCAAAGAGTTCAAGCCGGTTTGAGGTTAGTGTACCCCAGGCTGTGCGAAGCTTGTTTATCCGAATCCGAAGAATGCGGATAAGAGAAAACGTGGGAATCCACCTTAACATCAAAATCAAACAACATATCAGTGCACCATATCGAACTCAGTACTGACTTACTACTATGTAGATCTTGTACTTTTTCAATGATTATTGCTGGCCATGGTCATTGTCATGGTGATAGAAGATCATAGTGATTGGCCTATTATTGTGGTCTTGAGATGCGAATCAATTTCCCCGCAATCCTTCATCCCAATGAGAACTGTGCAGGAAGCTAACATGGTGGGAACCACCTTGTATCCAGATACAACGACGATAGCAGTCCAATATACTTCATTCCAATCCCGATTCCATGGATCAGAAGTGCCCCATCTTCCATAGCCCCGCATCCTGTTAATAGCAATGCCCATCCCCCGCTTGATATGCGGAAAGGAGAGCGATTGGAAAGTCAGATCGCATCTAAATTTGCGTTGTGGGTATGGAAACTGCAACTTAAGAAAGGCCAAGGTATGTTGAATCTTGTATCACATTTGGAAGGAATCATTTTAATTGGTTAGTTTCAGTGCGATGACAATAACCTCGGATGCAGACGATGTACAGCATCCATGTTTTTTGCCATCACAGCAACAAAACTTTCGTTCTTCAGCTACTTGATGAATCTTCCCCATTCGGAATACCTTTCAGCAAAGACTTCCTTAAATACCAATCCAAACAATGCCAACTTTCGTATCTCAACTTCGAGAGGTTTCCGAATAACAAATGTTTACGCTTTGAGTGACCAGGAGCATTTGGAGATATTGAATAGGCTTAAGATATGAACCGTTCACTCTGTCTCAACAAGCAGGAGTCTTCATATCTGAAAACAAAATCATCGAGTTAGCATGCTTAGTACGTTGAGGTGAAGAATTGCCAGCAAAATTACCAATACAACGTAGCATCATGCACGCAATACTAACATCCGCACTGATTAATGACTGAGATACATGGACTTTATTACGGTATTAGATTGTTTCCTGCAGGAGCTGGTCTCAAGCACTATCATTATTTGGCAGCAAATTGACATTGAGTGTCAGGAAAACTCACCGGAATGCGATGGTCTATGGGCTCCTTTCTCTTTCATTTTGTCATGTTAATAAGAGAGTCACCTCAATAAAATCTTAGCCTCTCAAGCCACCCTCGTCTTCAACTCTGAGTTTGCTAATAATGAGGTACGAGAAGCCAAACATTTGGAAAATGGGCCAAGACAAAGGTATGAGTGTGCATTCAAGACATTGACGATACCACCTTGTCAGACTTTATCAAACTCCTCATTCATTCAACCCGAAATCTCACCCACGACATCCATCATAATTTTTGATTTAAATGTCACCTAGATTTCGAAGGACAACCATATCATCTTGTGGCGTCTTTGCCATCGGATATGATCCATGTTGATGATGCTATTACCGTCGCAATAAAGGTTTGGGTCTTATTAGTCAGTGGTATGTACATGCAGAATAAGAGATTTCTCTTTGCAAGACTTGCAAGACTTTCGAACTCTCCTACTGCGCTTAGCTTATTAACTAGAAAAAGTTTGAAAACTTCATATTGGTGGATTTGGACACGAGTATCATTGGATGGCCAGGCTATCAGAATATATATTTGGAAGGTGTCACCAACACAATTCCAATGTCCAGTCACTTCAGATCCAGCCTAGGATAATGTCTGGGTCTATTCTTTTTTTGAAGTATTAGTTGTCGTGGCTTTACTAATCTATTAATAGAAGATATGGGAGTCTCAGAGTCATCCTGACTGTTTTGTTGTGGCGCAAGTGGTCTCTGATGGTCATGTGTTACTATTGGGACTACATTTTGATCACCACCAGAGCATTCCTTCAATCTTGTTGCCTCTATTTCACCACGACTGACTCTTTCTTTTCATCGACTATTACATCGGCTGCCTTTCTGCACATAAAATATCTCTATCACAGGGTGTACCCATGTTCTTCCCAATCAGTTGTTTTTCATAATTTTCTTGCATACTAACAAGAAAGCTTCTTTCTATTCTTCCTTACTTTCTTTGTTGCAAGGACTCTGGAAATCTCGAATATTCCTACCCCATTCCTTTGGGCCAAAAGGCGACGGGCAATATTTACTTCGAAATCGATAGTCACTCGATCAAGGCAAATCACAAACAGAACGCGACAAAGTCTCTCATTTTGCCTCAACACACTCCTAATTCGATTCAACTCTGGCCACTCTTCTCTATCAATCGAATATTCAATACCCTAAATACACTTACTTGTTTTTGGTACACTGGGTGAATCTCAAGATGAAGGGTGTTTTCATTTATCTTCGCTAGGCATAAGGAAGCTCGAGGTCAATTGTTTCAATCCAACACTTGCGTCGTTATTTCTCGAGGCAGCTTGTTCGCCTTCTGTTTATTCTTTGTTCCCTCTCTGAACTTCAATCGTTTTGCCTTTTGTTCATTGTCTGCTTTGCCTATAAGACCTTAGATATCGCCTCGATCATCGTTTGTTCCGTCACCTTTGCACCATCAAAACAAACCAAGAAAGAGACACGATCACCAACATTGCACTCAATCCATCAACTCATCAAACCAGAATATCCAACGACGCGTTGGAAATTCGATAGGTACCTACCTACCTACCTATCTGGATATATAAAATATATATAGCAAGTATCTTATAGTATTCCAAGGTTTTATATAATATATAACAAAGTACAATACAATACTCCCAAAACTATGTACTCCAATCAAGCCGCATCGTCCAGAACCATGAATAGAATTGCAACTGCCAAACCAAATCTTCTTAATCATGACCATGAAGAACACGGTTGGGTGTGTTGTTGTTGTGGCACAGACAACGGAGGGGATTGCATCTGGTGTGCAAAGTGTGGTCATTTCACTGTCAACTGTATAGATTGCTTCTCTCATTAAGTGATCCCTGGTCGATTGGGCGCTTGCAAGGGAAGTTCCAAGAGAAAGGTTGATTTGATCGGTGAGTCCCCACAATAGAGAGATTGGTATGAAGTCCAACTTGGAGACTTCACTGCACAGCTTAATAAATCACAATTAACAATTTAAATATCAAAATTCCCGTCAACTTGCAAATATGAACATACTCATCTTTTCTTACCCTTTCGCCATGTGTCACTTCTTTGTACTCTACTTCTATCACACTCTCATGGGCTGCCCGCCATTTTAGGCCCAAACAAGTAAATTGAATTTAACGTTAACCCCATGCACTGACAGTATAATACAGCGGAGAACTTGTCCGCATGTCTAGAACCCCGAGGTGGAACCTAAAAGATGTGTGTCTAGAGGCTTTGAGTGTCTGGGCGGCGGACGATTTGGAACATCTTTAACCCGAAATTCCCAAGTGCCAAGGTGCCTCCGCCTGATGAGCTGAAGTGCATGTTGACATTTCACATGATGAAGCAAATGACCCGACAATTGTGCCGATTCGTTTCATTGATTTGCATAAAAGTCAGCTATATAAGTCAGCTTGCGTATTGTCCGAACTTGATCTGTCGAAATTTAAACGAATCAAAACAACTGCCCAGACGGACATGGATCTCATAGGATCCATCACGTGGGAGTACTTGGATACTCCCTTGTTCTTCTCTGATGACTTAATGCAAACGCATGGAGGTATGGGGTGATGCGGCACAGCTCGACATCAAGCCATTTCCATCATAGAACAAGGGAATCAAAGTTAATTTCCCTTTATATCTTCGTTATGGTATTAGTGTCTTGATATGCTCGACTAGTTGACAACTGGAGTTCATTTTATTGTAATATCAAAGCAATTGCAAACCAATAAGTTAGTCACTGTGACTGATACGAAAGATAAAATGCAATACGTACGATACAAGGATTTGTGTCAAACGATGAGAAACAAGCGATTAGATGAAGGGGGATCAACTTGCGGAGGTGATATACTTCTGTAGAAAAGTCTACGGTAAACCAGTTTCCATTTTGCATTTTCCATTGTGACACAGCGGCAACTTTTGCTGGGGTAAGAGCCTAAGATGTGGGGAGTTTGGAGAACTTAGTAGGTACATTAGTTCAAGTTGGGGTTTTGACATCCACAAGAAAGGTACCCTAAAAGCTACCAAAAGCTACCAAAAACTACTAAAAGCTACTAGAAGCGACTAGACATGGGGTGCGGTGAAAAGCGGGATGCTTCTCAAAAGTAGTTGTAGCCGATCGGAGTTCCCTTTGCAGTAAGAATCTCCGAATAGTCCGCCTTCAGGCCAAGCGTATTTAGATTAGTCACATGACCTTTTATGGGGGTGGAGTCTGGAGATAAGACAAGTTTCCTTTCGTCTTGACGATCTCGACCTCATTTGGTGACTTGACCAAGGAATAGCTTTGCAGTATTTCGAAGGATGCATCTGCGCCCCCCCGTCTATGGAAATGGTATCACATCTCTGCATACTGTACATCGGAAACGGGTGTCGTTGTGTGATACCCCTTCAACACGCCACTTGCTGAGAGAGTCGATTCTTCAGAAGAAAAGGGGAACGAAAGATAGATATGTTAGTCGGCTGATAAATCTTTACCCGAACTTCACAAGCTCAGACTCACCTCACCGGTGGGTAAGTCAATGAATCGTGCTACACTGTATCGATCCCCAAGTTCCCCAGATTAAGAGGGCTGATTTAAGCGCCTGATTGAAAGCACGAGTATTAATAGAGTTTATAACTCAATCAATGATCTTTTTCTTGAAGTTTTGGCCAAGACAGGCGAATGCTCTTGAGTCCTTGTATTTTCCTTGGACGCACGTAAATCTCGTAACCGTAAGATAAAACCTCGGATTTTAGGAAAGGATTTAAAATTCCTCATATTGGAATTTTCTCTGTTGACATCTCCACTGTGTCATGCGGCAAGGATGTAACCTAGTCGGTTGCCATTTGATGGAGGGGAAAGTTTGACCCCAGATCCAACGAGCACTACTCGTGCAGTCAGAAAGTACTAAACCCAGGACACTGACACGATAAGGACCCATATATAATAACTTTTTGAATTGGCTTCGATTGGGGCCATCAAATGACTCTCAAGGAGCAATAGTATCATTGGCGTTTTTCAAGGTTTCCCCCTTCATCTTAGCGTTCTGATTCTTGTACTTTCTGGGGACACGAGTAAGAAGAGAGTATAAAGCTTACGTTCTCCGCGTTTTCTTCCCATCTACTTGCTTTTTTTAATTTTCCCCAGATTTCTTTCCCATCATCTTCTCCATTGTCTTCCAAACAAGATGAAGGACCCAACAGAAAATGTCGACGCTATCGAGCACGCTCACCCAGCTACCCACGTGGATTTGAATAACAACATCACCGCAAAGTAAGTGGCCTTGATGACAATCCAGCGACACAAATCCTGTAAAGTTGCAACACCTACTAATACAAAATCTATAGAATTCAAAATCCTCTATCAGGATTAGAAGAAGAAACTCTTCTTCGGGACGTAGGAGAATTTGCACAAACATACGGTCTCACCGACATCCTTCCTTTACTGGAGAAAGGCGCCCTGGTTGCTGCTGATCCCGAAAACTTCGAAAGTGTAGAGAAGTTAGATGAAGAAGACAAAGTGGCTTTACGATACGAAGTAGCGCATAGATGGAGTCACCCTAGAACATTATACCTCACGATCATTACTTGTTCCATTGGTGCAGCTGTCCAAGGATGGGATCAAACGGGTAGTAACGGTGCCAACCTTTCATTCCCTCAGGAATTTGGCATTGGCGAAGGAGAGAATAAAGCTTCCCCACATTATGATCGTGACAATTGGCTTGTTGGTCTGGTTAACGCAGCTCCATATATTGGATCCGCATTCCTGTAAGTTGAGGTACCTGTTCAATCGAATATATCATGGCTAACGATATACCTAGTGGTTGTTGGTTGAGTGACCCTGTAAACAAATGGGTTGGTCGTCGTGGTGCAATCTTCATCTCAGCTCTTATTTGTATCGCTACACCTCTCGGAGGAGCCTTCTCGAAATCTTGGGAAGGCCTTTTTGCTAGTCGTATTGTTATGGGTATCGGAATGGGACTGAAAGGATCTACAGTACCAATTTTCGCCGCGGAGAATAGTCCAGCTATGATTCGAGGTGCATTGGTTATGTCCTGGCAAATGTGGACCGCATTTGGTATTTTTCTTGGGTTTTGTTGCGGTAAGTTCTCACATACCCTGGACAATTAATTATCCAACTGACACATCTACAGAACTTGGTCGTTATCGATACTGGTAAAATTGCGTGGAGACTTCAAATTGGCTCTGCATTTATTCCAGCTCTACCTCTTGCCGTCTTGATCTACTTCTGTCCAGGTGATTATTATCTCCCTTGATCATGTCCACTCAACTAACCATTATCATAGAATCCCCCAGATGGTTGATGAAACGAGGAGAATATAGAAAAGCCTACAATTCCCTCTGCCGACTTCGCAAGCACGATCTTTTTGCCGCTCGTGATCTCTACTTTATCGATTGCCAGCTCAAGATCGAAGCAGCCATCGTCGGTAAGAGTAACTACTTGAAAAGAATCACTCAGCTCTTCACTGTTCCCCGTCTTCGTAGAGCAACTCTCGCCTCTTTCGTCGTTATGATTGCTCAACAGATGTGTGGTATTAACATTATTGCCTTTTACTCTTCGACTATCTTCAGACAAGCTGGTGCCTCTGAAAAGAATGCATTGATTGCTAGTTTCGGTTTTGGATTGGTTAACTTTATATTTGCGTAAGTTCCCCTGCCCCCCCTTTGCTCTCCACATCCCCCAGTAAGGTCGCGACACTAACAATGTATGACATACAGCTGGCCAGCAATCTGGACCATAGACACATTTGGTCGACGATCCCTCCTTCTCTTCACCTTCCCTCAAATGGCCTGGTCCCTCCTTGCCGCCGGTCTCTGTTTCCTCATCGACAAGGAGTCAACCGCTCACATCGCCCTCATCGCCACCTTCATCTACATCTTCGCAGCCTTCTACTCCCCCGGAGAAGGACCCGTTCCCTGGACCTATTCCGCCGAAGTCTTCCCCCTCTCTCACCGTGAAGTCGGCATGGGCTGGGCCGTCGCAACCTGTCTCTTCTGGTCCGCCGTCCTCTCCATCTCCTTCCCCAAAATCCTCGAAGTCTTCTCCCCAACCGGCGCCTTCGGCTTCTACGCGTAAGTTCTCCCTCCCTCGTCTAAAGCCCCAAAACCCCACCGAACTAACTTTCCATCTCTAGCGGCCTGAACGTCCTCGCATTCATAATGATCTTTTTCTTCGTCCCGGAAACCAAACAACGCACCCTCGAAGAACTCGACTACATCTTCGCCATCCCAACCCGCACATTCATCAACTACCAAGTCACCAAAGCCTTCCCCTACTTCGTCCAACGCTACATCTTCATGCGTAAGAACGCGGTCCTCGAACCACTCTACCATTTTGATCAAACTGCCGATTACAAGACGCCGGATTCGAAGTTTTCGGCGCGTCCGGAGCAGATTGAGAAGGTAGATAGGAGTAGTGAGGGGGGTAGTGGGGAGATTGCGGCGGAGAAACTTTGAATAATTTATTGATTGGTGATTGGTTGGTTGATTGATAAATGTATGGTGGGAGGGTTTAATGGGATTGGGTTTGGAATGAATGGGGTAATTTGACGATGGGATCTATGGATAGGATAGGATGGGATGGATTGGGGATGATGCCACGTATCTATTTATTTACTGATGTGTTTATGTATGATGCATGATGCATGATGTATGATGTATGGAATGAAGTCTTTTATGATAAAATAAAAGATAGGTAATGGATGGGTGGGAACACAAATAGATACATGCATACATACATACAATACATACATACCTAAACTTGGAATTAAAATATACATTCATTCATTTAGAAGTATTTTCTTTTGAATATTATTCATCATTCATTCAAATCGCAAATATCTATATTCAACCTCTCATACATCTCACAAGCAGTTGAAACTCATCATTCAGATAATCAAATCACAATCCATAAATTTGAATCAGGAGTAAGAATTACGAGTTATTATTCGAGTATACGAATTGTATACAGATTTTCTAAATATATGCTCCACCGATCCGATTCCCTCCATTGTTGCCCACTGTATCTAAAATGCATATCCTACACATATAAGTAAGGAAGTGAGTAATCATCCCTCATTCCATTTCAATCCCAATCCCAATCCAAATCCCAATCCCAATCCCAATCCCAATCCCAATTTTCCATCCCAAACACCAACCGCCTATTCTCAAATTCTCCTTGGCGGTATCATCAACCCCCCATTCCCCATACCCCCCCAACCGACCGCCTTCTCATCTTTACCCTCCAAATGCCCATAACTACTCGTAGCCCTCATCTGCACATCATCCGCCTCCCACAACTCCCTCTCCTTCTCATCTTTGACCCACGGCCCCCTATTAACCCTGCCACTAGGAACCACGCCTAATCTCTCTGATCCCGTCGTAACCGGCGTAATAGACGCTTCATACTTTGGTGCCGGTGCTCCATAATAAGGAAGATTATCGGACCCTGCATCACTCGCAAACGGCATGCGAACCCCGGATACCATGTGTTCTTGATGCCAACCCGTGTTTCCATGTGCATCTTGGCCGAATTTTTCCGTTACGATCTCGGGAACGTTGTTATGATGAGCCACGACGTCAGGTCGGGGATAGAGAGTGTTCGGTCCTGAACCACCTTCCGCTCGTGATTTATCTCTCTTTAACATGCTAACCACAGCGCTTATAAGACCGATTAACACGATGACAAAGTAAACAATGACGAGTGCGGTAGAGATAAGAGCTTCTTGTCTAATAACAGCTTCTAGTTTCTTGCCCACTTTCACCACTGCGTTGGTAATCTCGTCAGTAGTGCTGGTAGCTGGATTGGCAAGGAAATTATCATCGGCCGTCGAGTTTGTGATAGATGCAGCAGCACCAAGTGAAAAAACATCTGGCTGGAATTCTGGAAAAGTTACATGCGCGTGATCGCTCACCCACGTGAGTCCTTTCTCAATCCCGGCAACCTTAAGACCAACTAAGCACTCAAAAACACCCATAATAGGCTTGTAGAGAATGGTTCCGCCAAATGTGACGTTGAGGGCATTGGTCATTTCATCCGTGAATACATTTAATGTCTTGTTGACAGCACCGGTTGTTGTATTCACCCATCCAAAAACATCATGATTGATATGTGTGTTTGTGTTATTAATGACAGAGTTAGCTCCTATAGCCCAAGACTCGGAAGCATTATTCAAAGCTTCGACGACATGCTCAGCGAAATCTCCAACCTCAGCTGCGAGTATTGGGATCTCTTTTTCAAGGGCTCGAAAGATGAGGAATTGACATAGACAAGTGAAGAGACCAGCCATTCCGAGAGCAAGGACAAAGAGAGCGGGGATTGATGTGGAGTATGCGATAAACCATCTCGTGAGAAGTTGATTCTTTTGACTTTTGAATCTTCTAGAGAGTTTGAGTCCAAGTTGTGAGGTATAAGGACGATGAGCTTGGTAAAGGATGTCCATTTCATTAGTGTAATTTTTAGCTTTGAGCAAGGAAGCTTGTCGCTGCATGATTTTCCAACCCCAGATTTCCCCGAGAGCCATAGGAATACAGGCGAGAATCGCGGCAATGATGAGGATGACGAGTATTATTTTCTTGGAGCTGTCAAGTACTTTGACGAGACCGACGAAGAAATCTTGAATGGCGGTATTGTTGGAGCAGAACGTAAGAGATTTCTTTTCAGGAACTGGAAAAACAGTATGATCAAATTTGTAACCAACCATTGATTCATTGACTAGTTTCTTGACTTCTTCAAATGGAAGCTTGATGATATTATCGGTGAAGTTTTGGACTTGGTCGAATGTTGGAAGGGAGGCATTAAGTTTGGCGAGGTCAGCATCCATTGTCGTAGGATCTATCTGAATACCGTTGAGTTTGTCGATTTGTTTGCTTAAGTCGATCGTTGGTGGTGAAGTACTGCTCCCAAAGATACCCCCTATATTTATTTTAGACAAGAAACTATTGAGGTCATCCTCGAATGACTTTAGACCAGATGACATATCGCCGGTGATAGTTGCAATGGATTTGTTCATAAAGTCACCAACTTCTTCAATCATCTGAATGGCAACTTGAAGACTACCAGTAACAGCTAGAGTGATGAGACACATGTATGTAGAGGTCATCATATGAATGACGAAGAGAACAATCTCTTCAACACCAGTAAGACTCATATAAAGCATTTGCATCATACCATTAACAGCTTTCGTAATGCCATCAGCTGCCATACTGTTAACACCTTGTGAGAGGTAATGAGGCATAGAAGCCATAGCACTTCCAACATTTTCAACACTTGTACATGCTGATAGTGCTTCCGTTTTGGCGCTGGCGATATCCCCTTTGATGCCGGCTAAGGATATAAGGAGCCGAACAATAATAAGGAGTAGAAGAACGGTCCACCTATTGATCCAGGTTTGTGATAAACGTGCTCGAAGACCTAGGTATGGTGTATAATAGTCAGAAGCAGGAGCGGCGTTTATATCTGGGTGGACGCCGTAGGGATGCATCTCGTGACCGCTGTTGAAGGGATATTGGTTAGAGATGGCTTGATCTTGTTGGCCCTTTTGAGAATGTGAAGCTAAATAGCCTCTGAAAGTATTCATCTTAGAACAGTATTTTGTTCAAAATTACCTTCAGGGTAAGTGTTGTTGGTGTGCAGCGATGCGGTATGGTCTATGCAATCTATGTAGTCTGACGGTCGAGCTTCTACTAGAGGAAAACGAAAGCTCGAGTACTACAAAGCAAGTCTATTGTATTTTGTAAAAGTTGTAAGGGTTATGAAGTTTCGAATGATTGTAGAAGTATTCAAGTCTACTTTGACTGTAGAATTCGAAGGTTGATATTGTTGAAGAAAAGGATTGAGTTTGAGTGTAATTGTGAATAATTAATTAAATGTATTTGGAGTCACAATAGGAGAACTTGCTCTATTGTTTCTATTGTTGATTCATAGACAAGCGAAGCGAAAGAAAGAAAGAAAATTATTATTCGTATTGATGTAACGACAATAGAGTAAAGAAAAGGAAGAAAATGCAAAGTGAATAATTCTTGTCTCCGAAAAGAGGAAAAAGGAGGAGAAGAATGGGCAAGTAATTGGCCGGAGGAGGTACAATTAATACAAAAAGGATACAAAGAAATCATTCAACCCACAAGTATCAACTAGAGAAACTATTTTGAGACCCAAGAGATTCAAACAGAGGGAAAAAAGAAAGATGAGCAATAATCCTTTGTTTCGGATTCACAGTATGGTTGATTGTTATGATCATCCGTTGATTATGTTGATGTCGTGGAATTTTTGATAATTGGTTGTTTGATATCTGGTTCGTCCTCGATGATTGTGGGTTTGGGACAGGTAGTCGTGCTAGATGAGGGGCAGCCGATTGGGATGAATAGGCGCTTCACCACGTCGAAGATCCATTGACCAGTCGATTTGATACTTCTATGTATAACTGATGCAATCCCCAGTTGGTTAATACGTATGATTTTGAAAAAATACCTTGGCGTGGATACTGGATATCCGTTGGGTGTGGTCTTCGTTCCAGTTCTTAGAAATACCTCGAAAGGATTGGCATTCGTTGACGATTGAAGGTTCCTTTCCTTCGTTCGGAATATTGACTGTTAGTGAAATCTGATACTGGTATGACTTGAATAAAAGCGTTTAGAATTGATATCTCCCAAAGCAAGAATAATGAGCTTGATCATATACTGTATACCGTGATAGAATGAAGAAGTTGTCTATACATGATCATGAGCATCGTAGGAAGACTATCCAAATTGTGAAAGTAATCCATGATCATGATTCGAACGTTGCCCCTTCGTGATAGAAAAGAGAAAGCACCTTCTCTGTTCGAAGGGATTTCTACCAAATACATCAATGCAGATAACATTGAATTCTCCTACCGGTGTTCATCCATTCATCGTTCATGAAGTGAAGTCGCGACTCTCCAATTGCGAGCCAGTGATCATGATCATGACTATACATGGAAACTGAAGCTTTGTAACAAATCAGAGACATGGTTAGTTTTCGTATTACCAAATTCCCCTCATAAAACACAACCCACAGATCTACTCAGCCGCATTAGTTTCTAAAGATGAAATAGTCATCTTGTTCTGTTCAATGCATTGTAGAGAAGAGCGAGAGGGCGAGAGGAAAAGGGAGATCTAGAGACCTCGGGAGATAGAGATATGAAAACAGGGAACCAAACCTCGTGACCAATAGAATTCTCAGACTAAAACCCACCAGACCTCACGCACCAAGCGCCGGTAGATGAAACCAAGTACGTACTCCATATATACAGTAGTAAACAACCACCACATTTCTATCCACAACATCCAACAGACAGATCAACAACAAACCTCATTGGTTGACCGCTACCCCTCGTTTAGCGCCGAGTCTCTTCAGGGTATCCACTACCGACGGCATTGGGCGTTTAGGAGAGAATGATCGCTGGGTACTTGATTTAGTGTTATTGCGCAGTAGCTGTCTTGCATATACAGAGTATACTCAGTTCTCAATTCTATTGGGAGTACGCGGGTTTACAAGTCATAGGATATCTGGGATTCTAGACAAATCAAGAAGAGGCATATATTATATATACGTACGGCAGTATTAAAGGTATTATTTGTACAGATTTCGGTTCAGCGATCCATGCTAATGATAGATATAAAAGGTAATTCTTTTACTACATCTACAATCCACAATACTTTTCTGGCCTTAAGATCAAATCTCACTCACAAGAGTCTTGACATCTGTCACTGCCGTTCTGGCCATCTTCTTCAAGAATGTCTTTTCATCCGCTTCTCTATACCTTTCCCATCCATCAAGTCCCTCTTTGGCTTGAATACTCAAGGTTTCATACCCTTGTTTTATTACCCCCGCAACTTGTACACTCGTAAGATGTTTCCTCTTGCCCGTCGATCCATCTGTCAGTAATTGATTATAATGTGTGCTAACACTAATCAGTGTATCTATTGAACTCTTCGGTCGTTTCCCGAGGTTATAATTGTCGCGGAACTTTACCAATACCTCCCCAGTTTCAACCAATTTGTAAAACAAGTCGTCGTATGCTGCAGGGCTAGGTAAGAATGCTTCTCCTGCAGATAAAGACAGTGCAATAAGATTGACCACATCATCAAGAAGAATTTCAATATTTAACAGGTTCTTTAGGTCCGTTGTATAAGTAGTAAGAAATCGTACAAGTGCGAGTAAAGATCGGAATAACTCAGACCAGTGGTACGTAAGTCGTGTTCGAGATCGCGAAAGGTGAGAGATGATTCGTAATATGATGCCGACACATAGAATGTAAAGATCTACATCTAATCTCTTCCGTAAATTATGATTGATACCGTCGATCGCAACATCCAACAAATGCGCAGCAAATATCCTGTCTGCACGAACTAATGGTAAAAATGGTTGTCTTTGTCGACATAATCGAACCGGCATCTTGCTTTCCTCATGGCATAACTTTTTGCATAGTACTTGATCTTCTATTATAATTCTTAGAACGGTGAGGTTGGTACGGGCATAGAAACCGGTTCGAGAGGATAGATGGGCGTGTTGAAGGATGTAGGAAGTAAATGATAGATATGCACTAAGAGGATGTTCGACTCCTTTCTCTACTGGTATCGATACCAGATTGAAGCAGAATAGCTTATTCGCATGCGCAAAGTCGTATGTAGCTAATAAAACAGCTGCTTCACTGCCAGGTCTATGGAGGAATTAGTATAATTTGACAGATACTCAGTCTCAACCTACAATTTTGAGAACATCTCCTTTGCGGCATCTGGATCAAGAGTTGGAGTAGTTGGTTTGGAACCAGGGGCGATTGCCCCTAATCCCAACATACTCAGAGTACTTCCAATTGACCATCCTTCTGGTATATCATCTTGAATCGCAATATATCTAGCCCTCGACTTCGTACATGTGTAACCCACCGAACGTATTATCTTTTGTATCGTTCCTTCGTTGACGAAATCATCAAGTCTTAACCTATAAGGATTCTGAAATTCGAATTTATTGTAATTGACTAAGAGTCCGAGGAGCGTAAAAGGTTCGAATGTTAGTGAAGTAGCGGTATCTGAATCTTGAATAAACTGAAAATGTAAGCTTGAATTAAATGTGCGTGGAGAGAAATTTCATACTTTCATAAGAGAAGGAAAGAGATCTCGGTGCGTAAAATAAGAAAGTAGACTGGTTTGATATGCGCCGGACGTCACTGACAATGCTACTTCAATAGCTTTGCGGCGAATATCCACTAGAGACAAGACGGTCAGTGTGTATTTATCCCTTTCCCAATGATCTACCTACAATCTCTCCCAGTTCGAATTGTGACATCCAATGCCGCAACAAAATCGGTGAATATCGCATCCACTTGATCTAATCCTGCTAGAACACTTATTATATCTGAACTCGGGTTCGTGTATTTCTTTGAGAGGACTGCTGCTAGGAAGGCTGTGGTGGTCTAAATTTGTCAGCCTTATTAAATAATCCAAACGGGGGTGTAACCATACATCAAGCGCATGTCCATCTGCTGGATGATTTCCTGCTTTTATACATCCTACTGCCCTTGAAAACAATTGCCTTGTTTGTATCTATTCCAGAATTAGTGTTGACTCTTGATATTCCAATGAAATTTCCTTCATACCTGCAGATGTAGCAAGTCATCGGCACTCAATCTATTTAGAATAGTTTGCAATGTGGCTTTATTAGGTCGCAACAAAAAGAATTCCTTCCAAAATCCCTCCGACTTATCTGGCTCATCTTCATCCTATTCACTCATCAGTATAAGGCATACGACAGGGTACGCGCATCAATCAACCCAAACCCACCTTGAACAGAGCCTCATACAACTCTACAATCTTTTGTTGGAATACTTCAGGGCGAGCTTGCTGAGTAAGAGGAGATGGCTCCATACTTCATGGCAACAATTGATATTTGCTCAATTCAAAGAAACGAAGAAGGGACAACGGTAAGGGATATGGATGGTTGGTGATGGTTGATTGCTTTTGTTAACTCCCTATCGATCTATGGAGATATCTCACTCCTTGTGCCGCAAATGAATGGACTTCTTTAATTTAATAAATTATTATGGATTTGCTGTGGCCTGGCCTTACTTACGTATGAAGGTAGTAGTAATAATAATAAGCCCCAGATTCTGGGATGATTAGACATTTGGTAGCTAGCTTCCTACCAGCTGCCGATCGATACCGATCAAGATGAGGAGCTAGTCACCAAGGGGTATAGCGCACTCCCGATAAAGTTCATGTCACTTACTTCCATGATTATTAATAAAAGTCAGATGATATCAGATGTTCTTGGGAGAATGAATGAAGGATTCTCTGTCAGATTGTTGTGAGATACCTACCTACTACATTTTTATTTCATCATCCCATATCTTTTCTTAGAGATCTTGAAGTGAATCAATCTTAGCTTAGTCATACACATATCATGATTCATAATTAATTTACTTGTCTTGTAATTGTACCGTCGTTGAATTGCATTGCTTACAATAGAAGTCTTGTCATTGGCTCGGTCAAAAGATATTCCACCCGACCTGGACTGACTTTGTGAGCCCATGATTTCTAAGAACTTATGAACTTAGTCCCTCCAAGCAATCTACCCATGTTGATAAAGACTGTCTGTACACCATTTCAAGACTCTCGATCTATATTTCTTCAACTTGTCACTTTGACCTTAACATCTCAACAGAAAGGAATACCTTCAACATGTCATTACAAAGGGCTGTTGCCCCTCTGACATCATCAGCACCTATCATTTCCAGATTTGCCTCTTCTCAATCATCAACTCCTTTACGAGCATGTTACCATATCTTTCGTCAATTCTCATCTTCTCGAGTCGCAGGTGCTGAGGCGAAACGTAAGATGCAGACCAGTACCTGGCAAACATATACACTCTCTACCCCTCCACCGCCACCACCACCCGCCCGCGAAGCCGCTATTCCAGAATCATCAATCACTGGTGGTATTCCACAAGTTCATGATACGCGGCCACCTAGTATTAGCGTTACAGAAACCGAAGCTCAAAAGTCCAAGCCAGTAAAGAAGAGACCTCGCTACAACTTTGTTCCTCTCAAGAAAACCATTTCCCTCACTCCAAGAGCCGTCGAAGCTTTACGCGATTTAAGCAACCAACCCGAAGCAAAACTCATCAAGATCAGTGTAGCAGCCCGTGGATGCAGCGGCTCAGCATATGACTTAAGATACGTTGAGAAGGGAGCTCTCAGCGACATCGTTCATGAACAAGATGGAGTTAAGGTTTTGATCGACCCAGCTGCACAACTGAAGATCATTGGTAGTACTATGGATTGGGTTGAGGATAGACTAAGCGCCAAATTTGTGTTTGATAATCCAAATATTGGTAAGTTTCGCTGAAATATTCATCTCATATTATCCCGCCTAGTGAAGACTTTTGCTAACGATGCGTAGACAAATCCTGTGGATGCGGTGAATCATTTATGACGAAAGACGAATCGGCAGCACGTGAAGCAGAGAAGAAAGCAGCGAAAGGCTTTTAATTGATGATATGATAGATACGACGATTTTTAAACTTGTGATATAAGGGGCATAAGCATGGATATGCATTGGATGGCGTTCAATCGGAATTTAAGGATCAGCTTGCAAAGGCACGCTTTGGTGGCATACTTTTTTCAGGCTGGCGGTTCGGAACAGTGATACCTCAGGCAGGATAGATTTGCATATAGTTGTACACTATACGGATACTTAATGCAATAGGAATTTCATGGCAATGATAGTCCATTCGTAAAGTACATTTTTTGGTATTTTACTTGATTAGTGGTTGTTGAGCACTGATTATTTCTACGTTTATCTCCAAGTCACTAAACTCTGTCATTAACTAAGCGGTATTTCTACTCTGTTGATCATTCTCCCTCTGGCTTTAACCTCTCTTTCGCGTTCCTCCATTCACCTAGTTCCTTGACCCCATCCCTCATCTCGTCACTCACCCTCTACACTCCACCAGTTCCCTTCCAATTCTCCATTCCCAATCCCCAACCCCAACAATTAACCCCTATTGCCTCTAAAAAACCCCCATATCATAATCCACAACCCGAACATTCTGCAATATCCTCCCCGCCTTTTCCACAAACTCCAAATGCGCCGGATCCTCCTTTACATAGTAATCGCGATCGGCGCTATTGGCAAAATGCGACACGAAAGCGTGGGAGAAGCCGCCCTTGGGATAGGGATTGGGGTGTTAGTTTGGTTTCAGACTTGAAGATAGTGATTATGATACTGAGATGGGGAATTAGGTTTGTGGGTAGGGGAAAGAAAGAAAGAAAGAAAGAAAGGGGAGATATTGGGAAGGGTGGAGGGCAAAAGGTATAGGTCAAAGAACATATATAGCATGCATGAATAAAATCAAAAGACAGGGGGTAACACTACTTGTTGGCCCTCTGGCGAATTATCCCTTCCGCCAGAGGAAGCTTGAATGTATGGTTTCTTGGACTCGGGGTGTAAACACAGGGTTGAGAGAGAGAGCATTTGTTTGCATAGCTTTGGAATGTTAGCTTTTATTCGCAATTAGAGACGGTATGTCTGGGATATATTGATGGGATGGAACGGAAGGGACGGGATGGGAACGGGAACGGGAACGGGAACGGGAAGCGAGCCTTACATCATCGATTTCATCTTTGTGTGTGGTGGGTTTGAACTCGAAAAGGACTATGTGGACGAGGGTCATGGCTGCGAGGAATGGGTGGTGGAGTGGAAGATTGATGGTTAGGGAGGTGAAGGGAAGGGATTTGGGAGGGAAATACTTGAGATACGTATATTTCTGGGGTTACTCGGATAATGTTAGGCTTTTGGCGGGGTTGGTGGGGGGAGATATTATGATTGGTAAGGGGTTTTGGGGATTTTGGTGGAGTAACTTTAAATGGTAGTGAGTGTCGGTGAAGCGAGATTGATTCAGTAGTAGTTGGAAGAATGTGGTGATTCAAGGATGGATTATTTATACCTTGAAAAGTAAAATAGAATATACGGTTATGAATATATATGAACATGAACATTAACATGAAAATGTAGCACACCTCAAAAATCTGAAGCAGTGTCAGGCGCTAACCCACTTGGGTAAACACAAACCACAGCAAGTCCATGTTTCAGACTCTCTTGATGAGCAACAAGCGGTGCAAAGATATATATATATACAGTCAGTAGATCAAATGGCACTATTAATTATTGCTATTTAGATAATATTATATTCATTACCGTTATTAGAGCAACTAACTATCTTGTTTCCTTTCATCGCCACATAATACATGCATCATATCCTTGAATCTTTTCCTCGTTTCCCAAGCATGATATTACAACTGAACTTCCATACGCAACGCCAATAAATGCACCTATGCCACGCCAATCTTACTGGTAATAACATTTATATGATCGTTCTGATACCCAAAACATCCATGAGGTAAGGGGTCAAATCTCCGTAGCCTATAGCCTAACCAGTTTCTGTCTCAACATCCGGCTGTCTCCCACTCAGACTCGTTTTATTTTTTATTCTTCTTGCCGCATACTTCATCTCATCCTTTGCAAAGGCCAAATTTCTCATTGGTTTCCATTGCATCAAGCCCCTCTGTTTCCTATGCAAGCCCTTCGAGTTCTCCTTATAGTTTTGATATTGTTTAATCGGATTCTCAGAATGACTTGACCCATTCTGTCCACTTTCTCCACCCTCAATTGTCGATCGAGTCGTGGCATCATTCAAGCCGAGATCTGATTCGGCATCTGAATCTTCGGAGTCTGAAGATGTTGAAGGATTATTGGTATACTCGCTCATATCTTCATTCAGTTTCGCTTCAACGCATCCATCCTCGCCTCGTGGTTTACGAACCATGCTATCCTCATAATCAGCATCCTCATATTTCTGTCCGTAGCCACCTTTATTAACGTACTGAGCAGGATCCTGACCAAAAGCGCCACTCCAGTCGGTACCGTCCTGATCCAGCCACTTACTCTTTTCATCTTCATCTGCTTGACTAAGAACATCTCTTCCTTGGGTTAAAGATTGATCATGAAGTCTTTGAACAGCTGGTGGGATTTCTTTTTTGACGATCAAATCACGTACACCTTCAGAATGGCATGCCTCCCATGTTTCTTGGGTTTCTCGAGAATCATTGTCGGTAACGAACCTTTCATGATCTTGATCCATACCAGCTTTGAATCGTCCGGAGAACCTAAGACGTCCAATTTCCTCAATATCAATATCTGGAATATCGTGGAAACTTTCCTCTGTGATGTAATTTTGAGCAAGCCTCATGCCTTTATCAGTCTTCCAGATTGGGATATTGATATCTTCCTCTTTATTGTCTTCCAATTCGTGAAGCCAGACTACTGCATAAGCATCCGCTCCTCGCTTTCCGGTGACATGAAATTCGAAAACAATTGGTGAACGGTAACGATATTTGACTGGAAGCCGAACATTATTTTTCCCTTCCTTTTTCGCCAGATCCCAAAATACACCATTACCCTCTTCCAACTTTTGACATTGAGTACGATTGATCTTTCCAACACTTCCTCCGGTTCTAAGCTTCAACTTCGAGTTGT
Organism: Monilinia laxa; assembly: GCA_009299455.1. NCBI lineage: Eukaryota > Fungi > Ascomycota > Leotiomycetes > Helotiales > Sclerotiniaceae > Monilinia > Monilinia laxa. Next base: position 52,790 of record VIGI01000025.1, read on the forward strand.
TTGCGTATCCTGTAGCCACGATCTTGTCAGATGTAAATTCGAATGTTCCTACATCCCAACCAAGTTGCTGTGGTGGTAATCTTGTTTCGACGCTTCGAAAGAGGACAGAAATTCTGATACGACCGAAACCAATTCCACCATCAAGAGGATACCATCTCGTAACTTGAGAACTTGTTTGTAAGAGATCTGATAGCTTCAAAGGAACGACTCCAAGAATTGGATCATGTTGTCTCATACGTTGGTCTCTAACTGTAACTGTAACAATAGCTGATCTCCAATCACGTATGAAACGTTCAGTGCCTGCATTGAAGATAGGCTTAGAGCTAACAACCTTTGAGCGTGTACGATATACCTGATAGTAGTTAGTAACCATAAATCATAATGCAGAAACATGACTCACCAGCTCATCATTGTATAAGATTGTGCAATAGCTGCTTGGCAACTTCTTGTGTTCCTCCTCCTTATTCTCCCCGGCTTCTACAGCAGGTTCGAATTCTTTACCCTTTCGTTTACCATTACTGCCTTTGATATTTTGCAATTCGAGGTTAACAATTTGATGAATGATAACGCTGCAAACACCGCTTGGCCATAGCGGATCGGGAGGAGTGTGAACCACGGCATCTTCTTCAGAAGTATCAAGACTTCCTTTAGGATCTTTTAATTCGTCCTTATCCTGCAATTCTTTGGGGAGATTGACATCCTTTCCATGGCTTCTCATTGCGGGTCTGAATTGTGGTTTACCAAAGTAACCCACTTCCCAATGAAGTTCGCCGGGCATAGAACTATCAGAATCCATACCACGTAGTTTTGAAACTTGTGGATACATTTTTCCTGGGTGCTGAATCATTTTTTGCATGGATAATTCGACTTTACCAACAACATCATCAGAAGTTGATCGATCAGAATCCCAGAGTTCCATCGAAAGTTGTTCATCAGCTTTGATGAGATCCGGAGTGACGAGTAAGGCACAAGTTTCTTCCCAAATTGGATTTAGATCATCCTGGATAACTCGTGTGCAATACATTGGCTTGCCGTATTTGGAAAAACTAACAGTGATGTAAGGATCACTTCCGCCACCTTCACTTCCACGGCGATCTTGTTTGCTAAGGTCAGTAGCTTTGTGAATTCGGATCCAAAGAACCCCGAGCGCTTCGACATCCTTTTGAATATCGTCACCCTTCAATAATTTAGCCATATCTAAAGTCATAGATTTCGGAGCAACATATTCGTTCGCGGCGGCACCGATGGCATAGTTGACAAAATTGGAGATAAGAGGAAGGTTAAGAATATTGACACCAGTTTCAATCATAGGTACGCAGCCAGCTTGAACCTTTGGAAGTCCCATCAATGTGAATGTAAGGGCCTTCAAGAATGGTGGTTCAGGAGAAAGCTGGAGACGTAATCGAACTGTACCGACAAGACCCTGAAGCTCAACAAAAATTGGAAGAGGGCTATATCATTAGTAAAGTTCATCAAATTTGAGAGATATAAACTTACACTCCGAAGAGTCCTTTTATACCGAGGTAAAATACCAAGTGCATATGCATATTCTTTGCCTTTTCAGAAGTTCCACCTCCTGAAGGCTCAGCGTGGTATGCAAAAGAGCATTCTAAGTTGTAATAATCTCCACCTTCCTCATCCGCAGCCAATTCTTGAGGATCTTTATTTTTCTCATTTTGCCTATGAATGTCATCTTTCATTTCCTGAACATGGCCATCGGGAAGTGCCCTCAAGCTTAGAATTCGGAAAGGATTCGTTCCTTGGTTAATTTCAGCAACTCGAACATTTTCAATAACACCAGGTACTGATGCTTGCATGACATCTTCGAGAGTATCTGCCACGGAGACGAATAAATCGGGATCAATGAGTCCCCACATAACACCCATTAGAGTATTGATCCATTCGACAGATTCAGGAATTAAATTTGCAGTTGCCTACCCATGTTAGCTTAGCTCTGAAAATAAATCGTTGATCGAATCTGCCAACCATTTGACCCCTTTGCCTTTCACTATGCCACTCAAGATCTCGACCAGATCGAACTACCTCTTTCATCCAAAGAAACACACCTGATGCAATACATGCACCCAAAGGAATGAGGCCATATACAGATCCACCAACCATTTTACCTAAAACCACAATTGCAAGGAAGATCCCCGCGACAAGTAACGTCGTTCGTTGCTCGAGAGATTTATACATTGGTTCGTAGCTAATGGAGGGTGTGGGATGAAATAGAATATTGGTCTTTTCTCCATGGATTGGAACATCGGAAGTACTTCCAGGCTCTACTGGATCTGGTGGTGCGGTGATATCTTGAGTATTTCTATATTCCTCTCCAGATTGTGTTGCTTCAGTCTTCACTGTTGTAGGCTTATTGAGGTTTGCGTTTGGAACAGAAAGCTGGTGGGTGGTACAAGAGTCAGTAAAGTTTTATAGTTGAATGGTACCGGCATGCTATTGCCACCGGCATAGCTAGCTATAAAGCTGACATACCTGTGGTTTATCAACCGCTTTCATAAAATCCGCATTAACATCCTCAATTTCGACATCCTTTCCAGTTGTTGGATCCGTAACAATTTTCCTCGTTCCATCAACGCCATGTGGTTGTCCTTGCGGATGATCTGTAGCCTCTGAATGATCGCGCTGTTGTAAGTGTTCATTTATTTTTGCATCTCTATCTCTCTTATCGGAATCTAAACTGTCCACAAATCGCTGGATATTTGGAATCGGATTTGCGCCAGAATAATGTGCTCCAGGACCTTTCTTATGTTCATTCGACATGTTGGAGGTAAAAGGGTTGTTGATGTGAAGTCGAAGAGTGAAAGCTTAAGGCGGGGGTGGGAAAAGACGCGGGAGGAATAGTGTTCAACCAAAACTACAAACGTTGACGGAGGCAAAAAAGGCAATGAAATTGAAGAAGATGTTTGTACCGTATCAACAGTATTTTTCTCAATGTCGCGTTGTGAAAGGAAAAAGGGAGACTTGGGTATCATGAAGACAGAGGGAGAAGATTAAAATCGGCTTACTTGTTGTAAAATGATTGTTGGTAATGAAATTGTATAACAAGGAAAACCGGTGATGTCATAATGAATAGCTTCACTGGAGACATTTCATCCTCAGCCAAGAACTAGAATATCAGCCACGCAATCACCAAGCGCGATTGAATTTGAGAAACAACAAGATATTGAATTGGTTCTTAATTTGTTTTTCGATCGGCCTAGAGTAGATTTGAAAGATGGCTCTCAATACCGATTGGATCATATTGAGTCTCGCTGACAATTTGCGACGATGAGCTCAAAAGACATTGACCGGGGAAAGTTCTCCAAGATGATCTCCAAGCTTTCACTCCGCTGCGTCTCCTTACAGTACAGACTGAAAGGACAAGGCAGCTCCAGCCAGGGGTAGCTCAAATCTAAAAATATCATTCTCGTCTATTGGCCCCTTCATTTCTAATTGTGGATTGGTCAATCATATCACTTAGAAAATATGGAGTAGGGTAGCATTTCTATCCTCATTTGACCTCGCTGTCACATTTTCCCTCAAAAGAAAGATAAGAACAAGTAGGTACAGCAAGGTCCTCAATTACTGACATCTCTCTGAACGTGAACTACATCTTCAAGCATGACACAAACTCAATTCATCAACTGTATTCAATGTATCCAAGGCAACCTAGTTGGAGCTCCCCTCACAATCGACGAACATGGTATAATAATTCCAAATGAAGAGTGTAAGGACGATGCATTGGTGATAGATCTCGAGCACAGGATTATCGCCCCTGGATTCATCGAGTTGCAAATAAACGGCGCCTTGGGCTTCCATTTTGCAAATTATGTTGATCCTACTCATTATCAAGGTGGTTTACAGAAACTTTCCCAATATCTTCCAAGCACAGGAGTAACTGCATTTTACCCCACAGTACCAACCGTTCAACCCGATATCTTCCAAAAAGTTCTACCGTTTCTAGGACCCTTTGATTCGTCTACTGGTGCGAGTGTTTTAGGTGCGCATGTTGAAGGACCTTTTCTTGCTCCAAGTAAAAAAGGTGCCCATAATGCTGAAAATATGCACATCCCGGAGTCTTCATCTCTCGAAGACATTTATATGGAGAACACAATCTGAGAACTGCGATAAAGCTTGTTACAATAGCCCCAGAGCTGTCGGGTTCATTGACACATATCACGAGCTTGGTCCGTAACTACGATATTAAAGTGAGTATGGGTCATAGTGCTGCCAGTTTTGAGGAGGGATATCAAGGGAAGTTGGCTGGTGCAACACTTTTGACGCACACCTTTAATGCTATGAACCCCTTACATCACAGGGAACCTGGATTGGCCGGTGAGTTGAAGTAGATGTACTTAGAGGTTGTTACTAAAGATCCATAGGTCTCATATCAGATCAAGCGTCACCATATTTCTCACTGATTGCTGATGCTATTCAGTAAGTACATTATTTACCTCTCAAGGATCAGAAGCCCGAAAATATGCGATGACCTTAATCGCGGAGATCCATAATTTTCCAATGGAGCTGGGGGATTGAGAGTTATCAATTCCCATTCAGGGTAAAGGTTGCAAATTCTAACGCTTGACTTTGCGCATCTGGACTTTGTCACATATTTCTACATTTCTTTATTATTTCGTGGCGTCTTTTCCAATTATTCACAACCTTGCTATTTCATGCTGATAAACCAAAGCCTTCATCCATCAATCGTTTCTCTAGCCTACCACTCCGGCCCAGAGAAAGCCATCCTGATAACAGATTCCGTCGAGCTCTCTGGTCTTCCCGACGGTCTTTACCCTGGGCACTCACAAATTCCACATCCGCAGCTCAAAGTTGGAAACAAAGTTACTATCTCTGGAACGGAAACTCTAGTGGGAACTTGTATTCCATTAGATCAATGCTTGAGGAACCTCATAAAATGGGCATGTTTACCTATCGAGAAGGCGGTATTGACCGTTACCGAAAATGTGGCCAATGCGATGCTCTTAAAGGATAGAGGACGGCTTACGATCGGTAAGAGAGGGGATTTTGTGGTATTGAATGATCTTGGGGACCTACTTGGAACTTGGGTGATGGGAAGAGAGGTATGGAGTAGGGATTGGGGTTCATATAATCATCTCTGAGTCGAAGGTCCAAAAATCCCTAGGCCTCTATCTTGTTCTTAGCATCAAACTATTTACTCACCAGCCAGTTCTTTCCAGATACCTTCAATATTTCATACTAAAAGTACGCGAATTAAACGGACGACTAGCTTCCACGATATTTATAACTGGCATTTGGTTGCAATGGAGGGATCCACCACAATCCATTTTACGTACTACACTCCCTGATCGGCAGGATACTAATTATAAGATGGACCGTGAGACTCCACCTCTGGTCCGCAACTTACAGTGTTTTGATTCTGTGCTATGACTGCCGTTGATCATATAATTACGACTTTTAATTACTTTGCCGTGCACGTGTTTGGATCCAGGTTATTTCTTTATTATCTTTTAAGGAAATATATAGTAATGAACATTCGAAGATTTGTACGTTATGATATTTTCATGAAGACTTGTAGAATGGAGTTAAAGTCACTCTTGGGTTTTGAAGCTTCTTGAACTAATTGATGCTGCTTAAAATGTTTTCTGTTCGCGGGGGTAACATTGATATCGATGGGTCCACCGTCAACCTTCGGGCTTTTCGTCTACCTAGTCGATCTAAATGATTGCACAGCAAGAAATATGCTGATAAATCAGTAACCTTGATCACAATAATCACAAACACCACCATCTGGAGTTCAAACAACCATCATTCCCCATTTCTTCATGGTGACATGAGTTCGGCAGTCAAAACCTTGACAGCACGAATACCAGCCAATATCTTATGATAGGTCTATATGGAACCATGCCAAAGTACACGAGTCCTAGATGTACCTATTGTAAGATGAGGTAAAGATCCCGTTTACTCTAGGCTTCTGCGGGTTCCCAACATCCGCTTCTTCGAATTCTGGGATCAGACATTTTGTTTACATGCATATGAGATGATGAGTCAAATCGCTTGGCATTCAAGGGCATGCGACGACAACCCTTCCTCCAATTAAATTTCAAGATGTTGCCTTTCATGCTTGGATTTATATATGAGGATGGATTTGTTATAGTGTAAGAATGTATGATCATTTCATTGGGAATTTAGTAGATGTATACGACGCATTGGCTAGAGAAGTTAGTCTACGTTGGACCTTCTTCCGTTTTGCTTCCGAGAGAAACATGGGATGATCGTAGCTATAGTTAGCTTCTTCTAGTTATTCTATATCAACTGCTGCCAATAGTGAGTTTTTATTGCTCAATCTGGTCATCCTGTCACGATATTGTTACTGAGAAGTCCATTTTCTTCCATGTTGCTGAGTGTTTGGGTAGGAAATAGTGTAGAGTTTCTACTTTCTCTCGGAGGTACCTGTTGAATGACCAAACGGAGACTAGACCAAAGTATCATCCTGGGTTGAATGGTGCTTGATAAAGTATTTCGAAGCATTGGTTACTCTCCAAGGTACGACCCGGGTCAGTAAATTACAATACTACTCTTCCAGCCTATATTTGACTCTCTTCTTACTGAACTTCTTGCGCGTTCGACCAGGCTAAGGACCAGGGATTTGTTTTTAAACTGTCGGGAAATGGATCATGTGACTTTTGGGCTGCTGTACGAATAATACGTCTAACCGTATTAGGCGTACTAGCACCTCGAGGACGTCTATAAAGTCGTCCTCCATTCCATAGATTACATAGAGAAGAACAACGATGATTATACAAAAAGAGATTTAAGTACTTACACTTTAACTGACCAAGTTAATACCAACATAAACAAACAAGTTTATTGGTTCTGGAAGAAGACCTCCTCAACATAGTAGATATTCATCGTTAAATCATGCACTTATATGCTTGATGGATGTTTGATAATGTCAAATCCCTGAAGGTTGAAGTGGTTATGATGGATAGAATAGGAGAACTGACGTGGGTGAAGCCAATCATGGATAAAATATTGGAAACAAATGCATTGATATGAACTGAAGCTTACGAAGTTCATTGCGAAGACCGCCAGGAACTTCTCATCGCCCAGGCTGAATACACCAGTGAGTTTGTTGGTGATAGTGGATATCAATAAAATCCATGGTGACAATTGGTTACACGGTGATGGTGGTGATGAACTGTGTTGTTATTGTAGCAGACATCATCTCTGAATAAACAGCGGAATATCCACAAACATAAATAAGGTCTTGGTATCTCTCTTTTTGCCATCACCATCTCATCTTAACTTCCAATTCAGACTTTCCCGGTTGCAATTGAAGCATTTTTTTGTGATTATCAATTCTTCTCAACCGGCAAAATGGTTCAGGTTTATAAGCTTGCTCTTGCTCTTTCAGCAGTTTGCGTTGCACCCGTCATTGCCCATCCAGGTAATCATCATGACCACCATGCCATCAAGCGTGAAGTCATTGCTCGTGATCAAATGGCTTCAGCTGCCAAAAGATCTCTTGACTCTTGTTCTGGATCGTTGAAGCATCGTCAACTCAATGCAAGATCCGTTGCTCGCCGTGCAGCAGCTGCTCGCGATCTCCGTGCCAAGCGTGATATCAAGACTTGTGAGTATTTTCTGCCTCTGACTATCTATTGAAAGACTCGCCTCATGAAAATCATTGTATTATGACCAAAAATAACCCGGAATACCAGTACCACAGAAGTTCCGTCGTGATCTCGCAACTCTTGAAGTCTATGAAGCCATTAACCATAACAAAACTGGCATTTTAGACTACAGTTTCTCCACCCCGGAAGACACCATTTTCTCAGCCAGCACCTCTTGTATTTTGACCCCCACTAACACCGATAGGCCTTACTATGTTACCGGTGAATCGATCCGTCAAAACGTAACTGAAGGGCAAGCCGGTGTCCTTCTTCACCTCGAAGTCCAATACATCTATATCACAACCTGTGAGCCCGTCCCTGAAGTTTACGTCGACATCTGGTACTGCAATGCTACTGGTGTTTACGCTGGCATTAACGTAACTGGAAATGTTGCCGATGGAGGTTGGAACTCTACTTTTTTGAGAGGCATCCGAGCAACAGATTCCGACGGAGTTGTGACATTTGACACCATTTTCCCTGGTCATTACAATGGACGTGCAACCCATACCCATTTACTCGCTCACTCCAATATCACCGTTCTCGAAAACAACACTATCTCTGGCGGCGCAGTAAAACCACATCGGCCAACTTTTCTGGAACGAAGTCCTCCGCAGGGCTATTGAGGAAACCTACCCATACAACATCAATACCCAGGCCATCACTTCCAATGCCGATGATATGTGGTCTATTGTCCAAGCCGAGAATGATTTCGATCCATTCCCCGAATTCATGTATTTAAGCGATGACGTCACAGATGGATTATTGGCTTGAATTCAGATCGCTATCAACACAACTGCTGATTGGTCCGATGATTCCTACTACAGCGTTGCAGCTGTCCTTCAAGCCGATGGTGGACACGAGACCTCTTCTTAGCCTGGTGGATCTGGACCCGGCAATGGAACTGCTCCCCCTTTTTGAGGAACTGAGTTTGAAGTATTACCTTCATAACTATTTATGTACATAAGAGTTCAAGTAATCTTAAAGCCGCTGCTGTTGATCAACAGCATGTTAAATTATTCGTCAATAATACCTTTTTGGCCTACCTTGGCACATGAGCAGACAATCTTTTGTGTAACCTTCATTCATAAAAATATTTGCCTTGGTGAACGAAGTATGGTTCATTCGTCGCCCCTTAGTACTTAGCGAACCCCTTTCCAATAATTACATAACTCTATCTTCTATTCTTTTCTTTGCTTTTCTTTTTTTTTTCTTTTTTTTTTCTTTTCTTTTCTTTTCTTTTTTTTTCTTTTTTTTCTTTTAGATTATGAAGAGTTTACCCCTATTATAAGCACTACCATACTTTGCCTACCCATCTGCTTAGCTTGATGAATGATGTTCATGGTTGATGTGCACGGACTATCGCCCAAACATTGTTAAGATAGGTTAACCTTGAAATAGATCAGATTAGCACAGATTAGTCTAATGCTAATAAACTCTAGTAAAATGAATGAATGATCCTTCCGACTTTCTGCTGCATTCCGTCCTTTTTTATCATCCGGAGCAATTTCGGTTTATTAGGTAGACAAGAACTTGAGAACAGCTGACAGAAAACTATAATGGATCATGTTAGACATTATGAAATTTGAATCCCTTGATTCCTATTAGATGGCGGCGGTGATGGGTACCCCTTATAATTAGCTGGGTATATATTACATCAAGTCTATCCCCCATTAATATTGCAAAACCTCAATTTTCAAGATACCAATTTCAGCCAAACTTCCAAGTATACTTACCTACCCATCGATACATTATCAACAGCCAAGGATCACCATGAAGCTTACCACCCTTTCCCCCGCACTTCTCCTCGCCCTATCCACCACCGCCACCGCCACAGCAACCACCGACCCCGCGTCCGCATGTTACACCTCGCCCCTCCCCCCCCTCTCCACCACATCCGCCAACATCACCCGCTCCATCCCCTGGGGCAGCCCCTCATTCAACCTCCCAAACGGAACAACATGCTGTTCCTCCCTCGACGAAGTCCGCGCCGGCATCAACGATCTCAATGATCAGATCATTGCGCTCTTGGCGCAGAGAGCGGCGTATGTAAGGGAAGCGACGAGGTTCAAGGCCACATTGGATAGTGTTGATGTCCCGAGCAGGGATATGGAGGTTATTGATGGGGCGGTGGAGAAGGCCAAGGGGACGACGCCGAGATTGCCTGAGACGGTTGCGAGGGGCGTCTTTGAGGCGATTATTGAGGCTAATGTGCCATTTGAGAAGTGCGTTTGGGAAAGTTATTAATGGGTTGGCGGACGGAGGAGTGTCTAGGATGATGTGGAGTTGGTGTTGTAATGGATGTGGTGATGGGTGGAATCGAGATGTTGGAGTGGTTCTAACTGATCATGTGCTAAGATTCATGATGAGGGATAAAAGTTAATTTAATGTAAAAAAAATATGGAAGTCAAGATGCTGTTCAAATGTCATACCTAAGATTAAGTGATGGCTTTTGTTATGGTGTAGGGTTGAAAGACTCTGGGTTGACAGATGGCGAATATTCTCCGATGATGGGTGAAGATGGCTGTGGGATAGACACAGAGAAAGCGTTTGAAGTGAATCAGGAGGTACCTGTCCTATCTCGGTTTTTGATTCATAAACAGATTGATGGATTGGAGCTGAGAGGAATATGAAATTATCATTTCTTCTAAACACACAATGATCGGCTAACTCAATAGATGGAGGAATTGGAAGTTTAGCCGGGGGCAATCTACTTCTCAGAAAAATTCGGCAAATATCTTATGGTATTTTCTTTCATCCTTGTGTTCTAAACTCCCCAAAGTCTTCCTCCCAATAACGGTTTAAGGATTTGATCATTGATGGCATGCTTGATCATATCAAAGAATACATTTCTCATGGCTTTCTGTTCTTTTATTTTGTGTTCCTCGGTCTGGTGATATCACGTCCTCGTCGCATCATTTGAGAAAGTCACCCTTCAACATATCTTCCGACAAATACCACAACCTCTTTAGAGACATATCCAATACTCAATTACTAGCTTCCAAAACATCACCCCCGTGGAAAATCCACGCACGTTACACGTACCTATCAGAATTCCCATCTACTATAGATCAACTCCCCGACGGCAAAATCATCCAGTAGCCATGAAGCTCAGATCAAGAACTAAGATCGGACAAGCAATGCCTTCGCCTGTGACTCGAGTATCTCCAATCCCTAAAAATGCGACTACAACAGCTCTTACATCTCCAAACCCAGGTGCAGCATCTTTTGGTCCAGGCACTTTGTCAAAATTTTCTACAATTACAGTGAACGCCATTTGCCCAGCACCTATCTATTCTTTTGATGGCATCTTAAAATCCTTCCCCGTTTTCGACTATCTTACAAAGGAAGTCCGCTGTATGATTTGGAGAGCAGCAGGAGATCTCAATCCGCGCAATAACCCTATCCAAACTGTTCCACATATTGGACCAGGAGGATTCCAATTTCAAAGCAAGATTCCCATTCCTCCGGAGTTTTTCGCTTGCAAAGACTACTTTGGAGAAGTCAGAAAGCGTTATGTTATATTATACAATCGCCTCCAGGCTAATGATATGTCGCTAGCACAATATATTCCACCAAAACTTTGGTTCAACCCTGCAATCGATAGATTCTGCCTTGTTTCGCACTGGACCCCGCAAGAATTTAACGTCGGCATCAGACTCCTCTTCGAATTTCTTCAAGCTTCGAAGATTGCAGTCAGTGTTGACTGTGCCGAGAAGCCAGAATACAACCTCAATACTTGGCAGACAATTTTCCACCATAAAAACATTCCCAAATAGAATCCCAATATCGACGATATCATCTGTTATGTCACAAACCGTAGGATTGGCGTCGATACTGAACCATTTTTTGTGAGAGATTACGTCTATTTTCTCACTCACTGCCAACACACGAGATATGGGAACTAAAAAAATGCTGCCGAGGAAGCTAGAGTAGAGATGGTTAATTTTTATGATGTTCAGTGTGAGGAGGATAAGATGGCAACTGGTGAAGGTAGACCTAGATTTAAGGTGTTTGGTGTTCCTCAATGGTTATTTGATCTTGGGCAGAACTGTCGGAGCCCAAATTCGAGATCATGCTTGAGACTCGAAGTAGGTATCCAGCAAATTGTACCTTTGATTCTGGTTAATGTTTATATCAGGTCACATGTGGCTGGGAACTTTCGGCTGTTATCTTTTGGAGCGTCTTGTACTATGTTTTTCTTCAACTCATTCTGAAAGGATTGGTTCTCTGCGTATGACCATGTGCGGTCGAGTTTGTATAGCAGATTTTACACATTGTAGATGGCAAGTAGCGATACTCTGAATCTCTTGATTTCTTTTACACTTGATGTTTGGGTAGTTGTGTAGTGATTATAGAGTGCTAAGTACAATGCACGTCAACACTTGTCAATTTTCAACATGATCACTTGGAATACAAACGAATGAATATGAATAAACCTACCAGCTGTCCAGTTTCTCCAGCATGATACCTGTGAAAAATGCTATAATTGGAAGTATGGCTGAAAAAGCAATGGGTAACATGAATGGTTATGGGGACAGCTTTTCTGGGTGTTTAGATAAGAACTGAGAAATATCATTTGACTTCAACCAGGTCTAAACCCAATTTTTGACCTACAAATCCGTTGTTTTAGAGACAATAAAGACAGGATAACTATGCGTTTGTGAAATCAGGGGGCTAGAAAGTGTTGTATTACTCTATTGTAGCTCTATCGTTTTGATACATAAGGATCGGTCTCCAAAAGGGCCTTCACTTGGGAATATGAATGATACACGTTTGATCTATATAACTTATGCAAGTGCTACCTCGCACGCAACTGAGATATATCAAAGAATTTATTGGTTTTAATATTAGCTTAGATAAATGGGAATTTCTTGAATAAGATGCATATGAAGCATGTCAAAATCTTTATCCAGCTATTCCACCCAAAAATAATACGCATACATCGACCTCGAGAAGAGAGATTTTCAAAGATTGCGTCGATTTTCCCATGTTTATAGCGTTTTCCGATCATTACTCCCAACAAAGTAACAATCTACTTTATTTTTAATCAAATAATCTGATTCTTAATCTCTGTATAATTATTTATATGTATAACTAACTCCATAGTTCAGTTGGAAATAGGGACTTTTTGGGTATATAGGCTTCGGGATTTCATCACCATACTCTCCAAAGAACGATTTCTCAACAGATTTCTATCACAAATAAACAATTTCATGCTAGTTAATAATAAGTTTCATACAGAATCTTGATATTGCTAGAAACTATATGTATTACTGCGGATGGCTGGGTATTATTTCAAACATTATTAAGATGCTAGGAAAATGGGTACATTAGGTCAGACTTAGTGAAAGCTATTCTGCACATCATTGTGTGAGTTAAGACATATTCTATAAAGTGAAGTAACAGACTTTCTAGAAATAGTCTAGTCATTTGGTTAATAAGCTTTCGCATACTATACCCCCTTTAATTCCCTAGGCCTGGTTTCTTTAACCGATTTGTCTGTGCTGCCTTTAACTACCCCTTGGTCTCGCTAAATCAACCAATAATAGCAGTATTTTATCCGACATTAGAGTTAAGAATAGTGTCTAGACTTTTGTGGGGCAGAGATATATATATTGTATGATGTATACCATATTACTATATTTTGGGGAGCTTATGAGAAGGCCGATGGGGTATAGGGTATAAGATTATAATGGGGTTCAGAACAAAATAAATGGGAAGAACGATGAGTCTGTAATCACTTAATAAAGGATAATGTTAAACCAGATATATCTTTATCTTTATCATTCTGATACAAATTAACAAGAGCATCAAAATATTACATGTTGATTCATGGTTTGGTTCCGTAACAACAGTCTCATATTAATCAAAATCAACAAGTTCAACCAGCCAAAGTAACAAGGCAGATTAGATATATGACTATATTGTTTGAACCAATATTGAACAACATCACCTATTTTGGCATGTAATTAAAAGTGTGTTTTAGATATTGCTAACATCAAATCTCAAATTATACCATATGATTCATGAAATATGGTATCATAACGAGGATGGAACTGGTACACAATATTTATTGCCATAAGCCCCCAGGTAATCTAGCTCTAGTAGTTCTTGGAATTTGCTGAATATTTTGACAGTCAGATTTCTGGTGGAGAGATAATTAGAATTCTGTGATATTCAAAATAGTATCAGTTTGTCAAGACTGGGCACCAAGTAGATGAAACAATACCATGATACACCATTCATTGAAGGATTAATTTATGTGCTGACTAATATAATTATTGTGAAGATTCATAATAAGTGTATTAAATCACTTACCAATATCTTATCAATTAAGAGATATCTTGATAACTAATATATATAATAGAATTTTTTATCAAATTAATTTAAAATAGAATAAAATCAAATGGAAACATATGAAAGATTATTATTAAATTGATTAAATCTAATTAATTATATTTTTTCTTTTTATTATATAAAATGATATTATAAGATTCGATTTAAATCGATCTTATTTATAAGTATAGAATATATTAGAATACTTTTATAGTATATAAATATAAGGATATTTTTTAAAGAAAACCTTAAGTGAATTAAATAAAATTAAAATAAAAAGGGAATAGAATAGGTATATAATAACTTTATTATTTTCATTCTATTATTCGATTATTTTTATTAATAATATAATTATATCTTCCAATATTATATTATTATATATATTTCAATTTATATTATAATATAAATCTTCTGTTTTTTGATAGGTTATAAACCTGGATAGTTATATTAATTGAACAAAGGAATATAGCTTGATTTAAGGTTATATATTAGCTATTAAACTATCGAATACCATTAATCATTTCGATTTCAAATCGAATTATCATTTTAAATAGATTCTATAGTTTGCATTTCTAAAACTAAACCTAATTGAGTATATAAAACTAGATCTTTAAATAGTATATTTATATTATAAGTTATTTATAACAGATGATATATCAATTTCTTTATATTAAGGTGCTTTAGTTTAATTAGACTTTAATCTATATAAACAAAAACACTAAATTAAAAAATGATTGATCTATCAAATCTTCAAAGAATAAAATCGATTTTAAAAATCGATTTATTCATTAAATCCATTCAAATTCTCGAAAACTAGCTATATATATATATAAATTAATACCAATTCAATGTATAAAAACTAATAAGCTTATAATAAAAGGGCTTAAAATAACTTTTAATATTAATTTTAAATTTAACCCTTTAAAAGACAGATCTAATTATGTAAAATGGATTAATAAAACTAAGCTTTTTTTAGAATTAAATAGCTTTATGCTATATATTGATAGTATAAAGATACTATTTAATAAAAGTTTATATATAAATAAATCAGGAAAGGCTATTTTATCTGAATTAGCTATTAAATACAATAAAAAAATCTCTAAATATTAAAGAAATAAAAGAAAGGTTTTAGAAGTTATTAAATCTATAATTAGCTTTAAATTAATTGAAAGATTTAAGGATAAAAAACGGCTAAAAGTCTATAGAATTTTATTAATAAAATATTTGGAGAATCCTTTATTGAATTATTGGGAAGATGCTTAAATGGGCTAATAAAATCTAATTATACAAACTTTGAAAGAATGGACGAATATACTAATTCAATCTAATCATTATATAATTACTTAAAATCAATGAAATTCGATATTTCTGATACCTTTATAATATAGTTTCCTTTTAAAAGCCTACCAAACTTATTTAACAATTTTGTTTTTTGAAAATATAAAGAATTAGTCAAAAAATCCGGCTTATTATTAATCTGAATATATTTTTTTCCAAGCTAATATCAGAAGAAGTTAGAAATACAAGTTAATATTAATTTAAATACTAATAAAACTAGTTTTAATAAAGTTTCCTATTGTAAAATATTATTTTAAAAAGGGGCATTTAAAATTAAAATGCTTTATAAAATACTTTATATTAAAAACTAATAAAGGGATAATAAAAAGCATTCTAATTCAAATTCTAATACTAATTCGAATAAAAATTCGAATAAAAATTCAAATAAATCTATTTCTAGCAAACAACTAATAACTATAAACCATTATATAAACTTAGCTAATCTATTCTTTAAATCTAAATATAAATTTATATTAGATTCTGGTATTATAGAGTATTATTTATTTAATAAGAAATAGTTTATAAACTATAAATCATTAAATAATCATTTTATAACTGTAACTAATGAGGAAAAGCTTTATATTAATAGTATAGGAGATATTCCTATTCTAATTAATAATAAATCTAAAATGTTATTGTAAAAAATATATTATATTCCTTATATAACTTTTATCTTTATAAATTTAAATAAAATAATTTAAAAAAAGTAGATTAATTATTTTATTCTATTAGAAAATAAAATTGATATTATGAATAGAAAGGTTAATATACAAACTACAATCCTTTGACTAATTAATATATATTACCTTAATTTTAAAATGAATTTTAAATATTTTAAAAGTATTAATATTCCTACAATAAAAAAAAAATCAACTCAAAAATTAAATTTATTATTAAATAAAATCAATTTAAACCTAATCTATAAAAGATTAAATCATATAAATAAGGATTATATTCTTAAATCCTTAAATATCCAATTAGATAAAGCTAAATCTGATTTAGATATATATAATTATACAAATTCAGCAAATTCTATTAGAAAATAAATAAGGAGCCCTTAAAAATCCCTGAATTAAACTCCAAATTCGAAAAGTTTAGTTTAGATATAGTTAGGCCATTTAGAATTACAGGGATTAAAAATAAAAAATACTTTTCAACCTTCATTGATTGGGTTATTAGAATTATTTGGGTATATTCTATTAAATTCAAATCTCAAGCCTATGATATTTTAATAAAATTTTATAATTTAATTAAAAATCAATTTAATATTAGTATTAAAATATTAAAATTAGATAATACTTTTGAATTTTTTTTTAAATAAATAATTAGATTTTATTTGAAATCACAGGATTATATACAAATATATTAATCTATATACTTACTTTTGAAATGGAATAATTAAGATATTAAATAGATATATAGTTAAAAAATTAATTTATTTAATTAAAGAAAAAGAGATATTACTTTTTTTATGGTTATATCTAGTTAAAACTATTGTTCATATTAAGAATAGAATATATAATAATTTTATAAATAATTTATTATTTGAATTAATATATAAATGAAAAACCTAATTTAACCTATATTAGAATTCTAAGCTTTTTCACTTATATTATTAATAATAAAAAAATTCGCAATAAAAAAATAAATTTTCAAATTCGAAAAAGCATATTAGTAGGTTATGATTCATCTAATAATTACTTAGTCTATATTCCGGTTAATAAGTGTCGGGAAATGGATCATGTGACTTTTGGGCTGCTGTACGAATAATACGTCTAACCGTATTAGGCGTACTAGCACCTCGAGGATGTCTATAAAGTCGTTCTTCATTCCATAGATTATATAAAGAATAACAACAATGATTATACAAAAAAAGATTTTAAATACTTACACTTTAACTAACCAAATTAATATCAATACTAATTAATGATATTACAAATTAGAGATCTTGGATTTTTACAATTAATACTAAATATTAAGAAATAGTTTTTGAAATTAATAGAAATTCTAAAAAAGCTAATAAATCAAATATAAAATCTATTAAATAGATTTTTATACTGATTTAGCAATATTAAAGAATATACTTTTTAAAACATAATCTTATTAAATAGGATTCTTTGTAAAAAAAGATATATTTAAAAGATTAATTTTATTAAATAAAACGAAGTTATATTTTGTATTTATTATATATTCTTTATATTATATATTATATAAAAAACCATTTTATTCTTTATTCTATATTCTATATTTTACATTTATATTCTACAATTTTTTACATTCTTATTTATTTTATATTTACATTTATAAAATAGCTATTTATTTATTTATTTATTCAATTTTCAATAGCTATAGCGATATATAATAAATTGAAAGAAAAAGATTAAGTTAATTATTACGATAATTAATATAAAATTGTATTAATATATAATATAATCATTAAAAAAAATCGATAAAAAGGATTCTTTAAAATATATTAAATATAAATGCAAAGTATATATAAAAAAAATATATATAATATAATTTTACTAAAGTTTTTTATAAAGATTTTAAACTATTTATAAAGAACAAATTTGTAATTATTTATTAATTTAATATTTAATAATTTTGAAAAACTTTTTTAAATTAAAAAATTCAATATTATTATATTAAAAGCAAATATACAAAATGAATTATATAAATAAGCATAAAAAAAAAATGTATTATAAATAATAAAATAAATCAAGAAAATTATAAAAAGTAATAATTTTAATACAATTAAATTCTTATTAAAAAAGATTAAAAAAAATGATTAAAAATAATAATAAACGAAATAATAATAATCTATTTAATAATAATAATAATTTGAATAATAAAGATAATAAAAAAGAACGAAATAATAAAGGAAATCGAAAAAAATAATTAAATAATAAAAAAAATTAAAAGAATTTATTATATATATTTAATATATTATTGAATTTATAAAAATTTTATTCATTTAACAAAAAATACAAAAAAAACAATAATAATTTTGATTATAAACTTTCGATTTTTTACAAAATAATTTATTAAACAAAACTTTTTACAAAACAGTTTTATTAAACGTTTTTTATAATACTAAAAAACAATATTTTAAGCTTTTATTATTCCAATTGGAATAATTTGCTAAATATTTTTAAAAGTTTATACAAATATATAAAACAGAAATTTAAAGAAATTTAATATAAAAGAAATATATTTATTTAATAAAATATAATTATTTTTATTATTATAAAAAGAATAATAAGAATAAAATTTTTAATAAATCTTTCAATATTATAACGAAAAAGCTATAAAGTTTTCAAATATAACTTTAAAAAAAAATAAGAAATCTAATATATATATAAACAAATTTATATTTATTTATTAAAGGATATTAATATATAATTTTATTTATTTTAATTTTATAAAGAATATATTAGAATTTATATAATAATTAAAATAGATCATTATATATAAAAAAAATTATATAAAACGAAAGATTTAATTTTTTTTATAAACCGAAGATTTTATAATAATAATAACAATTATATATTATAAAGCTTTAGTTTGTATTTATTAAATAGAAATATATAATCTTTATATTCCCAAAATAATTTATTAAATATATATACATTATAAAACTGAAATAACAATTTTATTAAAAAATGCTAAATTTGCAAAAAAAAGGATATTAATTAATTAAGTATATTTTATAAAAATAAAAAAAATATAAATAAAAATAAAGAAATTGATTTAGTATTAAAAACAATAATAGCTTTAAAAAGTATTATAATTAATAATTAATAAAGATTAAAGAAAAGAAAAAGGATTTAAATTAAAAACAAAAAATAACTATTTTTTTTTAGATTTGAATTTTAAAAATTAGAAAGAAAAAGAATTTATTTTTTATTAATTTTGAATTAATTAATAATAAAAAGATTATTAAAAAAATTGATAATTTATATATTATAATATATTTTTTTTAATAAAAAACATATAAAAAGATAAATAGAAAAGCGTTTAAAAAAGTGTTTTATATATCAAAAAAGTATTCTAATAAAGAATTTTTTAGAATTTGTATTAATATAAAAATAATTTATAAATCTATTATTGGAAATAAACAATTTAAAGTATAATAGAAAGTCTCTAATATTATAATTGATATATTACAAATAAAAACTGTAAATGTGTTACAGGAGCTGCCTCTAGGATCACGTGGAAGTATCTAAAGTTCTTTCGAGATGGTTTAGACTAAACTTCAAATAAGAATTCAATAAGGTTATAATTGATTGCAATTCTTATAACTATAATAATAAAACTAATGATTATTCTTAAACACAAAGCTCTACATTATAATAAAACCCATTCCCTTATATAAATCTTTATTTTACTTGAACAACTGGAACAATCAATCATTCCTAAAGCGCTGTCATTCCTAAATTGTTTATTATAAAATATTAATTCTATAATTTTTAATATTCTAGCTTATTTTTTTGTTTTAGAACTAATCCCCTAAAATATTATTAATCCTAATAAAACCTTTTTTGTTTACTATATTTTATTTTTCCTAAAACTTATTATTTTAGAAACTATATTCTAAGTTTTTTAGAATATTCTATAATTAATATTATATATATACCTAAAGCTTTCCTTAAATACTTAATATCCCCCAGTATACTACAACTAAATCATTAAAGCCTATAATACCATTATAACCTATAAATTAGTGATTTTATAATCTATTATTAATTTATTATAATACTATCCCTTTCTTAACCTAACACTTATCCCAAACATTTATATTAATATGTTTTCTCTTTTATATACTTTAATGATTATAATATTTCTCTTCTTTATTATATTTCCTTTAAATATTAATAAAGAAAAAAACAAATCTATCTTATTTATTTTATTAAATAGAAAGGTTTATAATGCTCTTATACTTATTATATAAGTATATTAATCACAAATATATTATTTTGCCCTTTAATTCTTTATAGTGTAATAAATGCATTTTGTAATAGCAAAAAATGTAATATCCAAAGTCCATCTAAAAATAATTAAAAAAGTTTATTTAATAAAAAGAAAAATTAAATTAAAAAAAAAAAAAGGTTATAATTAAAATTCTATAATTACAAAAATAAAAATGTTTTTTATTGAAATATAAGTTTAAAATACTTTATTATAATTTATAAACTTTTAATAAATTAATAAAGATAAAAAAGAAAGAAAAATTAAAAAAGAAAAAGATTAAAAGGAATATATTAAAGAAAAAACAGTAAATACTAATATTATATTTACTTTTATTAATTCTTTTTCCTTTAATTTCTTTAATTCTTTTTTATTTAAATTATTTAATATAAATCTTAAAATTTTATTAATAAATGTAGGTACTTTAGATAAAATACCAATAGTTTTTTTAAGACAGTTAAGATCTTCCTTGAATTCCTATGTATTATTTTTAAATATAAATAGTTTAATCATTTAATCAAATATTTAACCTTATTTTTGATGTATTTATAGTTTAATATTGTTTTAATATTATATATAATATTTAGATTAACTGATTTAATTTCTATAAATAATACATTTGGCGCTTTTGGTAATGCTGGTTTGAATAAGAATATATGGAATATTAGGTGGATATTTATTATATCTAATAATTTCAATTAATAATTAACCATTCCTATTACCTTATTAATTTTAAATAATTCTAATTTTTTATAATCAAATTTATTACTTAATCTTTTAATTTTAATATTTTATTATAACAAATAAATTTTATTCCCCTCTTTAAATATAGATTCCATATTACATTTTATATTATAATATACTATTATTTTGGAAAATATAAATCTTAAATTAAAAGTCAATTACTCTTAAAGATCTTTCAATTATTTCAACTTATACTATTACTGATTCAGCATTAATTTCTTATAATATCAGGATTTTTATATGTTTATAAATTAAAATTAAAGTTAACTTATGCTAAAATAATTTTATAGTTTTTGTTTTTAATGTATTATATACGAATTGTACTATAAGTAATAGTTCTATCCAATTGTTTTGTCAATAATTTATATAGCATTTAAAATATATTTTTATTATCTGATTAATCCTTTTTGTTTAATTATTAATTTATAAATAAAAAAATGTTAATAACTTTCTTTTAATACCCATAAATGCTAATAAGATAATCCAAAATTTCGAGATAAAAAACTTATCTTAATCCAAGATTATTTTGTCTAATACTCCGTGTATACTTACTATACCCTTTAAAAATATATATATGCTAATTACTCAACATTTTATATTTTCTTAAATAATATTATATAAACAAATTTCGTTAATTTATTTATTATATTAAATATTATATTATATTCAATTCCTGTAATAAAGTCTTTTAAAAATAGTAATTTAACCATAAAGTTCCATATAATTAATTTCTATAATTGAAAAAGTATATCTAAAATCTGAAACTGACTATATAAAGCATATCGTAATAACTTATTTTATATGCAAATATTACAATTTCCAATAATTTCTTTAACTATTATTCTCATTTATAAGAAATAATTAATTTTCTATATTCTTATAAATATTTTTGTAATTCCTTAATATTCATATACCAGCAATTTATATTGTTTTATCACAAATTCCTTAATTATTTAATTCGGGATATATACTTTTCTATAAAAGTATATAGTCTCGTTTTTTATTATAAATCCTGGTTCTATTATCCTATATATGCGTATAGCTGTAGCATCCTTATCATAATATAATTGGATTTGGATCCTGAGATAATTATCTTCCAATATATATATAACTGCAAGCTATAATGTATTATAAACCAGTAATTTGCCTTCTTTCTTAAATATAACGTATAATTCATACGACTTATTCTTTTGATATTCTGGTTTTTAATTGAAAGTATCAACCCTAGCATTTTCTGATCCTTTAACATATAAAATCTTAAAATTATAATTAACTATAATTTCTGATCATCTAATCTATCATCTATTTAATTACTTTATTATAGTAAAATAAACCAAATTTTTGTAATTTGTATACACCTGTACTGTATATTTCAATCCTTCTAAATAAATTTCGTTATTCTTTAAATACATTTATTATTATTAATAATTCTTTATCGTATATTTCATAATTCAATTTAATTAATGATAACTTTTGTAAATAAAATGCAATTAATTGATATTTTTTATTTTAGCTCAGCTAATTTAGAACTGCTTTTATAACAAAATTAGAAAAATTGGTTTCTATTATAATTTGTTTTTCTAAATCAAATATTAATAGTATTAACTCCTCAACCACTACTTATTTAAGCGTTTTAAATAACTCCTATACCTTAACAATTCATTCGAAACTTCCTTAATCCTTTTTGATTAATATAATTAAAAATATAATAATCCCTAAATAACTTTTAATAAATCTTTTATAAAAATTAACAAATCCCAAAAAGAATTATATTTCTTTAATTATAATTGATTACTTTTATTTAAGTATTGCCTTAATCTTATCCTTATTCATTTTGAGTTCTTAATTTAATATAATAAATCCTAAGAATTCTGTTTCCTTAATATAGAATTTGCATTTTTGCTTGGTTTATATAACAAATCTGCTTTAACTAAGCTTTCGAGGATACTGCTGATATCCTTAATATATTAGCTTTTGTTATTTAAATATACTAGAATGTTGTTTAAATAATATATATAACAAATATTTAAATATAATAATAATAATACATTGTTTATAAATCTTATAAAAATAGCTGGTGCATTAATTAGTCCAAATAACATAATTTAATATTTATATAATCTGTATCTTATTTTAAAAGCGGTTTTCTATTCTTTGCTTTTTTTCATTTTAATTAAATAATATCTATTATGCAAGTCCATTTTAGTGAATATGATAACTTTGCTTAATCAATCTCTTAATTCTATAATTAATAGAAATGGATATCGATCCTTTTTAATAAGTATATTAAGCTTTTTATAATCCATAATTAATCTTTTAATACCATTCTTCTTAAATACCCATATAATTGGACTTGCTATTTGGGATGTGGATTCTTTGATTTATCCTTTAACCAAATTATTATTTAATATATTCTTTAAGCGTTTTTTAATTTATTAATTAATATTGAATAAATTGGGGTATATATAAGCATTTTGCCTTTCTTCAATATTATCTTATAATCCTATAATTTATATTTTAGCAAAGCTTTATAAATCCCTGGTTTTTTAAATATATATTCGTATTTTTTATATTATTTTAATATTATAGGCTCTTCTATCTTAATTGCGATTTTCTGCTATATCATTAGCTTTTGCATTTGTAGAGAAGGTATACTAGTCTTTGCTTTTAATAAAGGATTTTGAATAAGATGTCCTACATCGCCGGGATTATTCACATTTAATTTCTTTTAGCGTATATTCTATCTTGTAGATGCTTTAAACGTATTCTTATAATCATTCTTATATTAATCGAATATCATTATCTTTTGTAATTAATTTATTTTAGGATTGTGTACTTTTAATTATAGTATTTTTAAAATGATCTATTGTTAATCTAATAGTATAATATTAAGTTATATAATCTTTAAATATTGGATTATATTTATTTATATTAGTTATATCTTTTATAAAACATTTTCATTAAATTCTATTAATTGTCTGTTAATTAATTGTAATTAGTAGAGAGTTTTTGTTTTTTTTGGAATAAAATTTCCGAATATTTTATAGTTTTTGGTGTAATAAAGTTTTTTATAGTTTTTGAATTTATTATAGTTTATTATATTTATTCGTTTATTTTGATTTTGCAGTATATCTGTTCTGCTTATTCTATAGCATTCAATTATTGAATAATTTATTTTTTGTTTATTTTATTAGATTATTAATTCCTTATCTTTCTTTTTTTAGGAAATTATTTAATTGCTTCTTTATTTAATTAATAAATTCCATAAAATTTATTATAATAAGTAGTCCAGTTTATTATCGCATAATCTGCTAATATCTCTTCTTTAATACATTCTTCTGTTATTAATGGTAATGGGGTTTGATAATATTTTTGTTTCTATAAGTCTACTATATTTATACTTTTTTAATTTTATAATAATTTATTTAATAATTTCTGAAATTCTTTATTAATAAAAGTTTCAATTTCTTCGGTTTTAACTAAATATTTTTGGGATATAAAGGTAATGTTAAATTAACCTTTACCAAATTTAGATTTAAAGTTATTTTTTCTTCCTTTTGCTTTTTTACTTTAGTAATCCGTTATCCAATGCTCTACTTTTCTATATTTAAAATATAAGTTATTTTTTTATTTTTATTTTTTTTCTAAATTATTATTCCTTTTCTTATAATATATAATATTTAATTTTATAAGGTTCCTATAACTTTATGTATTATAATATAATCTACCCTTATTTTTACAGTAGCGCTTTTGCTTATAATTTGTTTAAGGCTTATATAATTATTGGGTTTGTTTGTATTTGTATAAGCGATTATTAATATTAATAAAGCTTTTGATTAATCCATTTAAATCATTATCCTCCCTTTCTTTATCAAATTCCAAACATACTTTTAATTTAAATCCTTTATAATAATAACTTATAATAACGATCTTATCCTATTTAATTGTTTTTATATATCTTTAAAACTTTGTAATATATTTTAATATTAATCCTATTTATTTAAAATTAAAAATCTTCTTTTTCACTATTTTTAATTTATTGGAATTTCTAAAGATTTTATGGATTTCTATTTTAAATTCTTTGAAATTGTTAAAGATGGTTTTTATGGATTATATATATTCCTTATCGTTATATTTAAAATAGTTGCGCAAATATGATTAAATCCATTTACTAGCTTCATTTTTAAAATATAATATAACCCAAATACTTTTAAATTCCTTTTCAATAAACTTATCTTAATTAAATCTAAAATAGATTTTAAATTATAATAAAAAGATATTAAATTTTTATCAACTTTTTTAATACTTATTTAATAAAATAATCTTAAATGTTTTATTAATAATAATCTTCTTGGGAGCATTAATTATTTCGATATTATCGAAATTGTTTGTTAAAGCTTATTAGCTTTTAGAAAAACTATTGGTTATTATATTAATAATTGGTATTAAATCGGTATTTAAAGCAAAACAAATGCTTAAAATGTTATAAAAGCTGCTTTTAGGGTTATATAGAAATGTTTAAAATTTTCTTAAAATGGTTTAGATTAAACTTTAAATAGGAATTTAATAAGATTATAATTAATTGCAATTTTTGTAATTATAATAATGAAATTAATAATTATTTTTGAATATAAAGCTTTATATTATAATAAAAACTCATTTTTTTATATATAAATCTTCGTTTTATTTAAACAATTGGAATAACCGATTGCTTTTGGAGCACTATTGTTCTTAAACTATTCATTACGGAATATTAATCCTATAACTCTTAGTATCCTAGCTTATTCTTTTATTTTAAAGTTAATTCCTTAGAACATTATTAATTCTAATAAAGCCTTTTTACTTATTATATTTTATTTTTTTTAGGATTTATTATTCTAAGAATTATATTCTAGATTTTTAGGATATCCTATGATTAATACTATATATATACCTAAGGCTTTTTTTGGGTATCTAGTATCCCCTGGTATACTACAGCTAAATCATTGAGGCCTATAATACTATTATAGCCTATAAGTTGGTGATTCTACAGCCTGTTACTAATCCGTTTATAACAAAATGTTAAATTCGAAAAGGAAGAAAAAGAGATTTCGATTAGATTTATTAATGTTTTAATACTTTTTAAAAATAATAGAGTTTTACATTTTATAAATAAATACACCATTCTTATTATTTCTAATTGATATAAATAGGTTTAAAATTACTTTTAATAATTATATAAATATTCTTTATACACTAAATAGGAAAATCCCAGTTTATTAATAAAATGATTACTCATTTTTATTATTGTTAGTATTAACTTGGTTAGTTAAAGTATAAGTACTTAAATCTCTTTTTGTATAATTATCGTTGTTATTCTTTATGTAATCTATAGAATAGAAAACGACTTTATAGATATCCTTAAGATGCTAGTATGTCTAATACAGTTAAATGTATTATTCGTATAACAATTTAAAAGTTACATAATCCATTTTCCGATATTAATAACTATCTAAAAGTGAAAGATTATATGTTTAATTTTTAATTTCTTTTTTCTATCTATTAAAACTCTTTAATTATCAATTTATTAGCATTAATCAAATTCTTCAATGTTTAATAAAGCTTATCCTTAATTATAATATCCGCTAAAATTAGAATTATTATTAATTCATTTAATCTTCGTAATCTTCTTATACTTATATAATTAACAAAATAATATAATATTAATTATAAATCTCTTTTCGGTTATAATACCCAATTTAATCAATAATTTATATAATAACTTTGAATTAATACAAATAACAAATAAAATCTGTTTTTTAAGCTTTATAATAATATTAATAAATTCTTTAATCGTAACTTCTACATTAAAACTGAATACTAATCTATATAACTTTAAAGCTAATACGCTTCTTATAATTCTTTTGTATTTAATAAATATCTAATATATAATATTGATATTATTATATTTATTAATAAAGTATATAATATATTTTATTTAAAAAAGAAATTAAAGTTATTTGCAAATAATATATCCATAAATATAATCAACTTAATCAAATCAATATTAAAAAGAATAAAATTAAAGCCTTTTAATTGATTGCTTATTTGCTATTTAAAAATTTTATTTAACTTTTTAATATTATCTTCTTTTAAATTAATTATTTAAACAATAACAAAAAGATAATATAACGTTTCTAATTGATATATAATTGTAATATATGCTTTTCAAGTTTTTTTAAACAATATATTAATTCTTTAATATAATATCTTTTTGCTTTTTTCCTTTTATATTTGAAATATTTATCTTTTTTGATTAAATAATATATATATTATTATATTATTTCTTTTAATTAAAAATAAATATAATCGTTTTTAAATATAATCAATTCTTTATTAAATTTAAATAATATACCTTTCCAAAACTTTTTATAGTTTTTAATTATAAAATGTACTTTTTTTAATTGCTTTTACTTCAATTTCGCAAATTCCTTATTTACAATTATAAAAATATTATCTGTTTATAATTTTATAATACCAAATTCTATTCTATTCGTATATAAAAGATATAAATTATATATAAATTGCTCTATTTTAAATTATTTTTTATAATAGCTATAATATATATTAAACTAATGATTTCTTATTTTAGAAAATATTATAAAATAGTTTTATTATATAAAAAAATAAAACCCTTTTCCAATCCAAGTTTTTTAAATGTTTAAATATAAAATACTTTATTAAAATTTATAATAGATTGTATATATACTTGAATAATATTTTTCAAATATACTAAAACTTTTAACAATAATATATACATTGTAACCGTAAATGAAATAATAATACATTAATTAACATATTAAATAATAAAGGATTATATTAAAACACTAGTTTTATTATTATCTTTATATATCTAAATTATAAATCAAAAATTTTAAAAATATTTTTTTAATACCTTCATTCTTTATTTTATTAACGAATTTCGAAATAAAAATTCTAATATCCAATAAAACCTTTAATTTTAATATAATTTTAAACATTTTATTCTTTATAAATCCATTAATTTCCTTTTATTTCGATTCAATATATATTAAAATTGGATTATTATTATTAATAAATATTTTATTAAATTTATTAATATTAACGTTCTTTTTTTATATTATTATCCTAAAAAAAAGCTAAAATCTGAAATATATCCTTAACTATACTAATCTTATTTTTCAAATTGCTTTTTAATTTATAATATAATTGCAGATTAGATTGATTTACTAATAATATTGAAGAATAGAATACTTTCTAAAATATAATCTTTTCTTTTTCCTTTATAACATTATTATTATCTTCAAGTTTTATATAAAATAATTTTATAAATATTAATCTAAAATCTATTAATTCATTTAATAATTTAATAATACAAATCTTCCTTTCTATATAAAATAAAATATAAAATTTAGTTCATTTATTCAATCCTATCCTTTTTCCCTTTTTCTATATCAAAACTTTTAAGTTTATAAATAGTTTATAAATTATTAATATAAATAATTTATTTCTTATACAAAACGTATTAAATACTTATCTTTTTATATTAATTCTGTAAATCTTAATTATTGCTTTTTTGATTGCATTAATTCGTTTTATAATAATTGTAATTGATATATTAATTATAATTATTCGTAGATATGTTCTATATACTAGGAAAATAGAAATAATGCTATCTAGCCCAATTGTATTATTTATAGCTTTTTACAATTATTTGCAATATTATATCTTTAACTAATTCAAAACCTAACATTTCTTCATTTATAATATAATATACTTGTTTTAATGATTTATAATATTATTTTACAAACCTAATCAAATTATAAATTTCAATTAATACACATTTTGTAATAATAACCATTAATATAGCATTTTAAATAAATTCCTTATTAAAGAAATTTTTATTTATATTATATATAATATAATCCAATAATCCAATATATATATTAATCCAATATACTTTTAACATATTCCATACATTCTTAACCATTATATTCTTCAATTATCTAATTATCTAATACTTTATAGCTTTATTAACAATATAAAAAATCAATTAATTTGTAATATACATTATATCAACTAGAATAATATAATTGAATTCTATATCATTCTAAAATAAAAACTTAAATCGTTCAAATGATTTCTTATAAAGTTAATAATATTTACAATATTTCATAAAAATACTTAATAACACTATAATTTTTATTATATTCAGTTTATTATAAAACTTTGTAAAATTTCCGAATCGATAAAATAATCGAAACGTCGATATAATTATCGAAGATCCACATCCGTTAGATAGTATTCATTCCGCTGAATCGAATTCTAAATAAAACTATTGAAATTAATCTTTTATAATAAAAATGAATGATCATTTCGTTAATAAACTGGAAATTCCCTATCCGGTATATAAAGAATATTTATATAATTATTAAAAGCAATCTTAAACTTATCTATATCAATTAAAAATAATAAAAAACGATGTATCTATTTGTAAAATATAAAACTCTATTATTCTAAAAAACATTGAAACGTTAATAAATCTAATTAAAATCTTCTTTTTTCCTTTTCCGAATTTAACATTTATAGCTTTTATTTATAATATATTAATTATAATATTAAAAACTTTCTGCTATATTTTAAATTATTTATTTCCAATAATAAATTTACAAACCGCTTTTATATTAATACAAATTCCAAAAAAATTCTTTATTAAAATACTTTTCTAATATATAAAACGCTTTTTTAAACGTTTTCTTATTCATTTTTCTATATACTTTTTTATTAAAAAGAATATATTGCAATATATAAATTGCTAATTTTTTAATAATCTTTTTGTTATTAATTGATTCAAAATTAATAAAAAATAAATCCTTTTCCTTTTAATTTTTAAAATCTAAACCTAAAAAGAAAATAGTTATTTTTTGCTTTTAATTCAAATCCTCTTTTTTTTTTAATCTTTATTAATTATTAATTATAATGTTTTTTAAAGTTGTTATTATTTTTAATACTAAATCGATTTCTTTATTTTTATTTATACTTTTCTTATTTTATAAAATATATTTAATTAATCGATATTTTTTCTTTTTATAGATTCAACATTTTCTAATAAAATTGTTATTTCGGTTTTATAATATATATGTATTTAACAAATTATTCCAAAAATATAAAAAATTATATATTTTTATTTAATAAATATAAACTAAAGCTTTGTAATATATAATTGTTATTATTATTACAAAATCTTTAATTTACAAAAAAAAATCAAATCTTTCGTTTTATATAATTTCTTTTATATAGCAATAATTTATTTTAATTATTATATAAAATTCTAATATATTCTTTACAAAATTAAAATAAGCAAAATTGTATATTAGTACTTTCTAATAAATAAATATAAGTTTATTATATATATATATTAGATTTTTCATTTTTTTCTAAAATCGTATTTAAAAACTTTATAGCTTTTTCGCTATAATATTGAAAGATTTGTTAAAAGTTTTATTTTTATTATTCTTTTTTATAGTAATAAAAGTAGTTGTATTTTATTAAACAAATATATTCTTTTATATTAAACTTTTTTAAACTTCTACTTTATATATTTGTATAAACTTTTAAAAGTATTTAATAGATTATTCCGATTAGAATAATAAAAGTTCAAAATACTGTTTTTCAATATTATAAAAAACATTTAATAAAAACTATTCTATAAAAAGCTT
Organism: Monilinia laxa; assembly: GCA_009299455.1. Lineage (NCBI taxonomy): Eukaryota > Fungi > Ascomycota > Leotiomycetes > Helotiales > Sclerotiniaceae > Monilinia > Monilinia laxa. The sequence goes on from VIGI01000025.1 coordinate 83,565, forward strand.
TATTTAATAAATTATTTTGTAAAAAATCGAAAGTTTATAATCAAAATTATTGTTATTTCCTTTTATATTTTTGTTAAATAAATAAAACTTTTATAAATTCAATAATATATTAAATATATATAAATAAATTCTTTCAATCTTTTTTATTATTCAATTTATTCTTTTTCGATTTCCTTTATTATTTCATCCTTCTTTATTATCTTTATTATCCAAATCGTTATTATCGTTAAATGGATTATCGTTATCTTATTTATTACTATCCTTAATTATCTTCTTAATCTTCTTTAATAAAAATTCAATTATATTAAAATCATTCGCTTTTTATAATTTCTTTGATTTGCTTTATTATCTATAATATACTATTCGTTCTTTACACTTGCTTATATAATCCATTTTATACATTTGCCTTTAATATAATAATATTAAGTTCTTTAATTCGAAAAAGTTTTTCGAAATTATTAAATATCAAATTAATAAACAATTACAAATTCGTTCTTTATAAATAACTTAAAATCCTTATAAAAAACTTTAACAAAATTATTATCGTATATATCCTCCTCTACATATACTTTGCATTTGTATTTAATATATTTTCAAAAAATCCTTTTTATCGATTTCCTTAATAATTATATTATATATTAATATAATCTTATATTAATTGTTACAATAATTAATCTAATCTCTTTCCTTTAATTTATTATATACTACTATAACTATCAAAAATTAAATAAATAAATAAATAGCTATTTCGTAAATATAAATATAAAATAAATAAAAATATAGAAAATTATAGAATATAAAATATAGAATATAAAATATAAAATAAAAAATAAAATGATTTTTTATACAATATATAATATAAAAAATATATAATAAATGCAAATATAATTTTATTTCATTTAACAAAATCAATTTTTTAAATATATCTTCTTTTATAAAGAATCCTATTTAATAAAATTATATTTTAAAAGTATATTTTTTAACACTATTAAATTAATATAAAAAATCTATCTAATAAATCTTATATCTGATTTATTAGCCTTTTCAGAATTTCTACCAATCTCAAAAAACTATTTTTCAATATCTAATATTAATTGTAAAATCTAAAGTTTCTAATTTGTAATATCACTAATTAATATTAATATTAATTTGATCAATTAAAATATAAAATATTTAAATCTCTTCTTATATAATCATTATTATTATTCTCTATATAATCTATAAAATGAAAAACGACTTTATAGATATCCTCGAGGTGCTAATACACCTAATACGGTTAGATGTATTATTCGTACAGCAGCCCAAAAGTCACATGATCCATTTCCCGACAATTATAGAAAGATTAAATTTCAATGGTTTTATTCAGAATTCGATTTAATAGAATAAATACTATTTAACAAATATGAATCTTTAATAACTATATTAACATTTTAATTATCTATTAATTCAAAAATTTCATAAAGTCTTACAATAAACTAAATATAATAAAAGTTATAATACTATTAAATATTTTACAAAATATTGTAAGCATTGTTAACTTTATAAAAAATTATCTGAATAATTCAAGTTTTTATTTTAGAATAATATAAAATTCAATTATACTATTCTAATTAATATAATGTATATTGCAAATCAATTAATTCTTTATATTATCAATAAAGTTATAAAGTATCAAATAGTTAGATAATTGGAGAATATAATAATTAAAAATATATAGGGATATATTGAAAGTATATTGGATTAATGTATATATTGGATTATTGGATTATATTATATATAATGCAGATAAGAATTTCTTTAATAAGGAATTTACTTAAAACATTATATTAATAATTATTATTATAAAATATATACCGATTAAGGTTTATAATTCGATTAAATTTGTAAAACGATATTATAAATTATTAAAACAAGTATATTATATTATAAATAAAAAAATATCAAATTTTGAATTAACTAAAAATATAATATTATAAATAATTATAAAGGCTATAAAATAATATAATTGAATTAAATAGCATTATTCCTACTTTTCTAATATATAGAAATATATTCACAAATAACTACAATTAATATATTAGCTATAAATTATTATAAAACGAATTAATATAATTAAAAAAGCAATAGCTAGAATTTGTAGAATTAATATAAAAAAACAAATGTTTAATACATTTTGTATATAAAAAATGAATTATTTTATATTGGCAATTTATGGATTATTTGTAAATTCAGAAATCTTAATATAAAAAAAGGGAAAAGGGATAGAATCGAATAAATAAATTAAACTTTATATTTTACTTTATATAAAAGGGAAAAACCTATATTATTAAATTGTTAAATAGATTAATAGATTTTAAATCAACATTTATAAAACCATTTTATATAAAAGCCCAAAAACAATAATAATATTATAAAGAAAAAGAAAAAAATTGTATTTTAAAAAGTATTTCGTTCTTTAATATTATCAACAAATCAAATCTAATCTACAATTATATTATAAATTGAAAAGCAATTTGAAAAATAAAATTAATATAATTAAAAATACATTTCAAATTTTAATTTTTTTTAGAATAATAATATAGAAAAAAAAAACATTAATATTAATGAATTTAATAAAATATTTATTAATAATAATAATCCAATTTCAATATATATTAAATCGAAATAAAAGGAAATTAATGAATTTATAAAAAAATAAAATATTTAAAATTATATTAAAATTAAAAGTTCTATTAAAATATTAGAATTTTTTATTTCAAAATTCATTAATAAAATAAAAAATAAAGGTATTAAAAAAAGCATTTCCAAAATCTTAATTTATAGTTTAAATATATAAAAATAATAATAAAACTAATGTTTTAATATAATCCTTTATTATTTAATATATTAATTAATATATTATTATTTTATTTACAATTATAATATATATATTATCACTAAAAAATTTCAGTATATTTGAAAGATATTATTTAAATATATATATAATTTATTACAAATTTTAATAAAGTATTTTATATTCGAATATTTAAAAAGTTTGGATTGAAAAAGGGTTTTATTTTTTATATAATAAAGCTATTTTATAATATTTTTGAAATAGGAAATTACTAGTTTAACATATATTATAGCTATTATAAAGAACGATTTAAAATGAAATAATTTATATACAATTTATATTTTTTATATATAAATAGAATGGAATTTTAATATTATAAAATTATAAATGGATAATATTCTTATAGTTATAAATAAGGAATTTGCAAGATTAAAATAAAAGTAATTAAAGAAAATATATTTTATAATTAAGAATTATAAAAAGTTTTGGAAGAATATACTATTTAAATTTAATAAAGAATTGATTATATTTAAAAATAATTATATTTACTTTAATTAAAAAAAGCAATGTAATAATATATATACTATTTAATTAAAAAAAATGAATATTTCAAATACAAAAGAAAAAAAGCGAAAGAATATTATATTAAAGAATTAATATATTGTTTAAAAGCTTAAAAAGCATATATTGTAATTATATATTAACCAAAAGCGTTATATTATTTTTCTATTGTTATTCAAATAATTAATTCAAAAAAAAATAATATTAAAAAGTTAAATAAAATTTTTAAAATAGCAAATAAACAATTAATTAAAAAGCTTTAACTTTGTTCCTTTTAATATTAATTTAATTAAATTGATTATATTTATAAATATATTATTTATAATAAAATTTCGATTTTTTTTTTAAATAAAACATATTATATACTTTATTAATAAATATAATAATGCTAATATTAATATATTGAATATTCATCAAATATAAAAAAAGAATTACGAAAAGTGTATTAACTTTAAAATTATATATAGATTAATATTCAGTTTTAATATAAAAAGTTGTAATTAAAAAATCTATTAATGCTATTATAAAGCTTAAAAAACAGATTTCATTTATTATTTATATCGATTTAAAGTTATTATACAAATTATTGATTAAATTGGGTATTACAACTGAAAAAAGATTTATAATTAACATTATATTATTTTTGTTAATTATATAAATATAAAAAGATTATAAAAATTAAATGAATTAATAGTAATTCCAATTTAATAAATATTATAATCAAAATAAACTTTGTTAAGTATTAAAGGATTTGATTTAATGCTAATAAATTGATAATTAAAGAATCCCAATAAATAAAAAAAGAAGATTAAAAATTGAGCATATAATCTTTCATTTTTAGATAATTGCCAATATCGGAAAATGAATTATATAACTTTTAGACTGCTGTACAAATAATACGTCTAACCGTATTAAGCGTACTAGCACTTTAAGAATGTTTATAAAGTTGTTTCTTCATTTTATAGATTATATAAAGAATAATAACGATGATTATACAAAAAGAGATTTAAGTACTTACACTTTAACTGACCAAGTTAATACTAACAATAAGAAAATGATTAGTTTAAGAAATATTAATATTCAAAAAGATCTTATATATTCTAATAAATATAAAGATTAAGATCTAAAATTATTAAAAAAAGAAAAACCTTGAATATTAATCTATTCAAAATAATATAAAGGTTGAAGATACTACTAATATTAATAAGCATTAGCCTAATTCCAAAATAGATAAAAACAATGAAAGTGATGAAATATTTGATTGTATAAAAATCAATTTTAGTAAACCTACTACCAGTAAATCTATATTTAAAAAGTTAATAGAATCTTATTATACAACAATTTAAATGAATAAAAGGCTTAATTCCGGATAATAAAGGTTTTAATAATAATGGAAAATATATGCTTTCTTATTATAAAACTTGCTCTTTCTAGATATTTTAATTTAATTAATAAAGGAATAAATATCAAAATAAATTAATAAAAATTTTTAATTAATTTTTAATATAAAATTTAAAAATAATAATAAAATTATTATTAATAAACCAAATTATATATTAATTAAATTTAAATCCTATAAAAAAGTTATTAATTCTTTAGAAAAAGAATATTAGTTAAAAGTTATAGAATATAAAATAAATATTTTTAAATCTAATAAAATATAGAATATTATTAATAATCCTAATAATAATAAAGCTTTAATAATTAAATAGGTATATAAAATAAAGGATTTAAATAAATTTATTAAAATTTAAAACTAGATTTGTTACTAAAGGATTCGAATAGTTATATAGATTAAATTATATTGATATATATACATTTATAATTAAATCTATAATATAAAAGCTTTTATTTATATTAACTTTTCAAAATGATTGACTAATTTATAAAATTAATATGATACTAATATTTGCATAAAGCAATATTAATATATTATTATTATTAAACTTATTAGAAGGTTTTAATGAATTAAATAATAAAGCTTTAAAGCTAAATAAAGCTTTATATAATCTAAAAATAATTAGTTAGAATATAATATTATATTTTAAAAAATGTATTAAAATAAATTAGGCTTTATAAATCTAATTTCCAAAAAATACATTTTTATTAATAAAAATAAAAGTATAATTTTAAATATATACATCAATAATATCACTATATTAACCCTAAATCAAAAGATTATTAATAAATTTATTAATAATTTAAAAGAACATTTTAATTTGAAAGATTTAGAATTTATAAAAGATTATTTAAACATCCAAATTAAAAGGATTAATAATACACTAAAGCTACATTAATTAGAATATATTAAAAAAATGCTAGCCAGATTCAATATATTAAATTCCAATTCCATTTCCATTTCAATAAACCCTAAAATGAAGTTAATTTTATAATAAAGAAAAAGCTAATAATAATAATATTTAAACTATATTAAGAAATAATAAGCTTTTTATTATATTTAGCTTTTAGAATTAAACTAGATATAGTATTTTCTATATCCAAATTAATTAATTTCTCATCTAATCCCAATGTAAAGCATATTCAAGCCATTAAAAATGTATTAAGATACTTAAAAAGCACTATAAATAAAAATGTTAATTATAATAAGATTAAAAACCCTTATATTTAAGGATTCTACAATACCGATTATGGAAAAGAAATTAATACATATAAATCCATTAGTGAATATATATTTATACTGGGAAATGGGTTTATTAATTGGAAATTCAAATTATAGTTTGTAGTAACTTTTTCTATAGCCAAATCCGAATTTATTGTTATAAATTTAATTATTAAAAAGGTTATTTATATTAAAAAATTATTATTAAAGTTTAATTTATATAAACAAAAATAAATTTCCTTTATATATAAATAATTAAATTGCATTAACATTTGTTAAAAATCCTATATTCTATGAAAAAAGCAAGTATATAACAATTAGATTTTATTATATTAGAAATATTATTAAATTAGGAGAATTAGACCTAATTTATATATTTACTAATAATCAGAAAGTTGATGGTCTTACTAAGCCGCTAGTTTGCATTAAATTGATCGAATTTATGAATCAAATCAATCTAAACTAAAATATTTAATAAAATTGATTTAATATATATATTAAAAGGATGTATAAAGATTCATAATAAATATATTAAAATCACTTATCAATATTTTATTAATTAAAAGATATTTTGATAACTAATATATATAATATAATTTTACATTATAAAATTATATTATTATATAATTATATAACAGAATTTTTTATTAAATTGATTTAGAATAAAATAAAATCAAAATAGAAATATATAAAAGATTGTTACTAAATTGATTAAATCTGATTAGTTTATATTTTTTCTTTTGTTATATAAAATGATATTATAAAATTCGATTTAAATCGATCTTATTTATAAAATATAGAATATATTAAAATACCTTTATAAATATATAAATATAAAAATATTCTTTAAAGAAAACCTTAAGTGAATTAAATGAAATTAAAATAAAAAGGATTAAAATAAGTATATAATAACCTTATTATTTTTACTTCGTTATTCGATTATTCCTACTAACAATATAACTACATCTTTCAATATTATATTATTATATACGTTTCAACCTATATTATAATATAAATCTTCTGCCTTTTGATAATTATTGTTTTTCTTAACTTCACAGTTATTTGCGATCCGAATTTTGTATATTTATCATATACGAGCAAATAAATTTACCTAAAAATCATTTATTGAACAGAATTAGTAAAAAATGGGTGTTTATAGATGAAGATCTCTGGATAATTTGCATACCCCATTCCTACGATTTTCTGGAAGTCATTTCAAATGCTTACAAAATAAAAGTTAGAATGACTCTACTGCGAAACTAAGTACTTAAACCAAATGGTTCTTAACTCCTCAGAAACATATTAATAATTATAATAAAACTCTTGGTCTTCCTTTACTTCCTTATGCATAATTAACTCTTCCACCCTCCTACAGAAAAATCAACGCTTGACCCTCATCTCTCATCCCCCCAGTCATTCACAACTCCAAACCAGGAACAACTTTCATTTGATACCTCCAATTTTAAGTCTAGGATAAATTAGCCGTCATGGATCGCTGATTAGGCTTTAACCAAGAGTGACGGCAATCGTACAGCCACTGCGGACAATCGTTGATCCTACTAATCGCCAAACCAAGAGATAAATTCTTTGCATCCTGTCGAATTTGTAGTTTCTGCACCCTCCGAAGATCCTGGAAGAATTTGTTATGTTGACGCATGAGTACCAGCTTTGATATCTTCAAGCTCGGCGTCAAATTTGCTGTAGCGTAGTCAAATTCGGTCAAATTGAGTTCTCCGTGTGGAAGGAGTGACATTCGTGACGTGTAGAGAGTAATTTCCTTGATGTTCTCGTTCATCCATGCAGGGGGTGTTATCTTCGGAAACGTCCCCCATTTATCACAAGGTATCTTTGATGATCTTTCCAATGCACAGTCGTTCAAACCAATGCGTTGAACCTTCATATCGTACATCTTCGAATTCAGAGCATCGCATTGTTCATCGGTCATGGACGACATAGGGCAGATGAGATCAAGCGAAGGGTTGATCCAGATACACGCTGCTGTTCCATTGTCCATAGCAGTAACAAGAGGGAACTCGGGTTGGGTGTCGAAAGCGAGTCTGTAAAACTTTTGCGCAACAGCTTCTGCCTCATGATTTACATGCATGATTGCTGGGCTAGAGTTGCAACTATTGAATACATAGAAATCTAAATCGCCGTGACCCTGTGAGTATTGCGCTTCCAGGACCCTGTTACTTGGAAAAACAGTAACGACACGTCCCTGTCGGCAAATTTCTTCCCAGATCATTAGTCTAACATCGATCGATAAACGAGGGAAGGGCTCAAAAGATCTGAAGCAGCTGTTAGGTACGCCGGCCCAAGTATTCAAATCCACGCTGGACATTATTGCGGTCGTTTTGGGGTGAAAGGTAAAGGTTTGAAATTGAATGTTTACTTTGATACTTGGTCACGAACTATGATTAGCAGAGTATTCGATGATTGGTGCTAATCGTTGGAACATCATACAGTGTCATGAAATTTTGCTCTCCCATGGATGTACAGTTTACCATGAAAGAAATTAGATCATATAAGAAATACAAGTCATAATGGAGAAAGATATGCTGTAGGAGGCTCTGATACAAGAATTTGCCTCTCTCAGACACGGGTAATGAGGATTAGATGGGGTGATATCTAGGACTTTGTGATAAGAAGGTGAAATTTGAAGGAGATGGATCGTGTGAACTTACAGACTCTGAAAGTAGCTCAGTAGTTGAGTGAACTTCTGTGAAATATGAGCTCCCCAAGCGTAGGAGTATTTCGAGCTCAAATATTGACTAGAAAATCATAGTACTTGGGATACTGGTGTTGATAAAGAAGAACTGCGATCCTTCCAGGATTGGATTTCGTCGCTGTTTCGTTACAGAGATAGATGGTTTGTGTTTCCTCATAATGAAATGCATCTATATATAAGAAAAGGCAAACAAAGTATATTGCTAATCAACTACGCCAAACCGTATCATTACAGCGCAAGTTATTGAATACCATGATTAATAGCAGACTATTTATATGTAATGGGCACTCACGCCGTATCTCCTTGTTTTTACGGCTTTTGGGTGCATGGTGCAATTTAAGCTACCAAGCTGGCTCTCCCCGGGTCCGCAGTTAAACTTAGTATCTTACGCAAAGTCAATCAAGAAAATTCAATGATATCTAATTGTTTTGCAACTGAAGTGAAACGATACGTATAATTTCCTTCCTATGCCTCCAGACTGTGATGTTCGCTAACAGTGACGAGATTCAAAGATGCATATGTATAAACCGGTCTCTCGCGAGAGCTACATAGTAAAGAAATAAGAAACAGAAATGCCTAATTCTAGAAATATCCCTATGCTACATCGTAGAACTGGAATTCCCATCCTAGTCGGTCTAATACCCTGCTCGTCTTCGCTTGAATTAACTGGTCAGGCCAACCATAACTATCATCAGGTGGACTAGTCTCGCGAACTGGTAGTAGCAGCCCTGAATTATTGACTTGAACTCCTATTTGTGATTCAAATAGATGGCATTGTGATTGACCTTTTTCCAGAAGCTAACATCCCACATAACAGCCCCCTCCCCCGCCGTCCCCTGCGGCCCAAGTTTTATCTCCCGGCACAGATTATTGCCAATGCAACAAAAATCTATTCTTAGGTCTTTGCCAAGTCTCTAAGTTCTTGTAGAGCCATTCTGGACATTGCTTCAATCTTTGTCGACTAAGACCTTCCTCATCTGTCAACTCGTTCTCTCGTTCTTGTAATGTTTGAAGTCTAGCCACTTTTTGTGTAGACTCATTGGCGTCCCTCATTGCATCACAGCAAAAAAATGCGTCGCGTGTATTGAGAACAAAGGTGGTCTTCATGAAGGGCCTATCAATATGTGTTTTTTGATAAAGCTCCGTCGGCTGGCTATGATTCCAAAGTGTTGTAACTTGAATATCTTCGCCAATCCAGCCAGAATTATGAGAGCCGTCGATAGGACAGACAGCATAATTGAAATATGGATAAAAGAGTCCTTCCCAAGCTGATTTGTTCAAGGCAATCTGCTGTACCTTTGAATCTTGCATCTTCTTCATGAAAAGGGCCCACCTAGGACCAGGTTCCACGCAGACGATATCAAAAGTTGGGTTGACATAAATACGACTCTTGGTCACTCCGAATCTATCTAGCTCTCTAGCCTCTTTAGATGCTATATCTTCAACTCCAAAGACGCACTTGTAGTGTCGTAAACCAATCTCTCGAGAATTTCCATTGATATGCATGACAGCTGGAACTGGATTACTGCTTCGAAAGCACAATAACACTATTGACTTGGCGGATTCACAGTTATCATCTTCAGCTGCAATCGTAGATTCCGACATGTGTACCGGGACGATACGTTCATGATAACAGGTTATCTCAAATATCATGGCTTCGATATCCTTGGGAAACCGCTTCAAAAAAGGAACAACTTCGTTGTTGATATTGTCAGTGACCTGCGAAAGCTCTATGTTTGTCGTCATATTACAAGCTCTTTCGATTTACTTTTGAATGGTACTCTGGGGCGGCAGAAGTTTCATGTGATTTCTTTTGTTTGAGATATTCTGACCAAAGAAGAGGTTCGATGAGAGTTTTAAGATGATAAGTCGTGTTAAGATCGAAGAATGACTACAAACCATGAGTAGTTAGTAATATTCCTCCATAATATATTTTTTGAACCTGAAAGTACTATATTTGAAGGTAATTCAATCAATTACTGTGAACATATTTGGGAGTGTTTTGAAGTAAATTATTCGAGTGTCCAATAGCTGAAATGGTTTTGGGTCAGTATGTGTAGTAAAATCACTCACCAAATGCTTTCGTCCTAATAGTTTTTGGAAGAAGAATTGTCGCAAGGCATTTCGCTCCCTAGTCTTTGCCTTTGTTTCGAACCTTGATATTGAGGTAAATTGAGTTGACTTGAAGGATAGAGAAATCTCCAGGTAAGGTGAACTTGGTTTTCGCTTAAATGCCTTCGAGCCAATGGCGCTCTAGTTTATCGGAGAGCTTTCAATTGGAGCTATTTGAACTAGAAAATCACAAGTGAGGTCACATAAATATATATGAGGGGTGTTTGAAAGTGAAGGATTGAAACATGGGTAAATCGATGATATAAAAAGCTACTTTGGACAACTTTTCGGAACTCACGCGTTGATCAAGGAAGATTATGTCAGGATCTGAAGGCTACTTTTCACATCCCAGTGTATCTAAATCTAGAATACATAAAAACTTATCCTTGTTCTTTCATATGATTGGTTTTCATCTTTATAAATCTCCCAGCCGCATATGTTAGATTTCAGACATCCAGAATTAGCAGTACAGCACGTGATAGTGTTTTTATCTTAATAGGCAAGAAGAAGCTTGGTATATACTGAGATTCATCTACAGTGACTGAGATATGGACCGAAAGTATAGTGTAGCACTGATACTTAATCTGAAGTCATCACTGCTGCTGAGTTACCTTGCATGGGGATTTCGGAATTTGATTCCTTGTTTCACAATGATTATACAAAAATTAAAATTCACGTATTGAATATCATATTCAATATTCTCAGGGCTTCGTAATTTTGTATTCAGCAAATAGTCTCGGGTAAAGCCGTTCGCTATCAATGTATCACAAGACACAAGAGGACTGCAGGAAGAAATACGTACCTAACCTAACCTAACCTAAGCCAATATGCCCATGAGACCAGATATCCGAAGCCGAAGCAGCCCAGCTCTATATAATTAACCTAGAAACCCATACTACTGCTTCCTCGCCACCATAAATAGAACAAAAGCGATACTCATACAATCCACACACTCTTTCACTTCCCAAATAATATCAAAAACCGAAGCCATCAGTTATTGTAGTGCGTAAGGACCACCAACTGAACTCCTCCGAAAGTGCATTATTTACACATATCCCCTCATTTTTTTTCAGCAAACGGAACCTTTATAGACCTAATCAAAGCAGAGGCATGACCCCCAACAAAGTCAGTCACCACTTTCGAGAGATACCCTGGCTTCAAGTCCTTGCTCATATGCCACATATGTTTGATCTTAGGTGGCTTCCAGGTGTCAACTGCCTCATAAAGCCAGTGAGGGCATCTAGAAATTCGTTCACGATTTTTTCCGTGCTTGTCTGCTTCTTTGTTTGCGGTTTTCTGGTCGTTTTGGGCTTTCTTGAGCACATCGATGGAAAGTGACATACACTTCAACGACCTATTGGAGCACTCCAACTGGCGTTTCGGCATATCAATAGGAGGAATGCAGGTCTCGTATGCGATGAGCTCAATGGACTCACTAGGTATGACAATTTTCGACTGGGTCCATAACGTAATAACTCTAATGTGCTCAGTCATCCAGTTCAATACACCTGGTTGAACAGTCGCTCCAGTTGAACTACCTTGATATCCTCCCCAAGCATCTGATCTACCCCGTTGTCTCTGGACAAAAGAGTAATCGCTCAGGGCAACTTTCTCGACCTTTAGATCTCGTATCATCTCCACGAGAAGTTGCTGGGGCAGAGCCTTCCACCGCGGCATGGGACACAGAACATCTGATGCTGGGTTTAGGTATATTTGACAAGCTGTATATGGTTGATGAGCAAGTTCGGGAAACTGTTTTTCGACTCCAAAGGCCAATTGGTGGTACTTCATAGAGATAAACCGGGCTTGACTGCACACGTGCATCATCTGGGGAATCGCATCCACACTTCTGAAGCGGAAAAAATCGATATCAGTACCATCGGCGTTATTGGTTTCAGCAGCCGATTTCTTTTCCTCTACTATGCGGATGGAAACATGACGTCCTTCTCGAGCAGCAAATCCCCAGATCATTTGCTGGACTTCTGGTGGGAATTTTCGGAACACGTGAAAGGTATCGGGTTGATATACCTTCGAAGCAATCGCTTGTTCTTTAGTAGTGAAAGAGAGTGAGCTAGACATCTTTCGTATGTCTAGTTGAATCTTTGCTCGAAAACTTTGATGCCCTTCTTCTTGTATGATAGATGTTGCTCGAGAGCTTCGAAAATCGAGGCAATAAGGGGGGCTAATGGAAACTAACAGTCAGTACAACGTTCTCTTCGTTGATAAGCTATTATTGCGTCGGTAAGGAAGATGTTTAATGTAGAACAAGATTTCGAGAAGGTCATAGATAGATGAAGGTATGTACTCACATTAGATTCTCAGTCCTGGGTATTAGGAGATGTAAATATTTGCTAAAGCTTAATGTGATAATTCTTGAACTTTCTGCAGTTGAAATTGTTCGGAAAGGTACTGGGAGTTCTATAAAGGTAATCGTTTGTAGTAAACTTGAAATTTGGAGGTCGTGGTAGTGGAAATGGTGGGAGATTGGAAGGCTCACAGGTTTTTATTTCTTTGCAAGACGCGTCAGGGACGTGACTGTCTATACGGTAGATAGGGTACGGAAGCTTCCACACGCTACTTTGATGAGATTGATTCAACGAATGATGGAGTAATACGGTAAATACATGAGTTGTCTGTAGCATAGTGGCAAATTTAGATGGGTAGTGTCCCAGTCTAGCAGCCTCTGCTGTATATCATACATTGCCCCAAGCCTTTCCTGCGGATATTAAAGAAATCTAGCTCAATAGAGTGTCGCTCAAACTTATACATGCTATGATGAAGGGATTATCAAGCTGAGTCTTTTCAAACGATCTATGCTGCATACATTATAAGACTATTCATTCCCGTCTGCAGAAAGTATCTTAGTATGATAAAATCTTCCCAATCATTTGTTCATGGAGGATTTGTTACTATTTGCAACTCCATCCTTATTGATGTGGTGGGAGTACTTGGCTCACCTACATCTTCATCACACGTTGAGTCTTCGTAGTAAAAAGAATGAAGGGGCAAAGTTTTCAGAGTACTGGTTGATTCGGCTATCACTCAAAGCTATGAGCACTCACTCTTGTACTAGCTATATACAAGAATATCGAAGGTGAATATAGCTATACTCCATCATACACTGAAAAATCCTCCGAGCGAAAATAAATAAACTTCCCGCCATCATAACCAAATATAACCATCAATATCGACTGCATTTTTGTTGACTCCAGAATATGCCCTTCCTATTCACCAGTTTGCAGTTTTGAAGTAGTAGAGCGGATATTTTCGCAGAATACAGCGCCGAGTAACAAATCGCAGAAGATAAGGTCATCGCCATCATTGAAATAGATCACTAGCATCTATACATTTCTCGTATGTATAACCATATCACCATCACCATCACCACCACCACCAGCAACAACATCACCAACATCATAACCATCATCTTTAAATCTCTCACATATACATCTATAGCTATCGTCACCAGAATGGCCTAACTGTGATATTAGTCGATATCCTACCTAAATACAACCCATGCCCTAGGTAAACACGGCACACAATCTCTTGAGCTCTGGTCGAATCCAAGTTCTTCGGGCATCGTAGAGCCATCTAGGCATAAATCGCTGAATTTGCGACTCTTGACCATCTCGCTCTCTCATTCTATCAACTCGCTCTTGAACGGTGCGATAGAAAGAAAGATCCGCAATCATCTGACTCAATCTTGCAAACTTCATATCGGCCCGCCAAGCAGCTGTGTCATGTTCGTCCGTCCATTCCTCGGGGCCATGTTCGAGATCGGTAGCCTCTACGAGCTGTAGAGATTGACAGCGGATATCATTCTTTCTAGTGGAAGAATAAAGATAGATTTCGCGAAGATGCTGGTTCAACCACGCAGGGAAATTGCAAAAGTTGTGCCACTCATCGAGATTAGTTGCGATCCTGTAAGCTGGAGAAGCATAGCTATTAAGAGCCAATCGCTGGACTTGCATCTGAGCGATGCCTCGCGCGAATTTCAAGAACTGGGAACCGGTCCATAGAATTTCATCATGTTGCACTGGGCAGATGATGTCAAGATTGGGCTTTATCCATATAGCAGGGAATGGAGGCCTCCCGAATCCCTGGTAGATTTTCAGCTTCTGCGATTCGCTTCGGGCTTCCCGACTGACCTGCATGATTGCAGGAGTCTCCGACTCAAAGTGAAATGTGGATAGGATAGGCGTGCGACTGATAACGACGGGCCAGATAGGAACCACTCTAGGTTCCAGACATGCGTATTTATAAACTTTGGTTCTAAGTTCTGGGGGAAGCTCCTGAAAGCGAGGAAAGGTTTCTAGATGAGGCTTTGTCCACTCACCCTCGAGTTTGATAGTCGAAGGTACAATAGAGTAGTTGGGAGGAGGTCTGAGAAGCATTGGCAAGCTCATCGATAAAGAGTCGAGGATCAGGTGAGCAAACTCTCTCTTTTGAAGATCCGTGAGTGTTGTGTTTACCAAAATACCAGAAGGATAGCTCTGGTAGCTCTGGTAGCTTCTGTTGTGTCTTCTGGCAGCTAACGGATAATTTACTAATGAATAAGACATCTTTTCGTGTATCAGTGATGATGTTAATCTTTGTGAATGTATGTCCAGAGAATGAACTGGCTTTGGTTTGAGGAAAGAAATATCAAGTAAATGTTGGATCAGTTTATATCTTTTGCGTTGCTGACTATCTTTATAAAGCTTACTTTTCAAAGAATAAGACTGATGGGGGAATTTCTTAAATAGATATTCCTCGATACAGCAGGCATTTCTCTGTTCATCAGACCAGTTCTTAATGCTGTATTGTTGAACTTGGAGATCAGACTGTGATACCTGAATCTTGACCCAAAGATAATACGGCACAGTAACAATAGGAGGTTTTATTGTAGTATAATGTGTATCCTAGTATAAACCACTCTATTATGAATAAAGTCTCCTCGTTGCTGACAGAGTGCTGAATCTTGAGGCTAGTCATTTACAGACACCAAAATGATATGCAGAGTTTCAATAAGTTAATCCCGTCCAGGAGTGTTATGTGTGGTTATATTTACATCTTATTTATAAGCTAGAATTATTGGATCCAAACAATGGGTAACTATGGTTGCACAGAAGGTCTCGGATATGGCTCGATAAATGACTTTCAATTACAAATTTGGAGGGTACTTGAATTGATATTACTGAAAGATGCTGGCTTTTGAGAAGCTAATAGAATACAAAGAAGTATTTCATCACCAAAGAAAGGCTGAGGCTCCTTAGATATGCTCAAGCATCAACATGAAGCATGTGCTTATATGACTCAATTTGCCCACCACATGTAGGCATCCTTTATCATCTCCTTCATATACTTCGTTTATTTAAAACTTCTCCTGTAAATCGATCCATCATGTCACTCTCTGGTAGCCTAGCCTCGAGATCTCTCCTTTATCCTTTCTGCAAAACCATGCCATCGTCATCTCAATCATTATGATATTTTTGCCATATAGAAGCCTTGATATGAGTACTATAGAAATCATCAGTATCATATCAACCAAGTAAAAGCAGAGAACTTTGAATGAGATACAAGAAGATATTGCATCATACAACGTTGAGTTAGGAGGAATGACTATTGCAATGCCACCATGGAATATAATGCAGGCCTAATATAAGTATCCACGTTTTCTCGCAACCACGTTGGAATTCCTTGCAGAGCCTTCTCATGAGCTCGAGGTACGTTTTCTTTTGCCGCAACTGCACGATTGACTGATTGTTGCAGAGACTGGTATGCATCAAGTTCCTCAAGCATTTGTTTGAATAAGAGTATTCGCAGGATTCTTTGTGTTTTCTGGAAGGAAGGTAAGGTTTTGATTCGAACAGTCTCATTTGTATAGTTGACGAGGTTCAAGGGATATTTCATATCAACGATGGCATTATCTCTCGTAGTATACTGCACGATGTTCTTGATATGCGGCCCCATCCAACTTGGTATACCCACAAAGTCCTTCAAATTATCGTGATCCAAAAAAGTATAACCGGAGGATGATTGATCATCGATGGCTAAGTTTCCAATTTTATTGTACTTTATAGTTGCACAAATATCATGAAAATGCTGGTCGTCAAACCTTCCTGGGCGAGGTGGACCTTTCCGCGTTGGACATATAAGATCAGTTTCCGCATTAATCCAAATTCTACCCGGAGAGTGGACTATAACTAGAGGAAAATCAAATCGAACATGAAAAATCCTCTTGTAGACTTTGAATGCAGCATATCGAGATTCTTGACAGACCCGCATGACTATTGGAGTAGGTGAGTCGGTCGCAAAACTATATGCTGGGCGGTCTTGTGAGTCGCCAGTCATGCTAGGTGGTAATTGAGATTTATCGGCGATCCAAATTGGCACGGTTCTTGGTATGTAGCATGCAAATTCCCAAACAATTTTCTTTATATCGGGTGGGAATTCGGAAAATTCATGAAAATCATGGGCATCAAGCTCTGCATCAAGCTCTCCATCTTTGACTGCAGAGGTTGAAAGTGAAGTAAGCCCTAAGTCTCCAACATCGAAACTTTGTAGAGTTTCAGCCGTGAATATAGGCAACATAGATACTCGGGAGTCGGAGCCTTTATATTTAATTGAAGATGGGCCATTCTCAATAAAAGCAGGACAAACAGATGAACTATAGTTTTGCCGGGTGCGACCCATCTTATTGAGAAAGTCGGGATAACGTCTGATGAATGACTTGGAAACTTCACAGGATGAGAGCTTTGGATCTCGTGATGGTATGCAGTTGACCGTTCCAAGTTATGTAAACATGTGAAGATAAATTTTGAAGTTAATACTGACAAAGTAAAGTTCTGGATGTGTTGAGAATATAAACAACAAAAGTTCTTCGAGCCCTGATTGTAGGTACACCAGTGTAAGCGAAAAATAGTACAGCAGGAGACTAGCTGCAGTTACAATAGGCTAGTATTTGACCAACTACTTGGTATAGTTGTCAGCTAACACCCATTTAATTTGATCCGAAATCTCAGTTTCTACTTATATAGCAAGAGTATGGTGAATCTGTTAGGGAGAAGGGGATATTCCACAAATTGCACAACTAGTTTAATTTGTCATCTAAAAGAGATTTCTTCTAATCCAAAATTGACATTCACTTGACGAACAAGTAATACTTGCAGCATGTATACGAAAACAAATATGGGATAAAGATCCTTCAATGTGGGCAATATGGTCTAGGTAACTCTTCTATTTCACTCTCTAGTCAAATGTTCTAACCCTCACAATGGGATCATAGAAATACCTTACCCACAGCCCTTGATATACTTCTGGATATATCTACTGATAGTTCATGCCGCCCCAGAAGCTCCAGGCACAAACTCTCAATCTCAAGTGATGACAGGTAAATCAGAACATCACAGACACACTCCTCAAACATCTCAAACCTATATCTAACCACCGAAACAACTTTTCAACATCTCCAGTTTCTCCTTTCCAAATAGTCTATCTAAATTCATCGGTTATTCCAACTTCTAGCATGCGGAAGAAGCAAACCAAGATCATCCATCTTTGTATTAGATACCTGTGCCAGTTGCCACCCTCCAAGAAGTCAAGGCTTTCATTTTGTTCGGATTCCATAGTCCAGTGATTTAATAGAAGTCTCTTCTCCCACTCATCCCTTCAATTTCTGTGCAGACACAACTTCACACTTTTCTCCCCTCCTGCGCAATTAAATCTCATCATTCATAACCCAAGAATTAATACCATTCTGCTAGTGCTCCAATATTGTATATAGGCCTTATTTAAAAGATTGTGTGATCATTTCATTACCTAAACTATAGTAATTCGACTGCAATTATCTGCATCAAAGTGTAACGCGTAGTTCTGAATCTTGCCAGAAATTTCCGGACTCGGAATTCCCTTTGAAATTTCCTCAATGTTACCTCTTCACATTCTCCATTTCCTAAACCATTCTTCCCTTTTACCAAAATACAGAATCCTATCCGTTGATACCTTTGCCCTTCTAAATGCTTAAGTATTAAACAGCCTCTTTCGGACATTTCTCCCGTCAATACCTCCATGATTGGCGCACAAAAGACCTGGGCTCCCAATTTCAAATCATCATCTTCCATTACGCAATCCGGCATACATTGCTGAGCTTGCGTGCCATCCTCAATGGCATTAATTGTCCAGGGAAACCTCTGCCGGTAATTATCCTCAGAAAGAACCCGAGAAATTCTTGCAGAAATAAGTATCACTCCTATATCAATGTTGGCAGCGCGCACCCCGACAGTTGGATCGGATGTCTCTAGCTCACACGTAGCCTCGTATAGAGTATAAACAGGACTTTGGGTGCCATAGGGGCTGACTGGATGTAGTAAATGTATTCCGGGTGACCAGAAGTTGCAAGTGGTGCCCTCCAGGGTATCAATAGATGCCCATGACCAAGACGGGGCACGAGAGTGCTCGGCTCTGCGGCCTACCAAAAGCGGTCCACGATTGTGATACACCCAGTAGTTGTACCAACAAAGATCGTGAAGAAGCGAACGCCTCCAAAGTCCTGCCAGGTAGGTATCACCGGTAATTTTGTGGTAGACCTGTGCCAGCCCAGAAAGAGCGGGTAGTTTATCGTGTTGGTTGGATAATTTTCTAGTCATATAGTAGCAGAGCACTCTGGCCCACCACTCATTAACCTCGTCAATGTTTTGGGAAACCGGGTTTGCTGCCTGGGCGAGTTTTTCGCGCCAGCTGTGTGCTCCGTCCGAACGCCCAGTGATAAACTCACACTCGCAAGTATGGACTTCCCAGCACCTCCATGTGATGCCAAAGTGACCAAAGTGTAAAACTCTGGAAGGAAGCAGAAACTCTTGGAATGTCCAACCACGCGTTTCAAGATCCGTCGGTACAGAGCTATGGTATGTTCTACTTTTGGCATAAATGGTAGCTTTATTGCCGCTATCGTCATCAATTTGAACCGAGCACCATTTTGGTGGTGACCCCGAGGAAAACATTCCACTGTCCATGTTGGTAGAAATATCGGCCGATATTGTGAAATAAGAATTTTGATAAATCCTGGCCATTGCCGAATTTTCTCTTGCGAAGTCATTCTTGGTTTCCGCTAATTGGGCAGATGTTAAGCTGGGACAATCTTGCAAGACACATAGTGTGTCAATCCATAGGTAATTGACTTTCAAGCGACATATGATAACAGCGTCTTGGAATGTTTTGGGGAGGCAGTCCCATGAAATGCCTTTCATATGATCCTGGATTGTTGTAACTGTGCTGATTAGCCTCCGACAGTCAGGACCACCCCAGCGGTGACTCAAAAACACATATGGCCCCTCCGATCCTGTTGTTTCGAGCAGTCGAATCCGGTCTGCTTGAAGATCAAGCAGCCTTGTGGGTACCAGAGAAGGAACTGATCGGCCGCACTGGTGGCTATTCAAACACTGGCGAAGCCATTCTTCAGCCCTTGGGAATCCGCGTTCAGAGGACGTTACAGGTTCAAAGGGATGCATTTTGGGGAAGCTATAGCCCTGGACGGTAAAATCACTGTGCTCTTCCGCATCGACAAATAGTCGAACATCCAAAGTTTCCCCCTTTACGAGGAGATCTAGGGAGCGCTGATGGCTATCCAAGGGCTGGACATCGGGACGTACAATCAGACTGTTGAGTATATCGGTATGTTCAGCTTCACCTTTGGGCCCTTTGAATAAGCCTGGCAATTTCCCACTGATAATCGCTAAGATCACTTGTTCAAGCGCACGGCACAATCGACACGCATTCTTTGCAGAGTTTTGTATCTGGATAAATGTGACGGCGCGGCCCAGCTTTCTTTTCTGGCAAGTACAGAGACGGTGCCAGTCATTAATTCCCTCTAGTGGAACATTCATATTTCTGACTTCATGTGCTGCAGTGTAATTTCCACCTGTTTGGATGGATGAAATGCTGATGTTTTGTAGTCAGTATCAGAGAGAATTAGCTCAAACGTAACGCCAAACAAGTGAGCAAGGACTATGGCCTACTGAGAAGATGAGTCTGAATCCATGATTATACAGGTAATTGTCGTAAGTCTCCTCAATCAAAGTATAGGAGGATGATATCTATTCTGTTGCCGGCGGTTTGAGGGTGACTTATCACTGCAATATCTATTCACGCTCGCGTTATCCCGCAATGGCAGACTAAAGCGTCGATCAGTCTCTATCCTATCCCACTTTTGAAGATATAAATTCTTGAACTATTTCTAGAACAATTGTGGAAGTTATTCGACTCAATAAACATCTGGCGATAGAAATCCTAAATGATGCGTCACTATTTCTCAACATGATTTCACATATTGAAGATTCTGCTCCTTCAATCTATACAGTATGGGTTAACTCGCCGGAAAAACTACGCGTAAGGTACTGCAGGAGTAGTGCGAGGGTTCCTCCAAATTCAGATCATCATGCATGAACAACGAATATCATGGCTCCTAAAACCTATACTGTGCTAATTCTGCAAAGTTCATTCATTCATCAATGTAGGATATCACTGTACGTGACGTCTGAAGACTCTCGCTGAACACTTGCTTACAGAGGAATATGTCTACCTGAGCCCCTGTGTTATTGTATTTGGTTAAGAAGCAATCAACGACACTAGCCTCGATACAATCATCTCCCCTTCTGCTGGGTTAAAGTTATCTCCTACTCCTACAGTTCTTACATCTCCTCTTCCAAAAATCACTCCCCGTGGTTTCCTATCTCCAACTCCCCTACTCATGCGCAATTCTGCAGGCATCAGAAACAATCTTCCCCAAACAAACATCAAATAATGTATCCCCCAGTATGCCTCATCTGCATGATTGAAGCCTCCTACACAGGCCAGATTTGAATACCTTAGTTGGTCCAGGCAGTATAACCAATTTGTACCCTTGATTTGTAGCAAAATTGGAATCCATTGATGAATTCTACTCTACTTTTGGGTTTTCTATGCACCGATCCAGATTCTAACGGTGGTTAAGGACCTAGCCAGTGTTGTCATTAGTATACGCCAGTGACACGGTGGCTGATATTGGATTTTTAGTGACCACTTCCGTACGTATAATGTAAATCTATATATATTTCAATACGTATAACCAAATTCAATATCACTAGAAATATATTGAAATGTTAGATTTTGATTTGAAATGCTATTTTAAATTTAATTAGAATTTGTATGTATATTTCATATCTAATTAGGATTTCAAATATGCATTTTAGATCAAATTCTAGCACTTCAATATATCCCTGATAATATTCAGTCTTATTGTAATACTGAATGTTTTTAGTGATATAGAATTTAATACTATATACGGATATATTTTCAAAAAGAGTTATATATACTACTATATTGGCCTGTATACTGAATACGGGAAATACTAATGGCAACACTGTATCCTCAATCCTGATATCTACAGAATGCAGTCTTGTGCGCTTGCATGTACTTTCTTAACCCCCTTTCCTCGTCAATTGATTTGCAAATCTTATTATGAGCCAAGTATACATATACATATACGTATACATATACATAAACATAAACATAAACATATACATATACATATATATATATATATACACGCCATACCAAAAACCAACAAACAAACAAACAAACAAACAATCAAACACAACACAACACAACACAACACAACAACACCAACCATTCCCTCACAATAATCATCCCTTCAACAAAAACCACCACACCAACACACCTTAAACACCCCCAGCTTCATTATTCTCAACCCGTAGCAACACAATCTTACCAATACACACACCCATGCAGTGTAAAAACTCGCGTGTTCCTCAACATCCTTCCTGCATCCCCTCCCCCTTACCTCACGACATCAACACGAAACAGGCAAAGCCGCAAGCGCACAGCTATAGCCACAGCCACAGCCACATCCACATCCACATCCACATCCAAATGAGAGATTCCTCTCAAAGACAGCCGATCCAATACACGTGATTGTGTGATGGGCTGCTTGCTCATCACGAAAGTATTATCCATAGCATCATCCCAGTCCCAATCAAGCAAAAGAGTCCGACCAAACCCAGCTACCCAAACTTGTGCTGGTCTTCACAATACGGGGTACAGGGCACAGAGGAACGAACTCTGTTGGGAATCTCGCGACTGGCGAGCTTCCCCCTGGTCAATCTATCTACACCGTATCGAACCTTGACTTCTTTCAACATACAACTATATATACCACGTACCCCTTTTCCCCCATCAACCAACAACTAAAGCCAACAACCAAACCCAACAAATCAAGTCAAGCTGATTCCAAATGAGGAAAAAGAAATTAGAATGTATACATATACATAGATACAAATATACTATACCATTTATCTAGCTAGCATTGATCACCTAGCATCTGTCATCTAACAATACCTATATACCTATATACCTATACCACCCCCATCAGCATCCATCATCCATCATCCATCATCCATCATCCATCATCCATCATCCATCATCCATCATCCATCATCCATCATCCATCATCCATCATCCATCATCCATCATCCATCATCCATCATCCGGCACCCAACACCCAGCACACAGCACCCATCCACCCAACCCAAACGCCATGACAAGATAATACCTACTAAACATACAACCCCCCCATCCACCATCAACCCATTCATCAACCAATGAATCAACCAACCTACCCACGACACAAAAACGCCAGCTATGCATAAAGCCAACCACATAACACCATACAACAAAACACCACAAAATATAACGAAACAAAGCCAAATTTTAATTCCGCCATCAAATCATACATACAAACAAACATACATACAAGACCCAATCTCCCAAGTAGATCTAAAAATTGATGCCCGGGACCGTACCATCACCCCACGCCGCTCTCAATGTATGACCCAGTTTAATCATCTTCGCAACCTCCCTGCCCACCTTTTCCTTGGCCGTGCTACCCATTGTGAAATCATCCCAGAAGAGATATTCATCGGGGGATTCACAGACGAGAAGCCCGTTGATATCAGGGGCATTTCTCGTCTCTTGTATTGATCCGGCTTTTGCTAAGCGTCGGTCTTCACCTGAATCTGCTTCTCTGACGCACGGATCGTAGACGGAGATGTAGGGAGACTCTTTACTGCCGAGGCCATATCCGTCGGATAATCCTTCATCTTCTAACTGATGCTCGAGAATAACTTCCGTGAGGAATCGATTGAGGTCGTAGTAATAGATATCTTTTTGAGGGGGTGCGATTTCTGATTTCTCTTTGGACTTTTCTGATTTTCCTCGCTTGGATTGTGATTGGTTTTCTCCTCCAGATACCGCCTTTTCCGGTGCTGGTTCTATCCATTCCGAAGTAGTAGCAGCTTCAGGAGTACTAGCAAACCAAGGTTTAATACTATTTTCCATCTTAAAATCCCATTCACTCAGCAAATGAATGGCATTTTTCTGAACTTCTGCCACCGTCGTCGGTTTCAATGGAACAGGTCTCTGACTCAACCATCCTGGTAACATGGTAGGATCGAATAATTTTGGAATAACCACCCGAAATTGTGGCTTTGGCACAACGTGAGATTCGTTATGTGGTACCTCAATCAAATGTGTAGCTTCTAATGTTGCCCTATGATGCGCGTATAAATTATCGAGTTGAGCGAACATTTCCGCTACAGCTTTATTTTGCGCTTCCAACGCTTTGGCATAATCGAGGGCCGCGTAATGCCATACATCCCAAGTTCCAAATGACATGACGAAAATTGTTTCTCTTAATTTATGCTTTGGCTGTGGAAGGGCGATGAAAGATTTTATTTGAGCTTCGAAATCCGGGAGCATAACTTCTGATGATTTGTTGTAACCAGGAATCCTTTCGATTGTGGACAGGTATGTTTTAATAGATGCGAGGGCGCCTGTTGGTGGCGCTGAAGGATATGAAGCAGCTGGCTGCGAAGCAGCCAAATTGATTTGTGAAGTACATGCAAGCTAGAAAATGTGAATTCATTAGTAAATGACCATCTTCTCAATCATAAATTCCCACCACTCAAAGAAACATACCTCTTCACAGAGAACATCAGTCCAACTTCTTCCCTTTCCAATTCCATTCTCCTCAATTCTATCATCAACCCAACTATCCCCAAAAACCACCAATCTTACACCTCCTTCTTCTCCATCATCTCCACTTGCCCAATCCCACAAGCCACCCGTAACATCATTTATACTCGTCCCTCCTATCTCAATCTTCCTTATGTGTTCCGTGTATCGTGATTGTGGAAGAATTGTCAAGATCGTCATTAACGATAAGACGGTTGCAAACACCAAAGCGCCTAACCTCGTAAAAGCACGCATTATGGGCGTAGTAAAGCGAAAAACCCACAATATATATCTCAATCCTCCCTTCTCTCACCACTCAACAATCTGCGAGGCGCAAGCTAAAAGAGCACAAAACAAACGCAGGATATGTATGGAATTCGATTTCTGATCAAAACATCCAGCCTTGTTCCCGAGAAGGGTAGCAATATGATGATGCCAAGGAATAAAGGCGTCGACTTTGGTATTGCCAAGGACGGAGGAAGAGATGTAACCACAATCTTGGGAATCTATTCTCAAACCTACCCTTCTCCCGAGAAGAAAAAGAAAGTCAAAGAGGAGGAGGGTGTTGAGCAAAGAGTGAAGGAAGAAGCGAGCAAGGCGAAGATGAGTGAATGAATGAGTGATTGAATGAGGATGTTGTGGTATCTCCAAGGCCAAGTACTTTTGTATGTTTGTATTTTGGGTTTTGTGAGTACAGATATCATGTTACGAGAAGAAAAGAAGAATAAGAAGATGGACAACTTAAAAAACCAAAGTAGAAAGGATGTTCCTTTCTAATACGAAGTACAACACAAACATAGCGGTACTTCTCAGAGATTGCTGGGAAGTTGGTAGGGTGGGGAGGAGATGAGAGGGGAGAGAGAAGAGAGGCTCGTTTTATTTTGCAGATCTGATTTGATCTGTAACATATACCTCCCGAGGTCATACCCATTCCAGAAAGCGTTCATGGAGCAATAGGAGTGTGTTCTTTACGATTGAGTAGAAAAGGACCTACCACCAGCTAGTCCAGTACAGTAGATGAACACGCAACATGGTGAGAAGGGATTCGTAAGCTATTTCTTCAGTAAGATGGTTTCAGCGGAGCCTTTTGTTGGGGGTGGAATCATCAACCCCTGATCAATGATTATTAGATGAGGAACAAGGCAAGGAAGGGTACAAGGTAGGTATGATGACTGCTCGGTAGCATCAAGTGGTAGGAAGATGTAAGCATTGAATCAACTCTTCATCTTATTTTATTTGATGAGAAGGAGAAGGAGAAGAAGAAGAAGAAGAAGAAGAAGAAGAAGAAGAAGAAGAGATTTTTGGATTGGATGATGAATGAGTGAGTGAGATTATCAAATGGAGCCATCTGTAGATATAAATAAACCATGGCATTTAAAAGTAGATATAATGTTAAACGGCGGTTAGAAGAAGAAGAATATATTATTTAGGTAGTAAATGATGATTATATTACTATATAAAGCTATTATAAGTAGATAATCGTTATATTACTATATAAAGCTATTATAAGTAAATAATCGTTATATTACTATATAAAGCTATTATAAGTGTGACGCTTATACCGCAAAAGAGCTGAATAAACAGGGTTAAAAGTATCCTTAGAATCTACAACTAAAGATTAAAGGAATAATTATCTATCTATTTATATATATAACTACGTATATATAACCGGATATATATGGAAATTATATATATCCATATCCTTTCAACTAAAGTATATATAGAATCTGTATATATCCGTTTTATTAGCATTAATATTCGTTTATAATTCATTTGTAATATTACTTTTCTATTTTTTCAAAACTTATTTTAAACATCCGAATTACGTTTATCTTTTCCAAATAAAATACTAATCTTTATTCAGCCGGAATCCGTTTATATTTCAAGCAATAGTATAATATAAAAAAAGGTGTATAAAAGAATTTTGCTTTTTTATATAATAAAATATATAATAACTAAATAAAAAGGTTCTATTTAAAAATTAGGTTTAAATATATATTTTTATATTTTCTTTTTTATTTTAATTTTTGATTTTTTAATTGATTATAAAAATTTTTTAATTAAAATAATTATTATATACATTAATTCTAATATTAACTCGATTTTTAATAAAGTTTAGAAAACTATATTAAATATATTATTAAACTCAAAAAGCAAAACTATTATATTTTTAGAGAATAATAAAGAAAAAGAGGAAAAGAAGGAAAAGATTGTTTTTTATATTATATTATACAACTTCAAAAATAAAATTCTATTAATTACTATTAAATATTTATTAACTTTTACAAATATAAAATATTTTTAACTTTTCGAAAAGGAGTTTCATTTAAATACTATAATTTATTTTTCGCTTTTTTCGATTTATATATTTTATATATATTATTATTCAATATACATTATATATCTTTCAATTTTCATTACAAAAATATATTTTATACAAAATTGGAATATTCATTAATTTCGTAGATCTGTATAAATTATATTTATTTGTACTTAATCAATAATAATAATAATTATTATTTTTAAATTTTAGATTAATAAAAGAATTTTTGTATATTATATTTTAATAATAAATGGAAGTATAAAAAGCTTTTAAAAAATAAAACTTTTTAATTATTTATATAATACCGAAATATAATAATTATATATAACAAATAAATAAAAGTATTTTAATGGTTTTTTTTATCGAATATTTATTAATTTCTTTTAAATTAAAATTAAAAACTAAATTGAAATATTAGTTTTTAAAAAAAAGTTTGTAAAAATACAAAAAAGGAAAAAGTTAATTTGAATGTATATGGATTATATAAAAAAATTAGAATTATTAATAATTCAGAAATGGTTTAAAGCGAAAAAAACAATATTAATATAAAAGGTTAATAACAAAATTACAAAAAAAGGTTTATTTAATGATTTTGTAAAAGAAGAAACTGATAAAATAGATATATATATATATAAACTTTTAGTAATCCATTTAAATATTTATATTCGTTTTGATTATATTTATTATCTAATTAGATTCATTTATAAATAATACTTTTT
This sequence comes from Monilinia laxa, assembly GCA_009299455.1. Lineage (NCBI taxonomy): Eukaryota > Fungi > Ascomycota > Leotiomycetes > Helotiales > Sclerotiniaceae > Monilinia > Monilinia laxa. The sequence continues at coordinate 111,507 of VIGI01000025.1, forward strand.
GGAATTGTATTATTTTTTTGTTTGAAAACAAAAAATAATTTTCTATATATAAGCATCTCTAATTCTTTTTATAATATTAATATATTTAATTAAATATAATATTATTAATTTTAAAGAAAAAAGTATAAACGATTTTATATAGATATTAATGTATTATAATGAATATAATTATAATTATCTTTATTCTTTTTATATAAGCAAATTTACTTCAATAATATAACAAACAAACTAAATTAAATTGAATTAATAAAATGGAAATTATAAAGTTAATAAAAAAAACAATCTTTAAATCAAATATTAAATACTAAAAAAGATCTAAATTATTATTAAGCTATAAAACTTTATATTATAGATTCTTTTTATACTTTTTATATAACTAAAACCTTTTCCATTTTTTATTTGAAATTATTAATTATATTAATTAATAATAAAGATTTAAAAGTTTATTCTAAAAACAAATCTTTATAAATTTTACGGAGTTTATTTAATAGAAAAATAGAAATGAATTTTTATAATATTTGAAAGTTCTAATTTAAAGGAATTATTAATTTAATCTATAATTTTGAAAAAGCTTTAAATTGGAAAATCGAACTTTTTAAAAAATTAAAAAAAAAAGTTTTTTATATTTATTTATATATTATTTCTAATATCGAAATTTATTAAATATTAATAAACATTAATTTGTTTTACTATCTTTTTTTAAATATATAATATATCTTTTTTAATATAAATAACAACCACTTTATTATAAATAGTAAAAATATAAACATTTTATATATTTAAATTATTAAATAGTTTTAAATTCTTAATTTTTTAATTCTATATATTTTAAAAAGAATAATTATATAATACTTTGTATAAGATTAAGTCTTTTAAAGAATTATATAAAAAGTAAATTGGATATAATTCATTATAAAAAGGAACTTTAATTAATTATTTTAATAATAACTAATAAATGGTTACAATCGTTTATAGATTTCTAATTAATTATTTATTTATAAGTAATATATAATAAAGAGTTTAATATTAGTTTTAAATATACAATTGAATTTTTTCTAGAATTCTGATATAAATTAGAGGTTTTGATTGGAAACGATTGTTTTTAAGGTTTTATAGTACTAGTATATATAATAAAGGTATAATTTGGCCTATTATTAAATATTAATTTTTTTATAATATAAAATAATTATTGTTTATTTAATTAATTAATTAATAATAATAAATATATTATCATAATTATATTTGTTTTTATTAAAAAAGCAATAATTTATAATAATCTCTATTTACGCTTTTTATAAAATAAAAAAACGAATAAAAGAAACTAAAAGTTTGATTATAGAAAATGAAGTTGTGTTTATATATATAATAATTTCGAATATATTAGATTATAATATTTATATATACCTTATTAATAATATTACTTTAAAAATAATATATAAATTTTATTAATTCTAAAATAAATAATTGAAAAAGTATTATACGCTTTTTATATAAAATATATATAAAGGTTATTTACATTTAGTATTAATAATTTATTGTTGTATAATAACAAATCTTTTTCTATTATTAAATGTTTATAGATTTTTTTAGTTTTTATTTTTAAAATGTTTTAAGCTTTTAAAAGTTTTATTAATTTCGAATATTTTATTAATAATATTGAAATACAAAGTAACAGCGGATAGATTTAGATTAATAATACTTTTCGAATTATTTTGTAAAAACTTATATATAATTTTAATATCTATTTGATTATCTCTTTAATAATTATTAAAGTTAATTTTGCTTCTTTATTTTATTCTGAAAATTGAGTTTATTAATATAGTAAATAAACATATTAATAAAAAAATTGTTTTTTTTAAAATAATATATAATAATAAAATTATAATTAATTAAGACTTTGATTTATTTAACTTATTGGACATTTAAAACTTTAATAATTATAAAATACTCAAATCTTTTATATATTAGGATCGTCTACGCTCAGACCCTAATATTTGAAAGGGATAAGACTAAGATATGTTATTGTTATTGAAAACCTTAATATTCAAATGCTTAAACATTTTGGCGTAAAAGATTTAATAATTTAACATTAAAAATTAAAAGATATTTTTTTAGTATATTGCTATAAAGCCGATTAAGGAATTAATTGAATACGGATTGTAATATAAATACCCAATTAAAATCCGTATATTTTAGAAGGCAATAAAAAGTCTTTATACGATCTTAATTAGTTGATTCTTTGTTTACACTTCCTAATATTATAATTGATATAAATATAAATCTAATATAAAAATCCTATAAATTCAGATTTTTAATAACTTAATAAACAAATAATTAATAACATTTTTTTATTATAAACTTTATAATTCAGTTTAAACAATTATTATTATTTGGAGAAATATATTATAAATAATTATTTATTATTATACTTCTATAATAATATATTAGTAATTATATTATCCAATATATTCGTTTTTAGTATGCAAGGGAAATTATAATCATAATATTATAAAAGCGGAGTGGAGATTAATTTTAACTTTAGGATATTAAAGGTATTATAATATATATTATTAAAATAGAATATTATATTTGATTTTGTAAGTTTAATTAATAGTTTAGTAATAATTCTATAATCTTTAATAAAACGGCAATAAAAGTTGCAAAAGCTTAAAAACGATTATACTTTTTTGAATAATAAATGGATAAGTTCAGCTTTTAACTATTTTTACTTTTTCAAAATTAATCTTAATATTATTAATAAAGATAATAAATTCTAAATATTTTGTTCGTTTAATATTAAACTCGCATTTTTTAAGATTTATTTATAATTTAATGAGTTTAAAATCTAATAAATATTAATTTAATATAAACTTCATATTCTTTTTCATTTTCTAAATAAATAAGAATATTATTAAAATAAATAATATAAAATACATTTAAATAATTAAATAATACATCATTTATATATTGTTAATAAATAATTAATTTGTTTATTAATCCAAAAAAAAAAGGATTTTGTATTTATAAAAACTATATTAAATATAAAAAAGTAGTATACTTTTTTAATACAGAGTTTATTCTTATTCAATGAAAGGTTTATCGGATATTGAATTTTATATAGATTTTTGTTTCTGTTCATTATATAAATATTTCATTAATTAATAATAGAGAATATTGGTTTTTATATATAAAAGAGTTTAATAAGCAGAAATCGATATAAAATCTCAGGTTTTTATTAGGTTTTTAAATGAATAATATTGAAATAACGAAAGAAGCTTAACTAAATTCTATAAATCCTTTATTGAAAGTTTTCGATTAGATATTTTTTAATAATTTTAAGTTATTTAAAGAATATTTTATATAATAAATTATATTTAAATACTTTTTTTTTTATTATCTTTAAATATAATTTTGTAATTATATAAACGAAATAAAGATAAAAATATTAAATTCGATTTTCGAAAAAGTATAGTGATATTTTTAATATTAAATGGGAATTAGAGGTTCTATATTAATCTTTGTAAAAATGTAATTTAAAATAGTATAAGTATTGATTAATTTAAAATCGTTTATAGTTATTAATATATGGTTTTTTGATAAGTGTTACGGGAGCTGCCTCTTAGGGTCACGTGGAAGTGTCTAGAGATCTCTCGAGGTGGTTTAGACTAGACTTCAAGTAGGAATTCAATAAGGTGATAACTGGTTGCAATTCTCGTAACTATAGTATGAAACTAATGATTGTCTTGAGCACGAAGCTCTACATTGTAATGAAACTCATTCCCTTATATAGACCTTCGTTCTCTGTGCTCAGTCGGATCACAAATGATCCCTTTGATCCGATCAATTGGATCACTAATGATCTTTCTGATCCGGTTACTTAAGCGTCGGGGTCACGTGACGTCTATTGTGGCAGACCATCGTAACAATAAGTATAGAATTTATTATTGAATATTTAATAATCTTATTTAATTTTTGATAAATAAAAATGAACATTTTATAATTTCTATTCCTTTTACAAATAAATTGAAACTATATAGATATAATTAAGTATATATCAATAATATCAAAAATATATTAGGATAACGCTTTATAAATTTGTAAAATGTAATGTATAATAGTTTGATTTTTAAATTTGAATAGAAAAAAGTATAGGCTTTTTTGATTTAATAGGTTTAAATTCAATAATATGAATTATTATAATTTCTATCTTTTTAATATAAAAATCTTTTTTTTAAAAAAGATTTAATTATTTATTATATTAATTTGCATTTTTTTTTATATAAATCTATTTGTTTTTCTTTTTCTAAAGTTTTAAAATGTTAATATAAAATTATTTAATAAAAATATAGTATACAAATGTTTATATAGTTAATTTAGTTTTTAGTTATAATAATCGATTTTTAAGCGGGTTTCTGCTAATCATAATCTTTTCAATATAATATTATAAAATCTTAATTTTATAATAAGGAAAATAATAAATAATTGTTTTTTAATTATTAATTAAAAAAATTAAAAAAAGTATAATAAATAATAATATATTTATATATATTATTATGCTTTTTCATTTTAATAAAAATATTAAATATATAATAATAAAATTTAAATATAGGAAATAATAAAATAAAAAAATAATATTAATAAAAGCAAATCTGTTAGCTTTAGAGTTTATAAATGTATTTAATTTTATTGAATATCCGTTTTTTAATAATGAATAAAGTATAATAAATATTTAATTATTTATTAATTTGATTAAATTAAAGAATTTTATATTTCGAATAATGTTTAAAAAAAAGTTTTTGCTTAAACGTTTTTGTTTTTTTAAATGTAGATTTTCAGTTTACTAAACGACATTAATTACTTTAATATAAGTTTTTGAATTTATATCCTTAATTACTTTATAAATTCTCTTTTAATTGTTATTTAATATGATTACTTATTCTATTTTATTAATGTTAATAATTAATACTTTTAAAAATAGAAATCTTTAAGGTTTTATATAAAAGGTTTATATTAAATTGAAAGCTACTTAGAAATCGGTTTAGAATAAAATTAGGTTTGAAAATACCTAAATATCCAAATGGAATTATATATAATAAATAATTAGGTTTTAGTAAAGATTTAGGATCATTTATAACGTTTTTTTATTAATATATATTATTAAATTAAATAATTTTTTAATATAAAGGATTGTATTATAACTAATACAATAACAGTTCCTTTTTTATAATATAATTTTAATTTTATTTATTTATATTAATTTAGTAGTTAGATTATTAATAATATAATAATTCATTTAATAAAATGTAATGGCTTTAGTAAGAAAATCGGATATTTTATAATTAAAATTTTATATAAATGTTTATTCATTAATAATTTCGATTTAAATAGCAAAAAAGCAAAATTCATAATACTATTTTAAAAAGTTATTATAAGTATTTAGGTTGGATATTATTTAATAATTATATTGAAATTTCGTATAATTTATTTCTATAAAGTTATAATATATATTAATTAATTGATCTATTAATTATTAATTAGTTAAATAAGGAATTTATATATATAAAATTTGAAAATGTTTAAAAACCTTAAACTTTATTTAATCCATTATATAAATTTAGTATTATACTTTAATAATAAATATATTAATATAAAGTTCTAAACAATCTATAATTATAGTTTTCTATAAGCTAGTTTTGGATTTAATGTTATTGTTTAGTTTATTAATTAATTTAGTAGGTTTAATTAAATAAATGAATTCCGGATTTAGAATAAAAATTGTATAAGATAAAAATGAAACGGGAATTGTTTTATTTATAAATAAAAATGATTATTTTAATTATTGTTATTAAAATTGTTTGATTTAGAAGGTTTAGAATTTTAATAATAAAGGAACAATATTGGAATATAAATTATATTTAAACTTTTTTCTTTATTTGGATTTTTTATAATGTTTTTAATTAAAACGAATATTCGTTTTAATAAAAAACATTATAAAAATTATTTGTAAATCCGAATATTTATGTAAATATTTTTATAAAATTTAGAAAAAGGAATATTTGAAAAAGTATTTAATAAAATTTATTATTAAAATCTTTTGTTTTCTTTTTACAATTATTATAAAAAAGTGTATAATATATTATTATTGATTTAAATATATTGATATATTAGTTCCTATTTATATATAAAAAAAAGTTGTTAGAGATTTGGATTGATTAGATTTAGAATTTGTATTAAAATGTATTTCTTTTCCTTTTATCTTTTGTGGTTAATATATTATAACATTTTCTATTCTTTTTATAGATTATATTATTAGAGTAAAAATGCTAGTAAAAATGCTATTATTAAAGAATAATATATCTTTATAAAAGCGAAAGAGAATGGGTATTTATTATATTATATATAAAAAAATATTCAAAGTATTTTTATATAAATTAAAAAAGGGGTATTTCCATCGAATTATATTCGAAATTGATTTTCTTTTTATAAACAATAACTTTATATTTTAATAATTCGTTCTTAAAGAAGTATTATAAAAAGTAAATATTATTTAGATAGTTATTATTTAGCTAAATTAAATTTAAATGAATTATAAATAATATAATGTTTATATTATAAAAAGTTAAATAAACAGGGTTAAAAGTATCTTTAGAATTTATAATTAAAAATCAAAAAAAATGATTATTTATCTATTTGTATATATAACTATATATATATATAATTAGGTATATATAGAGGTTGTATATGTCTGTATTCTTTTAACTGGAGTATATATAGAATCCGCATGTATCTGTTTCATTAGCATTGGCATCCGTTTGTAGTCCATTCGTAATAATAAGTAGATAATCGTTATATTATTATATAAAGCTATTATAAGTAGATAATCGTTATATGACTATATAAAAGCTATTATAAGTAAATAATCGTTATATTACTATATAAAGCTATTATAAATAGATAATCGTTATATACTATATAAAGCTATTATAAGTAGATAATCGTTATATGACTATATAAAGCTATGAGTAAATAATGATTGTATTATTACATAAGGCTATTAACATCATTAAGAATTATATAAATATATCCCCCTATTAGGTTATTATTCAAATCTATTCCAAAAACTCATCATACCCAGTAAACCAATAACTTATCTAACTTTCGAAGTTGGGAAAGAATATCGATGAGATCATTCATTTACGATTATTACTCATCTCATCCTACTTATAAATATCTACCTAGATAAGTCATATTACAAGTGTAACTATAATTAGAATTTATTAATCAAGGTTTAATTTCGATTTATTAATTTTTGTTATTATTATTATTATTATTATTATTATTATTATTATTATTATTATTATTATTATTATTATTATTATTATTATTATTATTATTATTATTATTATTATTATTATTATTATTATTATTATTATTTATTTGGGCTTTTCTTTATTTAATACTTCTCTTTATCTACCTAAGTATGTTTATTACTAAGATTATCTTTTTAACGGTTTTCATACTAGATAGATATTAATTCTTCTTCTCTTCATTACGGAATACTCTTTCTATCATCTTTTCATCTTCCCATCTTCCCATCTTCCATCTTCCCACCCCATCCCCATCCATCCTCATCCATCCCCATGAAATTATCAATATTAATTCCTACCAATCAAATAAAAGCATCACCAGCTAAACCATAACCCCATCCAATCCATAGAATTTCCCAATTGCCATCAGCATTAATATTAAACCCTCCACCTTCACCTTCACCCTCACCTTCATCCTCTACCCTCCACCCTCCACCCTCCACCCTCCACCCAACATTCAGCGTTCAAATTAGCTTTTTAACTTTTCCCTTCTCCAGCAATTTCCTCTTCCCCTTATTAATTTTACCTAGGGAGATAGTCATACCAAGGAGGTAAACGAAATGATGCTCATAATATAGCATACCGCCTTTTTCTGCCATTTATCTGCTACTGCCTAGGTACTGGGATAGGTAGGTTTAGTGGTTCTGCTATGTATCTATTAATCTATTAATCTATTCATCTATATATTTATATATCTTATATCTATTTATTCATTTTTCTATTATTCATTCATCTATTCATATCGCTATAATCTTATTTATACCTTTATTATTCTATATTACTTAACTATTTAATGATTGTCTATAAATATCTAAACAACTAATATTTATATCTACTTTAATACTTTATCTACTTTATCTACTTCATCAACCTTTAGATTATATTAAATTATATTATACCATATTATATTTTATCATACTCCATCATACTTCATCATACTACAATATTTATTCAATCGTATCCTACCGATAATATTACAATCCACCCAATTGCAATCTACCAACTCCAAACTCCAAATCCCAATTTCAAACCCCAACTTCAAAACCTCAACTCCAGCTTGAAACACCCTACCTAACATTCTGATACCACATAGCAATTCCATGCCCCATTTAACGCATATTATCCCTTCCAACCGTTTTTCTATCCTTCCCTTCCCTTCCCTTCCTCTCCCCTTCCTCTCCCCTTCCTCTCCCCTTCCTCTCCCCTTCCTCTCCCCTTCCTCTCCCCTTCTTCCTCTCCCCTTCTCTCCCCTTCCTCTCCCCTTCCTCTCCCCTTAAGTAAATCCTCAATAACAAACCATCAATCCTTAAACCCTTCAAAATAAACCCTTCATTATCCTCCACATCTTCAACCAACCAACCAATCAACCCAGCCAACCCCCAACCCCTAAAATCCATCAAAACCACAAACCCATACCCCATACCCCAGATCTATCTACTCATAATCACTCAGATATATATCCATTTATAAGTATACGTATATATACCCATCCCTTCTATTACAATTAACCCCCATGCATCTTTCATCTCTTCTCCTCTCCTCTCGTCTCCCCTACAAAACACAACACCACATCACACATCTATAAACCCCCTTCTCATCTCACTTTATATCACTTCATCCATCCATTTATCCATCCATTCATCCATCCAAACTCTAATACCCATAATCCTTTATTCTCTATTCTCTATCCTCTCTCTTTCACCCTATATCCTGTTATACTCTTTATATAATATAATCCTCTATCCTTCATCCTCTATCCTCTATCCTCTATCCTTCATCCTCTATCCTCTATCCTCTATCCTCTATCCTTCATCCTCCATCCTTCATCCCCCATCCCCCATCCCCTCCCTCTTCCACACTATACCTCCCATACCACACCATCCTCCATCCCCCATCCTATAAATATTATAATTTTAAACTTTACCATTAACCATTAACTATCAGCTATCAACTATTAAGTCCTATCACTTTCCTTAACTTTCCTCAACTTTCCTCAATCTTACTTAACCTAACATTTCCAATACACGCATCTCCATCTTCATCTCCATCTTCATCTTCATCTTCATCCTATACTTAGATCAAAAGGAGTTCTAGATTTAGTTTAGTTAAGTTTAGTTTGGTTTTAGATGATGATGTTGAGGAGGATGTCTTTTGATGGTTTATCTAGGTAAGTAGGTAGGGAGGGAGGTATAAGAAGATATTCATATCATCATCATCATCATCATCATCATCATCATCATCATCATCATCATCATCATCATGCAGAAAGAAAGAAAGAAATGAAGCATCTAGCCAATATAAATATTTTCATCTATTCATCCACCACATTCATCCATCTACTCATTCATCCATTATCCACTCATTCATCCCCCATCATTCATCACATCCATTCATCTACCCATCCATCATCCATCATCCATCATCCATCATCCATCACATCCATTTATCAAATATTAAGAAACCAAAATCCACAGATGAAATCCCTGTTGCAGAAAAATATTTAATCTTTTTAATTCCCTACACCACCTACATACCATATAAACGCCAATATGTACTTAACACTCAACAGAAAATGTTGTCAACTCTCTTTGATATTATCCATCCATCGATGCATGCATGCACCCAACTATCCACCCACCCATCCATCAAAAATTATCTTCGATTTTGAAAAGTACTACCCGTCAACTTTTGTAACTTGGATCGTGGCTGTCCTTGTCCAGCATCATCACTTTCATCATCCTCTCCTTGTTCATCAACATCATCATGATCAACATCATCCTCATCTCCCGAATCCGCATCCGTTTCCTCGGCCTCATCATCAATTAAGTCATCCTCACTATCCTCTTCCTCCTCATCAGACTCTGCCACCAATCCATTGAGCATCTCCTCGTCAACTTCCGAATCCGAAATCTCTTCCACATCTCCATTCTTGGCAAGTCTTTGTGGTAACCCATTGATCATGACCTCTTCCTCATCATCACTCTGTCCTTCCACGTAAATGACCCCTTCATCATTATCGTCGCTGTCTAATCGTGGTCGGTTTTGCATGCTTCTTCGTAATTCGATCTGCGCGTCCAACATATCCAATTTCCCCTTCAGGGATAACAGATGCTGTAAAGCTTTGGATCTTTCATCAAGAACGCGGTTCACTTCAGCCAACTTTTTGATGAGTCCTCTTTGAGTTGCTAAATATCCACCATGGGTAATCATTGACCATTGAACCCAAACCATAAGACTGCCAGCTCTACCGGGTCTTCTATGTAATCGTTCGGCTAACCTTTGTAGTAAGATTGCCGCAAGTGGAGAATCGAGTCGTTGAATGGTAGCTCGAATGGTGCTGAGATCCGTAGTGTGTAAGCAAGATTCCAATAAGGCGACATCATTGGTCTTGAGTGCTTGAGTAAGAACCGTTCCGAGAGATGCGCCTGAAGGAGCTTGAATCGAATTCTGAGGATATGAAAGAGTTTGGGCTTTTGAATCTTCGAAAGCGGCAGCAACATCAATAGGTTCTGATGCGTTTGCACGAACGAGGTCTCCGAATGTGGGTTCTCCATCTTCCTCCGCACCTTCAGCTCCATCTTCTGCCATTGTCACATCGGCCGCAACGTTACCATCTTCTTCCACATCACTTCCATCCTCTTCAATTTCATCCACATCATCATCACTTCCATTTTCTGAATCGCTGGATATCTCAACCACTTCATCTTTCTGGCTTCCATTTGCCTTTGGCTTGGTCGCAGTTCCTCCGCCAGATACAACAGTCTTTGATTCATCCAAATGTCCAGTTCCAAATGACTTGGCACTTTGCTTGACCATTGGCTGACCAAGCTTAGTCGGGAGCTTTCTCTTGGTCGACATTTTATATGATGTGTGATTGTATATTGGTTCGGCGATGTAAGATGGTGGAAATTCGAATGATGAAGAGGTAAGTGGTATTAGTGTCAATTGATGAATCTGCGCAATTGATCAACAATGTGCTGAATGTGCCGAAAGATGAATGAATTCGAAGACCAGATGGATGACGAGATGAAACGATCCGAGTTTGATTCAATTTGAATGGATTCTTTCCAGTGGTGATGTTGAATGAATTCAGGTAAATTTATCATTGAAGCTATCAATCACAAAACTTCGCCAAACATTTTTTTTTTACTCAAGATAGAAAAAATAAATTTTGATCACGTGAAATGGCTATCGTAAGTGAAAAGTGTCGGTGCGGAAAGATAAGGTGGAAACTGAGAATAGAAATATGGGCTTGGGTGTTCTTTGCTAGGATGAGTCTGATTGGCTTACTAAAGATATTGCTCCATCTTGACCTTGATTGATCCTTACATGTGGTGGAACTTGACAAATCGATATTCCCATTTGATTGGCTCTCAGGAGGTGGGCTGCAAAGGACATACAAGGAGTTAATGCGTTGACTAAGAATGCATTAGGTTTAGTTTCATGATCATCACTCTCTATCGTTTAAATATGTTAATGGTATGTCCCCTCGAAAGTTCTCGTCTTGCAACCAAATTTTTTAAAGGTTGAAATGCGACCGCCTTCTCATTCGTCCAACGAGTCAAGAGTGAAGAGCACCGACCACTTTGATTAATCCGACAAGCAACTCAACAAAACCAAAGTTGAGTGACATACAATTTGTATTTGTATTTGTATTTGTATTTGCATTTGCATTTACATTTTACATTTATTTGCCTTTACCTCACCTCAACACATGACTTTTAACATCATTGTCATTTCATCATCATCATCATCATCATCATCATCATCATCATCATCATCATCATCATCGGCATTACCAAAATAAGTTGATCACGATAGGATACGATACGATACGATACGATCTATACGATACAATCCAATACGATCTATACAATACCGTCCAATCCAGTCCAGTCCAATTCAAGCCAATCCGAATATCTATCTGTACGACACTCCCTTATCAAATAGAAAAAAGTCCTCTTGTAACGGATCTTAAAGCCAACAACTCAGATCAATACAAAACATTTAATATTGAAAAATAATTAATTCATTCTTCACTTGTATTATTGTGATTGAGTGTATTATTATTTTATTCATTTATTTATTTGTTTTATTTATTTTAATTACTTGCATTGTCTTGAATTTATCTTTCAAACGGGATTTATATCTTCTCTTTGATCTCGTCTTGATTTACGTTTTGAGGATATACTTTTTTGATATTCTCTTTACTTTACTACTACCTAGCTAGTGAAGGGCAATAATCAATAAGTAGCAAATCGACGCATATCAAATCAAAGCAAAGTAAAGCAAAGCAAAGTATTTATCTATTCCCCTCTCTCCCTCATTCCCCTCTCTCCCTCTCCCTCTCCCTCTCCCTCTCCCTCTCCCTCTCCCTCTCCCTCTCCCTCTCCCTCTCCCTCTCCCTCCCTCTCCCTCTCCCTCTCCCTCTCCCCCTCTCCTCCCCCTCTCTCCCCTTTATTATTTTTTGGTAGTGGTCGTGTAAAGGGAATAACATTTTCTCCGAGAACGACTGGGGGGTGTGTTTTATTTGGATCTTTATCCTTTGTGATTGCGCGCATCGGATCAATAAGAAACGAACGAAAACGAACTTTTATTTCATTCCGTTCTTATTTCCATTCATTCAATACAATTCCTTGAGATTGGAGATTGAAGAATCTAAAATCGAAACCAACATCAACATCAACATCAACATCAAACATCTGGGCAGCACCAAACAACAACAACAACAACAATAACAAACAACAACAACAACAACAACAACAACAACAACAACAACAACAACAACAACAACATCAACATCAATAACAAAAATTCCAAAATTCCAAAATTCCAAAATTCCAAAATTCCTCTACATTCAAGTTGATTCATTTAATTACCAATTAAAACTTGTTATCGGAAGCTCCCGCTAGTAAAAGTTACTAGAATTTGGTGTTATTGATTAGTTCGATTTTTTTGGTAGAGAAGGTCTCTTTCGCTAGTTGTACCTTTTCACGATAAAAGTCGCGTCGCGCTTCATCCTCCCTCAACTCTCGAATTTCTTATCATTTCGATTCGATTGATTCATCGCGAAAGGATTTAAACTTCAAGCTCCGTCATCATCAAATCACGCTTCACGAGATCATCAACGCAGTTTCGAACTTTTAACGGCACGGTACCATTAAGAGGAAATCCTCCAACAGGACCAAAAAATATCCACACCGCGTGTCGTGTTCTTCTTCATCATCAATAACAACAACCCATACCCAAATCCAAAGAGGAGTCTAGCCAACTATCAACCATCCATTCACACACACGCATACGCATACGCATACATATACACATACACATACACGCGCGCGCACACACACATATACACACTCACATCCATCAACCAACCCATAGCTTCTCATCAACATATCAACATATCAACAATAAGATATTGCGATAGCCACTTCTTTTCAAGAAGGCAAGAAATCAATCACTCCAACTACTTTCTTTTTTGGTGTTGATTAAAGGACGTCTTTCCCCCCTCGATCGATATCAATATTAATTAATATCACCTTTGTATTAAGAGTGGCCAAATATTGAACTACAACCAACCTGTTCCTATTACCTCCTCCCCTACCCATCTAGCACGTCCTTCCTTACTTTCAACTACCTACGTAAGGCTACGAGCTACAACCAAGATAATCATTCTTTGTCGCATAACCCACGAGGCTGCGCCGAGGATCAAAATAAAGGTAAGTAAGGGTTCGTTCATCAACATCCATTCATTCATTCGTATGTTGCCGCCACTTGATCTTTTACCCTTTTGTTTTTTGCCTTCATAGATTATTCTACTATCACCCCCTACGTACTACTTAAGTATTAATTAATTGTCAAGATACGGGTGAAGTTCATCTTTACAATAACAATATTCTCTTCCTCTTATTCACTTCATCGTAGTCGCGTGCTGCTTGTCCACTTGCATCGTCGTACTCAACAACAAGTTTGCGGGCGCAATTTAAAACTGACGTACTCAACAGTTCGCTCTCTCAGTTCATTAATTTCCTCTTGTCGCAAATATTTGTTGCAATCGAAGAACACAAACCAACAACGAGAACAACAAAAACAAAAACAAAAACAAAAACAAAAAAAAAACAAAAATAACAACAACAACAACCTTACAAACCAAACATTACCAAATCATTCAACGCCCATCAAATTTCAGAAAGATAAAAGAAACAACAAGAATCGATCGTGTCGCATTGCTTTTCTTTTAATTTTCTCAACTTCAGAAATACCCTAGATCTACCTTTTCGTCCATTTTCTCACAAGCAGTACCTCTTGTAAATAGAGGATCTCTGTTTGTTGATGGCCGTCATGACCACCCAGCATTCAGAAGATCTAGCTTTGGAGCAAAAGACAATACCCGTTCCATCATCTGATACGATGGCTTTGGATCTCAATATCAACGGGTAAGTCTTATCTACCATAGTTTCTTTTTTTTTTTTTCTTCTCTCTTTTTTTTTTACTTTCCTTGGTTCATCTTTCCTTTTCCTCAAAATCTGTTTGTACACTTATATTTATCAATGAAAAATTTACAGAACTTCTACTCGAGGTGATTCCAAAACTGAAGAACAACAAACAACCTCTGATGCTGAATTGAAAAAATCACCCGAAACCAACAATTCCGAATCTGCCGAACTTACCTCAACACCAGAATTGAATGGAGAACTAAATGCAGATGCAAATGCCGTTAATAGCACTCTTCCTCCATCTACTGTAGTCGAGTCGCATACTCAAGATACCCCTGAGAGTCAAAACGTATCTCAACTTCAAGATTCGAATACTACTGTCGCCCCTGCAGAACCCACAAAGTCAGTTGAGGAACCAGAACGCGCCGTTTCCGATCTACCCACACCAGCAGATTCAGTTCCTGATGCTGTACTTGAAAGTCTTGCGCCTACAGCTGTTCCACCTATTGTCGAAGCTCCAGAATCCGATATGCGCGACGAAGTCTCACCACTTACCCAAGTACCTGAAGCTATACCGCAGTCTACATTGCCAGCTTCGGATGAAAAGGAAGGACCGGCAAAGGAAGAACCTTCGATCTCGGCGCCAGAGGCTTCCGCGCCCAGTCCAGAGCCGAAAGTTGAAAGTGTTGATGATATGAACCTCAATTTTGATGCGCCTCGCCGTGATCTACCTCCATCATCTCCCAACGTTGCGCCACCTTCTGTTGATATGGACGTTTCTCCACTACAGAAAGTACCTGGAGAACCTGTCACAAAATCTGCGTCTGCCAATCTCGAATCCAATGACGTCGAGATGACGGATGCGCCTGCGCCTGCACCTGCACAACCTCAAGTTACCAAGGTTGCTCGCGAAAGAGAGGATGACGGAGAAGAGGAGCCACTTGCCAAGCGCACCAAGACCGAGGAGAGCGAGGAACATAAAGCATCTTCAAATCTGGGAACCCCAGCTGTTACACAGAATGGAGTGACTACGAATGGCACTTCATCTAATGGCAACACCGCACGTCCGATTACTCAGCATGAGACCAAAGAAATTGTCAAGATTATCAAAAATGTCATCAAGACCGCCGCTGGAAAGAATTTTAGATCTCCCGTCGCAATACTTTGGCCTGGGTTCGCCGAGGCTTATGCCCAGAAGGTTGAGAATGAAATTGACTTGGGTACCATGGAGAAGAAAATCAAGACTGGTGAATACCCTTCAATCCAAGCTATCAAGGATGACGCTGTGCTCCTTTACGAGAATGCTGTTGCTTTCAATGGTCTTGACAATCCCATTACAGTCGCTGCCAATGATGTAAAGACATCCATCATTTCAAAGTTGGGAAGTCTTCCACCTGAGCCACCAGCCCACGTTGCCAAGGCGCAGGTAAAAAAACCCAAGAGACCAACACCATCTCTCGATGCTGCTCCTCGGGTTCCTGTCGCTAGAAGACCGTCTCGTGGATCTACTGGTGCTGCTGTACCAATGAGTGCTCCAGCTCCTACTTTTGCTCTAGACCCAGTCACCAGCACACCATTAATTCGTCGTGATTCAACAAAGGACGGTAGGCCAAAGCGTGAAATTCATCCACCCAAGAACAAGGACTTGCCTTATTCTTCAGTGAGGCCCAAGAGCAAGAAATATTCCGTCGAGCTCAAGTGGTGCGAAGAGACATTAAATGAGATGAAGAAGTCAAAATACTTGCTTTTTCTCCAGTGCCTTCCTGACCCCCGTTGATCCTGTCGCCTTGCAAATCCCCAACTACTTTACTGTTATCAAATCGCCCATGGACATCTCTACCGTTTCCGAAAAACTCCACAATGGCGTGTATTCGAGGGCGAAGGAATTTGAGCAGGATGTGAAGCTTATCTTCCAGAATTGTTACAAATTCAATCCCGAAGGAAATCCGGTTCGTATTATGGGCCAACAGTTCGAAGAGGTATTCAACGGGCTATTGGCTAAAAAGGATCGATGGATCGCCGATCATCAACCGGTTGCTATGACACCAGATAGAGATGACGACACTGAGGAAGAAGAGGAGAGCGAGGATGAGCCAGAGCCTGTTCTAGAAGTAACACAGGGTGCTGCCACAGCTAGACTTATTGTGGAACAAACCAAGCTCATCGATATGCTTTCGAAACCTGAGGCTCCCGATGCCATTGATCTGCAGAGAAAGGTCCTGGCTCTAGTTCAAGAGGCCGCTGATAAAGAGAAAGAAAAGCAAGCAGCAGTTCCGAAGAAACCCACCAAGAAATCGAGACCTTCTAAGCCATCAAAGAAAGCTGCGCCAACCAAAAAGTCTACTGCTGGGCCAACAAAGAAGTCTGGAGGAGTTCGAAGAGACCGATATATGGGAACTGTGGAGAAGGAGATAATCGCTGCAGGAATTGGATTGCTACCTGATCAGATCTCTACTGAAATGATGGAGTTAATCAAATTAGATCAACCAGGAATGGTGGTGAGTAAACTTTCATGCATTTGACGATGTTCGATGACCTAATGATATTATTCAGATCGAGGAAGACGGTACTATGGAACTGGAAATCGAGTCGATCACACCACAATTACTCTGGAAGATTTACGATGCCATCCATGAACATCTCCCACAGATTGAGGCTAACGTTAGAGCATCACTTCAAGATAAGAAGGAAGAGCCTCGTGTTGCTCAAAAACCTGCCCAAAAGAAGAAGAACAAGCCCATGTCGAAAGTTGAACAAGAACGAAAGATCGCCCTGCTCAAAGAAAAGGTTCAAGATTTCAGCAGAGGGGCTGGGTCCACTTCTCAAGAACCCATTGAGAGCGTTGAGCAACATACACAAGAGGAATCAAGTGGCGATGAGTCATCAGATTCTGAAGAAGAGTAATCTTGTCTACATTGACTCCACCCCGGACTGCCAAAACAACAGCTCGCATTTCACTATCAGACACTGGGAATTTTGCGCCAACTTTAACAGAAAACAATCTCTCAACTTGTACATTACCTTTCTTCCCGCACACTTACGAGCATGTTGTACAATACAATACTTTCAACAATTCATCGACGTTCCATTTGATACTATACCTCTCAATTATTGACTTACATTTCTTGATCCTTGCAAGTTTCAAGAACTTGGTATTTGAGATGGCTAAACAGTTGATGGGAATCAGTCAATGGGTTTCAATTTTTAAGCAGATGCTTCATGCATTTTCAAAACATTATTGACATGAGGGACGGGGGTTAATGAGGAGATGAGATGGAGGGGCGGGGGATGATGGTTGAATTTTCTTTTTACACGTGCTACTTCCGTACGGGTTGATAGTGAACCTTGATCGCAATCATTGATCATCTTACTCTTTTATTTTGGTAGGAGGACTTTGATTTAGTTAGCTGCTTACTTACATCTCGCACGTCTTACTAGTTCTTGCGGCGATGGGATGACCAGGTGTGGGGGTGCCTAATTGGGAGGGGATGAGATGATTGGGACGAGGTGTATGATATCGGTGGTAGTGTGAATGATTATTTTTGCGGGTGGGCAAGCAAGAACAATCAAAGGTGGATTGTTTTTGATGAATGATCAAAATGGTATGAGAAAGCAAAAGTTTCATCTAATCAGATGAATGATGGAGAGAGAAACAGCGTAAGCAATTGATTCAGCGATATCAACGATAGGAAAATGGATTAGGGATTCATACATCTCTATTTGAACTCACAATGATATGAGATGCATAGGTATTATGATATCAATCAACCTCAATGAAACATCATATGATGATTAATGAGTGAAGATGCGAATATAACGTGAATGTAAATGTGAATATGATCGGCCTTGATTGAGCTCTGAGTTTTGTTTTATTGTCCTATTATATGTATATACCTACATCTCATCTCATCTCATCTCATATATACGCTACAAACTCTTTATATAATTTCCAATCGCAAAAAAGGGGGTATAGGATGAAAACCTGGAAATTACGATTTATATGATTTGGTAGAAGAAGATGATTGATGCCTTAAGGAGGATATGAGATCGGCATTACCTCGGCCCTAGAATTGATAAGCGCACGCACGCGCGTCAACAGGCAGGCATCTGTGATTCCAAGGAATGTAGGTTGCATGCGATACCTTTCGATGAATTATACGGACTTGCAATTGAATATAAGGCTGAGAGTGAAGTTGGGGTTCTTGATATCGATTAATTGTAAGCAAGGGGGTCTTATTGCGGGTTTTTAATTAGGGGGTTGGGAGGTGGTTTTGGTTTTGAGTGTGGAGTTTATTTGGGAGTTGTGGTGTAGTGTGGTGTGGGTGTGGTTATTTCATTGGGGGTTGGGACGTGGGACGGCTTACTTGCTATTGGTCTTGGTTTCGATTGATGCGATACGATACGAGACGATACAGACCGATATTGATATCGATTTTTGTATACGAGCAAACCGTCTCGCTCGATAAGTTAGCCTAGTTGGTTGCTTGGATTTTTTGGGGACGGGACCTTGGTGTGGGTTTTGTGTTGTGTTGTGTTGATTTGGGGGTGAAATACTGGCATGATATTCGGTTGATATCTAAGATTATTGCTTCGTCTGCAATATTGGAATTTTTCTTTTGATTTCGTCGTTATGATGCCGCGGGATGGGTTGGCGGTGGCTCATGGTCATGAGTCATCGACTCGAGCTCATGATTCGCCAACACCCACTCTTCGCAGAAATAGTAAACCTCCCTCATGTGAACCTTGTAGGGTGGGAAAATTGGCTTGTGGTCATGAACGGCCATATTGTGGGAGGTGTGTTAGGAGGGGCTTGGAGGATAGATGTTGGTATCATCCTGCGCCTATGAGTCGGGGGAAAGGTGTACGTGGGAAAGGTGATAATATGAAGGGGAGTGGTGGTGGTGCGGAGAAGGGGCAAAGGGATGAGGATGGGGGGGAGGAGAGGGAGGGTAGGGTTGGAAAACGGAGAAGGGTGAGTGGTAAGATTATTGGGGGAACGGGCTTGGACGGATTGGCTGATGCGGCTATTATGAGAGATGGAGAGAGAGAAGAAGGAAGAATAGGAGAAGAAATGAATAATCAGAATCCAAGTACTACCGATTCTACATCCTTACGGGATACCTCACTAGTCGGTATTGGAACTTCGACCAAAAGCCAATCAGGAACTCAAAATCCTACCGTTTTTCCCGCAACCAAACCACCCACAACCTCAGTCTATCGTTCATCCCGGGGCTGTAGCTCTCCCCATCCCCGTCGTGAACAAAACAAACACACATGCCCCAACGTACAAAATTCAACATCCGGGATTCCAACGGTGCATAATAATTGGAGCGGAGCAATCTATCCGAGAAGTAGGAGATATTGGGGTCCTACTAGTTTCGGGGCTGTATTTAGGGATGGGGGAAGTGGGGGTGCTGATGAATGGGATGTTGAATCTTCGGGTGATATATCGAAATATGGGCTGGTCGGAATGAGATTGAGGGGTGAGAAGGTGACTGGCAAGGATGATCTGGGGGGTATGTTGGATATTGGGGAGGAGGGGAGGAAAAACCCTAGCTCTTGGCCTTTTGGTCAGCCGCTTGTAAGTTTTTTCTTAGTTTTGGTTTTCTTTGATTACTTCGTGTCTGAACAAGGAGTATCTGGGAAGGGAGAGTATCACCTTTCTGGATCAAGCAGTTGCCGTCTTATGAACCTTCATTCTCAATTTTGTGGCTAGGATCGGAATTTTATGAAATTATTAAAGATAATCAAGTGGCTATTACAGATGATTTGGTCTATGTTCATTTGGGATTTCCATTCTTTTTGCTTTATTCGACGGATCTTGAATTCTTCAGCTCTCCACCTGCCACTAGTAACAAGTACACGCATGCCATTTCTCTTTTTCAGTCGTTTGCATATGCTGTAATTACATAGTTTTATGGTTGACAGCAATATGATGGGCTGTATCACCATATTAGGGGGTAGCTCACGTCAAATTCTCGCTATCTTTGATCTATTTGTTTCATCACGTCTCTGGATATTTTATTTAATTTTTGAAATCTACGGAATCATTTCATTTGTTAACTTCACTAAAGCTAGGAAGAAATCGACCGACTTCCTATACAGTTAGATGTGAGGTGATTACTAGAGCACTTTGGAATATGCCATCCCTTTCAAGCTGTAATCGACTTCTGGAACGTTATCATGATCTCGTTGAATTTTCAATCATGCCTGAATTCATGATCCAATATCTGGTTACGAGTATCTACAACACATTCGGCTCAGTTTTAGCCGAACCCCGAAGTAGAGAAAAGTTCATTCCTTTCGTCGAAACATTACTTAAAAATGAAGAAAATCCGTTGCCGCCATCTCCAGATGATGCTATTGCATGGCTTGACACTTTTAGTGGATCGAATATTCGATTTGAAGTCATCGGGCTCCTCTTTTGCTTTATAGGAAGAGCCTATCAGAGTTTGGCAGATGGAGATCCATTGTTTCAGAAAGAGGAAAATCATGGGAGGAATCGACGACAGACCAGTTGGAGAATGAATGAATGTGCAGATGTTATGGGGAAAATGTGTGGTTGTACGGATACAGTCAATGAGATTGTGGTTGCGTTTCGCGTGGCCATTTTTGTTTTAGAGAGCTCAGTGGTCGGAGATGAGTGTATGTTTTTTTTCACATCCTGTTCTAGAGCTTTGTTCTTGACGTTACCCCCCCCCCCCCCCCCCCCCCCCCCCCTTGTGACCCCCCCCCCCCCCCCCCCCCCCCCCCCCCCCCTTGTGTTGAATACATATTAATGAAAGTCTTCAATGAAAAGGCTATGGAAATCTTAACCGCCATGGAAACATGATCACATCAGCCTGCGCGATTGGACTTCACAGACTTCCACACCTTCCTCCGCATCTCTTAACTACTGCCGCCGAATATAAGCGTAGAGTCTTTGCCACCGTCTATGCGATGGACAAATGTTCATCTGCTCTCAACGGTACTCCACCTGGTATATCTCGTCTCTACTGTCGACTTCAAATGCCATCAGATCTCTCAGAAACAGAACTCTTTCTCCCTCGGACAGAAATGCAACAGGCGATCGCTAATTGCGACGAACAAGGATGGAACAAGAAAGGGGAGATTTATTGTGGCACTTACTATAGAGTTAGTTTACAAAACTACATGGTCAAAGAGGAGATCTTGGAGGGAGCATTGGGAGTCGATGTGCAAGTTGGTAGGGAACGTATCGATTCCTTACTCGCTCGAGCATCCTCCCTTTCTCAAAGTCGTCCACCGCAATTTCAATTCCACCTAGCATCTACGGGCAGATTGCTTATTGTGCAGCTTAGTATACGTTTGGAAACGTTACAAAATATTTTTCTCCTGCATCGTCTAGCACTTGCAAATCATCTAGAGGGAAACTATAATCAAGGCCTACTCGATACAGCTATGGAGATGCTGGAAAAGGTTATCATGATGTGGGAGAAACGTGATGCATTAGTTGGGTTCGAATTTTGTTTCGATTGGTTCGTAACGAATTATGGGACTCCTGCAGCGGGAGTCATTTGTGTTGAATTACTTAAACTTATATCGAGAAACTCCGAAAAGACAAGGATGGACAACGAGAAGGTGGGAATTGAGAGAGGTGAAAGGCAGACGAGAGATTTTCGAAAAGTGTGGCCATACAGAAATTAACACTTTTTGCGGCATTTTTGGACTGGGTTCGGCAGACGGATGGGAATTATGCGTTGTTGAAAAGGGTTAGGGGGGTGGTGGGAAGGGTATTGAAGTGGGTTCTTGATGGTGGGGAGATGAATAGAGAAGTTGAAAAGGGGAAGGAACAAGAGAAACATCATTCTCAGGAAGACCAATCGGTTGGCAGTCAGGGCACAATTAACCCAACACTCATAGGCATAGATGGTCCTACGAATGCAACTAGGAACACGGGAATGATCCATCAAGCCCCTCAAGCTTGGAACAATATGGATATCAATTTTGGAGCGCCTTTCTCGCATCCTTCGCAGACGGAACAAATAGATTTAGATGGTGGTTTTTCGGCAAGTTTGGATTTCAATATGGGGATGGAGTCGTTGGAGGGGATTGGGGTGGAGGAGATGTGGGGACAGGTTGATTGGCTGAATGCGGGGGATTGGATGGGTGGATCGGGAGTTGGGGGTGTTGGGAATGGGTCGGCGGGCTTTGGTTTTGGGTTTTGAGGGGGATGAGATGTGGTTGGGGCTGGGGTTGGCGGGGCTCAGTAGATGGTAGATGGTAGATGGGGGTCCTAGGTGAGTATGTGGTGTTTTAACTCAATAACGTATCTCTATATGGTAGCGTACTTATACACACTTTGCTTAACATCTCCCAGAAAAGATTATACCCACACTGTCCATTTCTTGGTAACTCATTCTCATCATACTGTATTTCAACCTTAACCAACCACATATATCTGTTCCAGACTACATGTCAATACTGTGCAGGAAACAAATCCTGCTAACTGTCCATCAAAACGCACAATGATAGTACCCAAAGCAGTTATCATACAAATCAAACCATGGCGGAGAGGAGCTTTGATATCGAAATTGGTGTTGGATCATTTGTTGTAGACGATTCATTGCAAGGGAAGAGGAAGGAAGTTTTGTTTTTCTTTCACTTAGAGGTTGGGATGGGGGTTGGGGATGGAAATTAATGGGTGCGGATTGATAGTTTGGTGTTATGGGATGATTGGTATTCGGATTCACTTGAGTAGCTAGCTATAGGCTCGGGGTCATTTGATTTTGTTGATATGGTGTAGAGAGAATGAATTGGGATACGGTGATTAGTTGACCAGTGGTTGACTAGTTGACTAGTTAACTAGTTGACTAGTTGACTAGTTAATGATTCACTATGGCGAATACAGGAATCTTCAATTTATATTAAGCGATATGTCTTTTTACACCAAAATTCATTTATATCACTTAAATAATTATAGCCATACAGATTATTTTGTTAATGGGAAGTCTATAAAATATCAAATATTTTATGTAAAATATATAAAAAACTAGATTTTTCATTTCCAAAGCTTTGATTTGCAAAACAATATACGTTTTAAAATAAAGAATATTAATTATTTAGTTTCATGGCAAAAGTTGAGTTAAAATATAATTTATTACTTTTTTAATTTGATATTTTTATATTGTAAAAATAGTTGAAAAAAGATCTATAGATTTTTATAGTTATTTGACCTTAAAACACTTAGGCAAGCCTCTTTAAAAGATAAAAAATTATATTTAGAATTGTTACAATTTACCAAAATACGTGGGTTTTAAGGTAAAAGTGGGGAAAGCAAATATAAGTTGCCTAGTACGGTATATACATGCTGCTGTATAGCTACTCTCGCATCTGATATACGGCTAAGTTCTCAAATATCTACCTTATTTAAGGGAAACTTGTTCTGCGGATGTTAATTCGGTTTCCTGTGCAAAAACAAATCCTCCTTCGTTTGTCAAGAGGATTTTCATACCTGAAGACAAGGTTCACTGGTGGCTCTCAAATTATAGACCTCAAGGTTGCTTTATTCATCAACATCATTCAACTGTCTTTGCCATGAACTTGCACCCAACCGTCTAATAAATCTATTCGGGGCATTGGATCGACTGAAGAGTTCCTCCCATCAACAATATGCCTACTTTTACCAAATTTCCGGAACTGCCATCTGAACTTCGACAACTAATATGGATGTTCGCATCATTTAATCGTCGCACCATACCAATCGCAGTCAAGCGTTTACATAGTCTCAAACCCTCAACCACTGGAGAATGGCAAGACTACCCTCTATACAGATTCCGCAGCGATATCCCTATACCCGCTCTCTTCAGCGTCTGTAAAGTATCCCGCTCAGAGGCAAGGAAGCACTTCAAAAGAGCCCTCGGATCCAAAAATACTTTCCGGTACTTCTCTATTACCCACTTACCCCGCTTCTACACAAACTCCGCATGCGATACCATCTGTCCCGTTGGTCCCTACTCTTCCTCTAATCAGGAAAGACTTTTGGAAGGGATGCATCGTTCCCAACTCCAGCACATCGCCTTTGACGACTCACATTTAGACATCAACTTCTCCCCAACAGGTTAACCACTCACCATACGTTCATGGATACAAGGAATCATAAATCCCCCTCACCCACTCACGTCCTTAACTCTATTCGTAGGACCCTATCGCAGCATTCCATACCGCGCCGGATCCAGAACATCTCTTCCTGATCCTAATTTTAACCCTCCAGATTGGAACTCACTGTCCTCATATCAACAATGCACTCTCTGTGTCGCGATCTCGAGATTCATCCGCATGATCACAATATTGCGCCGTGTTATCCCGCAGCAGATTATCCACGATGATCTGCAGGAAGCTAATGGTCTTCCCAGAGAGCTGCGTATGTTTTCTGAATTGCCGGGTATCAGATTATGTGGATCGCCGGAATCTTTGAAGAAGTGGTCGCCTCCAAGCTTGGTGTTTTTGGTGCGGAATATACCAGCTCGGGCGAGGGGTCTTTTGAATTCGGGATTGTTGTCGGCGTATGGTTGTGATAGTCGTGATTGTAGGGCGTGTTGGGGATTAGGAGGTTTTATGGTGTAGTTTAACCGTGGCTTTTTGCGTAGTTTCGATGCGAGGATTATATCTGGATCAGAGGGAGTGTCGGCTTTCATCCAATGGTCTCACTGGGTTCGCTGCTTCCTAACATTTGGATGGCGGTCTGATTATTGGGTGACTGTTCAGGATCGCAAGTCAAAACAAGGATGGGGAGGATATGAGGTAGATAACTAGACTAATATGAACTCATATAACGCCATAGCTTCTATATCCCAAATCTCATGATTCCCTATCATCATTTTCTTAATTGGGGAAACGTGACCCAGGCTCCTTACAAACACACGGCCATATAAACTCAAATCTCAAGCCAAAGTTGATGATCTCTAATATCTTTATTCAAAGTTCTAAACATGAAAATTTTCAATCTTTGAACATAATGGTAATATCATACTTGTGGAATTTATGAATCGTCAGTTTCCCTGAGCATTATATTCATATGAATTGGTGATTTTGATGGGGATTTGGACTGGGTTATGAGTAGATGCTTGAAATATGTTTCACAGGCTTGCTATTTGTTTCGCATTCTAATTAGATCACTTTTACTATGTGTATCTGATGGTCCTCGGTTTGTGTCGAAGAAATTTCTGGTGATGAGAAGATAGAACATGGTGTTCTGAAACACGCGCTGATTTTGAATGGATTGGTTGTTGTTATTACAGCCCTACTTCCTATGGAGAGTGTTTAGGTCCCTTCTATTACAGAACTAGAGACAGTGAAAAGCTCACTTGGGTGGAAATATGAATGGATATCGAGGATTGCTGAAAAATACTCGCGCGTGTTGCTTACAGATATTACGATGGGATGGCACTCTTCCATAATAATGCCCCCCAACTTAACCCGCAATACGCATCATACGGTTGTAATTTTACTCTCATGTATCTATACTAGCAATGCTCCTGTTTGTTCACTCTAGGGGGCGTGTGAAGGTCAGTCAGGATGCAGCAATACCTGAAGCCCTGATACCGGGATCAATAAAATGTTTTCACTGAGACAATCTCTTGGTAAATACATCTAGTATCCTAAAGTTGAGTAATGTTCTGGAAGAGCTAATATTTTTTTTTATCTCTAGGTCTGTAGACTACTTCCAAAATTATTCTCGCTTTCAAAGCAAGCAAGTCTCAATCTTGGTATACAGAATCTACACTTGCAAAAATACCTTGCATTTGGCATCAATCCTTCCTTTAATATCATAACTAGACACTCCAATCTGCGTTACAGCTAGCATTATAACTTGATCAAATTCATCGGCTATATATTGCATAAATCAGCAAGTGATGTCGTCTTCAGCTTCTGGCCCTCAATCTACTCCATCTCCTATAACTACTACCTCAACACCAAGCTCAAATTCGATGACAGCTACGCCTCAAACAATAATCATGTCATTATCAGGTTAGCCAATTACTTCTTCAGGAAAAGATACCAGTACAATAACATGGAACCCAATAGGAGGAGTTGCAGACGTTGCATGTGCAATGGTTGCAATATGGCCTTTTCACAATCACAAAAAGAATCACGATGAGCTGTCAAGAGTGGAAGGCAAATGGCTCATCTAAAATATCGAAAGACTCAAGTGATCAATGTATGAATCATGGAAAAAGAATGGTATTACCCCTGAGGTTGGTGGGGATATGATGGTGGGGGCGGATAGTACATTGTAAGGGGGGATCCGGTTAGGTTGGGGGATGATATCATGATTCTGGAAAAGCTTTCAGATGATATGCACACCGTTTCCACTGAATATGCTATGCCTTGATTCAAAATGAGAAGAAAAGAATACAGTTCGTAATGTATTATGGCCATAATCTACGACATAGAAGAAATTGAGGCCTGCAAATGAAGTCCAAGTGTTCAGCAGAGATCCATTTCATTTTAATTTTTATTCTATCAAATGCAAACGGCAGTCATATATGAGAGCGGATCACTTAGCATGATACGTGTGGGTGATGGCCCCCAACCAGAGAGTTCGTGTGGAATGCCTTTCATGTTTTGGGAAGTCTTTGGGTTTCGATTGTGGCGAGTTAGACTGCAACACCAATTTATGCAACTGGAAATTGGAGCATCCGATGAACTCGAAATACAACGGTATCCGCTGAATTTCAACACAGATCATTTTGTTCTACTGTTCGAGATTTTCTTGGGTCAGAATAGCCACAATGGCTTCTAACTGCTTCTTCTGTTACAATGTCAGTGTAGGTCTAGAAAGAGGGCTACGCAAGTAAGATGTCTCGTTGCCCACTCTAATCTGACACGTAAAACTTAAGAGTAGTATGAGAACTACCCGCTAGCAAAACAAATTAGTCCCTTCCCTATACAAATTATATACAGACCATACCAACGTGTGTATTAGTTCTCGCATCAGCCGACAAAAATCATCTTCACCAATGAAGTCTTAGGTCGATATTAGCCCGGTTTTAGTGGCACCAAGATTCGAGTTTTTCGATGGAGATCTCTACAAGAAAGGGATTTTTAAATGCTCTTCAGGTCACAGTGGCTCAGGTTCTGGTCCATCATGATAGCCTTAACCAACGCGTCTAAGAATGAACAAACATTGGAGACTCTGAGTTAAAAGCTTCTGGAGTCAAAGTTTGTGGGCAAAAATTTATGGAATGAACTAATCGAGCGGTCTACGCTTGGGGATAGTCAACGAGTAATGTGCCATTTCATTTACTTAGTTGAAGCAAACGACGAAGTCTTTTCAGTTGCTCGCATATCACATCAACATTCAGCAGAGTTTGTGATCTGCATGCATATAATATTATGCCGACAAAAATAGCAATCTTCACTTTGGCGTCTTTATTAAATTGAAATTACCCGGTCAATACTTGTAGGTGGAACTTCCTTCAACATTTCATAATCAAGCCAACGTTCCATCTTGTATATCGAACATCCTCTTCGCCTATCAATATTCGTTTCCATCCTAGCTCCCTCAGTCGAGAAAAGTCTCATCATGGGCTTCCAGTCCAAGTCAGCCTCCCTATTGTTTTAACTTTAACTACTACAACTACCATAGAAATATTACAACAAAACGCTCGCCAGAGTATACCACGCAGTCTATATTACGCATAATGCAGCTTCGCATCATGATTAGCAATGAATTGATCTTGACACGATATTACAAAAGCTGGGGGCTGAGGATATTGTAGTAGCACCAGCGACTCAGACTTTCACTATCTCCTCTGTGCTCACTATCTCAGGTACATCAGACTACCAATATCTCTAGATCTTCTGCGGAAGAAAAAAACTAATCTTTGGGCAGACTAAACTCATACTACTGAGTGTTACATCTTCTATACTTATCAACATCCGATTCCAGTCAAAAGTGCTGCAACTTTCATACCATTTTCGCACGGTATATCTTCTACCTCAGCGTCCTATCACCCCATCCATCTTAGCTGCGTCGCCCTATCATCCACGATCTCGAACTCCATCAAGCAGGACTCCACGACTTCATCAGCCAGCTGCAATCAACGACACAATAGTCCCTTCAAGAAATCGTACTCGGGGGCACTCTTGGTGGCTTCGGCATCACTTTCTTCATAGTTGTATTTCATCTCCCTTCGCCATAGGTTGGATAACTCTTACATCTACAGTTCGCACTAAAATCAAGATGAAAACCTGCGAGGGGGCGAGCGACTCAGACTTGTTTCTCACTCAGCGGGAAGCGAGGAGATATAGGCCTCGGAATCTGCTGATTGCTTCATGGGTTGGTTGGGTGCTGAGGTATGTCTTTGGTATACGGACGAATAATGGTTATATGTTCTGGGACTATTGTAGATCGTCTTAGATTCTTTCATGAAAAATGCGTACTGAGTCTTCTGGCTATTGTCTTCATCATTTCATCAGGTGAAAGAGAAGTTCTATAATCCTATCGAAAAACCTAGCTAACAACATGCTGCGAGTTTGGGCTAGCAGAGTTTTTCTAATTATTAGCAATGTGAGAGGTTAAATGCGACGGAAAAGGTTATTTATAGGAGATAAATCTGCACCTCTAGAGCAGTTTTTTAACGGAATATATCTTTGTTTTACTCTTCTAGACTCCATATAATCGTGGTACAATGAAAACTGGAGGTTCACAGTCTAGGTTGTTGAACTTTACCACAACTTCAATCGTCGAAATAGTAAGCTCAAGCTATATTCCCAACATCCCAAACAATTCGCCCCAGCCAGCTTATTAATTTAAACAAACTAATACGGATCGATTGCCAATGGTTAACCTAGGGCTTTCATTTGTAGTACGTGCTTGTAAATAGAGTGTTCGTAAGTCGTTCTTAGGAAACGATGGTGATTGTCGCTTTGGGTGACAAAATTTTTGCAAACTTTTTGCTGGAGGACCCTTTTTTTAAACGGAAAAGTGTCTCTTGAAGGTTGTCGGCCTAGTATTCCTTCTAAAGGAGATCCTCTTGGTTGTTGAAATCTAGTTGAAGCGGCTGTTGTAACTTGAATTTTCAATTGGCAGCGGTACTAAGAAAGTGTCCAATCTCCCAAATATATTGAGTGGGGTAGTATCATTTTTTTTATACAATTGAGTCGATCAAACTAAATTAACAATGTAAGACAATGAATGCAGAAAATCTATAATTCCCAAGGAAATATCCCTTCAACACTCACTTATTCCAAAACTTTCGAATCTAAATTAGACGGTGGTATATCAAGTTTGCGACGGCTGATTTAAAGCACAATGTAATTAATGTATACTTCAAAAAGCTAAACCAAACATAATTACTATCACCCTCATCCTTCCTTTCAAACCCAAGAGATTCTCATTAGACAGAAATGGTTGTACACAAACTTCAAAATCCACTTTTTTTGTTTCATAGCCCTGAGTCTCGTGAAACAGTGAGTGTCTTGTATAGAGCCATATCGTCACAATCTTCGTCATAAAGATGCGAAGAACCAGTTCTCCTTTTTGAAACAGTATTAATTTTCTCTTGACCACTGTTTGGCTTACTATGCATCTCTTGTTACTTGCCCAGAGATGTGGCCTTTGTCGATAATGGTTGGTCTCAAAATTTTGTGGGATGGCGCTTGGACGGGGTGGGTAGATTATGTTTTGTAGCTATATAAGCAATCTTCCGGGTGCATGTAGTAGATATATAGTTACAGATGCTTGAGGAAAGATCTGTTTTTTTGTACACCTATAATTTGGTAATTCACCTATGTCTCATATATAGTAGAACTTCTGAATCATATAGGTATTTTTCTGCGATCTTAATTCCCTTTTAGGATTCAATCACTTCCAACAGTAAATGCAAGCCTGGTCAGAGACTTCGCCCTCTTGACCAAGAATCCCATTTGAATATTTCACTCTCTCTCCGGGTATAAACTTAAATATCCTTAGACTAATCAGTGCCATTATTCATTTCAAGGAAAGCCGTAAAATTAGCATATCATGAGCATTCCGAATATCAGCAATTCTGTATTCTCATCTAAAGTATGGAAATTTGACCTAAATTCGAATAACATTCTAGAAATTGTTGCGAAGCGTATACGCGTCTATTTTCATAACCTCATAGAGTTTTGGACCATTTGATACCTATAGTCCTGTTAATCATGGTTGAGCTTTATTTCTGCCATTCAATGAATTTCAAAGAATTGGTGCGTATACGTAATGCATTTCTTTCCTGATAATATTTCTTTTCCACAAGGTTCTTTCTCCAAGTCATCTTCAGTAAATTTTTTTGTTGGTCAGTTTGAAAATGAAGGCAGATAATGTTTATTTACTATTCCATAGATGCCGACCGAAGTCACCAACATAGTCACCTTTACGTAATCGATGGTTTTTTAACCAGCAAAAAATTTAATAGGCGGTTCAGATGGTGACATTCTATGATCCTATACCTAGACGCGTCGGTGCCCAAATTACACACAACCGCTCTTTCGACAATCCCTAACACTCAACCCCATCGTCCCCTCACTCTAACATGGAAAGCCCTACCACGCTCGCAGACAAACGGCTGTTCTCTCAGTGATCTAATTATAATTTGTCACACTGCGACAGATCCCTAAACAAAAGAATCACCAGTTCCTATACAATAGCTAGTGGCTAGATTGGGCTTATTGCTATACGACTACAGTAGCGCAAGCGGAGTAGCGAAAGTCCTTCGTATCGGATACACTTGCAGGTGAAGAACCCGATGCGCTTCACGACATTGAATTTGGAACAATCAAAACCTTGCGAGTACCGGTTGAAATAACAGCACAGCCAGTTTTTATCGATAAGCTAGCATATATAACGCTAGAATTTTTAGCTCACAATCTCACCTGGACATGGTAGATTCATAGAAAATGGCTAAAGCTCAACAAATATGATTCTTTGCTTTCGGAAATAAGTGCTTATGTTACGCTGAAATGGGGGCTTCTGGCGGGATCGGCGCAAAGTGACGGATTACCCAAAGTTCTGGTTTACATAGTGGTCTGATGGCTGAAAAGGGGTGAAAATACTGTTGGGCGAGCAAATAGGATTTTTGAAGGAGAAAGACCGACGGCTTTGATTCAGGATGTTTGCGAACCGTGCAGACTACCCGAATATTGCGGGCTTCCGGCCATTCCAGAGGGAACAAGGAGTCCTTTTCAGGTCTCTTTAACCTTCGACTGGAGAAAGTGGTTGTGAGTTAGAAGCAAGAATCCCCAAGATTGAACTATTCACTCTGCTCTCCGCCATAAAGTCTTCAAATATCCTTAGACTGAATCAGTGCTCAATTATTCATTTCAAGGGAAAGCCTGTTTCCAAATTAAGCATTGGTATGAGCATGCCTAAATATGGGCAGCAGATTCTGTAGATTCTCATCTAAAGTATGGAAATTTGACCTCAAGGTTCGAGATGGGAAGCATGTCTACGAAATTGTTGCTGAAGCTAATAGCGCTATATTTTCACTACCCTCATAGAGAACTTTGGACGCATTTGATACCCTATTAGTCCTGTTAATCGATGGTTGAGCTGTATTCTTCTGCCATTCAATGAATTTCAAGAACTCTGAAAGCTGTGATAAGTGAAACCGCGGTTTCTTTCCTGATAATATTCTTCTTTTAGCCACAAGGTTCTCTCTCAAGTCATCTTCAGTATTTTTGCAAAAGTCAGTTCTCCAAATAATGAGGCAGATAATTGTTTATTTAGCTAATTACCATAGATGCCGACCGAAGTCACCAACATAGTCACCTTTACTAATGTCCGGATGGTTTTTTAACCAGCAAAACAAATTGGTTACATTGGTGTCAGATGGTGGCACATCTATGATACCTATTTACTCTAGACGCGTCGGTGTGCCAAATTACACAAACCGCTCTTTCGACAATCTTCCTAACACTCACAACCATCGTGCCATCCTCCGCTCTAACATGGAAGAGCCCTAGCTCAAGTGTTCTAGCATCGACACACACGGCTGTTGCTCTTCAGTTCGATTGCTAGTTATAATTCTGTTCAGGCGACTGCCGACAGATCCGTGGAAACAAAGAATCATTTGAGTTCTGCTATTAGTCAATATGCTAGTGGGCGCTAGATTGAGTATTGGCTATACGACTACCATAGCGCTAAGTAGGAGTACGGCGATAAGTCCTTCGTATGAGGAAGACACTTAGAGGTGAAGACACGATGGTGACAGACTATACCACTCCGTAACCATCCCCTGAACCACGGAACAACTGACTCGAAATACAACTTATGAATCTATCGGAGCGACAGCAACAGAATTCCATTTTTGAAAGGCGAACTAAGATTAGCATCAGTCAATTGAGCGAGCTGGCTACCTTGACAGACGGTGTTTTCTCAAACTGCATCACACAATCTCACCTCGGAACAATAAATAGACCGTTCAAACGAAGAAATTGCTAAGCAACAACAACTATACACAGTCCATATGCTTTCGCCGCTGGCTGAATGCTTATGTTAGTCGCTGGAATGGTCGCGGCTTATTTTGTGCGATGCGTCGTCGCCGCAAAGCAAAGAACTTTCCGCCACTTACCCAACATGTCTCCCTGGTTTAAGTTCATTCGGTGGTCTGATGTCTGAATGGGTCGTGAAAATACTGTTGGGGAGCAAAATAGGATTATTGAAGGAGTTCAAAGGATTCCGACGAATGAATATCAGAGTAGGTTTGCGAGAAGCAGAGATACCCGAAGGGATGCGGAGTTACCTGGCTCAACTCCAGAGATTGAACAAGGAGTAAATTTGCAGCGGCTCTTTGGAAAGAATGGGAGATCTGGAGAAAAGTTGGTTGTGAGTTAGGAGGAGGAAGTTACCACTTCCATAAAATCGTTACGATACATGAGACAATGTCCTGGCAATAAATCCCTAGAATTAATTTACGGGTGCTTGAGTGAGGAATCAAGCTTTGGCATATACAGAGGTTGTTAAAATTTACACATTTACTTTCAATTCTCTTCTTTAATCTATTGGTCGAGAGCTGTGTAGATGCTCAAGGTTGGGAGGAAGGAAGGATTAGCTTGAGGGTTATTCTAAGAAATTCGCCCTAATTTTCAGAAAGATCTTGATCTAGCTGCGTGCCTTGAGTGGTTTAGTAATCACTATGCCTTTAGTGCCTTCTTTTCCACTCACTTAACATAGCCCGAGTAACAATGGGAGATAGGTATAGAAAATAGTGCGCCAATCCAAGTAATGCTTGTACATCCCCCCCCCCCCACTTGAGGCACTTGGGATGGTATTAGATTTAAAGGGAATAAACTTGAGATCTAATTTGTAGTTTCTGTCTTTTCGGTAGTAAGCCGAAAGTAAACAATGAAGACTCACTTTGAAATGGCACAGGTTTGACAAGCTTTATCTCTTGTTGCAAGGGAACACTTAATTTGGCAATACTCGCTAGGTCAGTGCAGTATGAGGTGCATTTCAAGCCAGGTAAGGAAGTCAAAATCATAGATTGATCACGTATATTGCGGAATTAATCGCGCTGAGCTACCTACAGACGAAAGTGTATGTGGTCTAATCTAGACTTCACGACATACGATCAGACAAAATTAGCAAAGAGATAGCCTCTCACTGACCAGTTGCCGACCACTGTGATCCTGCATCTTCCTTGCTGCTGGGGGAAGAGTTTGCTCGCGATGGATTGTACAAGTCAAAAATGCTGTCTATACCACACTAGAAGAAGCCTTTATCTAGAAGGATCCTTCGATATTCACTGACACCGTGGATGTACTGAAGCATCTCAAATCGGTCCCTATCTCTCTGTCAATCCAAAAATTCGGAACTTCGGAATAATCGATTCAAAATCCATAAAACATGTGAATGTATTAACTTAATGATTCGACGTACATCTCTGGTCGCATGCCATAATGAATCTCCCTAATCATCATTTATAGTAGACAGGAGATAATCTTTCTCAAACTCAACCACCGCCCCCAGTTATCTGAGACTGGGCGATCAGTGGGCTCTTATTGATTCCACGTGCGAAGAGCAAATTCTCGACAGTAACAGAGTCTCGGAGCCAGTGGTAGAGGCTGGCTTATCATATTCCATCCTTCATAGCCTCTCAAATCTGGAAATACAAATGAGACCTTTATCATTGAGTCTCTTAGAAGGTTTCCTACATAATTTTATTTCCTTTATTTTTATTTTGCCTTTTGCCATTCCGCGTTTAGTTTAGTTATTAAGTTGTTTTCCTTGCGGCTATACTCTGGAATAATAAAAAGACCTACCTCGGGCCTATAGTAACAATCGAGAACGTAGAAATGTTCATCCTGGCTTGTTGTAGCTGAAGTTTTGCTACAGTAGACCGTCAGCAAAGAGCGTAGTTGCTTTTACTTTTCTGGAAATGTTCTTTCATACAGTACAGGTAATATGAAGGACCTCAATACAAATATAGGATGAGTCATTCACAATTAAATTTCACTTAGTGGGTGTGATATAAGCCATGAACTAAAGAGTATTAGGTGTTATGCATTTCAATCGTGGAATTCCCCCAAGTGGTTGCAATTGGAAGCGATGATGATCCTTTGCCTTACTCCTAATCTATGTTGGGATATCATATAGATTTAAGTATCACACATGGATGAACAAAATTATGAAAATAATAGCTAGTATTTAATTGGGGCGTGTCAGGATATATCACTCCGATTTCATCATTTTCCATTCTCTCCTGAATAATTCGGGTCTAAGATACAGATTGAATTTGTCTGTATCTGTATAAGAGATGACTAAACGAATTAATACAACTCATCATAGGTGTACGGCAAACATCAACTGAAAGAGGATAAGTAATTTTCATCGCGCGCGAGACTATTAAGGAACATCGACATGGAATCTTGAGAGTGCGGCATGCTCACAGTTCCGGGGTATATCATGCCAGTTGGGTGAGAATATGAATTCTATCTGATGCTCATCATTTCTCAAGGTAATTGTTGGTGTCAAACCTAACTGGGTGGCATAGGATTGGTCACGAACTATCCATGATCAACTTTTAGGTTGAGCTTGAGTTGTCTGTGAGAATTCTATTTCGTGAACAGGAACTTAGTCGGTAGGTCTCTTGGTAGTCGCTTGGTATCTTTCAGAGCTGGTATACATTTGAAAATGACTTCTTCATCTTCACAGATGTCGTTACCTTCGCTTATATATCAAGCCAAAAAGGAGAATCAGATCACATGATAATATACATCACATGATCATGTGTCCCGTCCTCCGGATCATCTCCCGACCGAGATTGCAGATGCAACCTCATACAATCCAATCATTTCAACGAGGCCAAATACCAGCTCATGACTGCATTTATATTAAGCCACGATAAAATGTTCCAATAGGGCAAGATTCTACTGTCCAAGCGCAATGCGAACCCATCCAGCTTGAAAGTTTATATATCTCTAGATCGATCTACGTATATCTCAATACGAACAAACAAGTCTGAGCGTATCTGTTTCTGAGTCTCATTGCAAGAAGGTGGAGAAATTTATATTTAAGAAGCCATTATACCCACGCCATAATGTACTCTATCTTATGTGAATTAGAATTGACAGGCCTAGGAAGGAATCCTCGCTGGCGTTTGGTGGTGACGAGACACGACGAAACAATTTTTCGTATTTTGTTCGCAATATTAGTAGTAATTGGTATTTTGTTTATAATCGGGAAGCTTTGAGAATTTGGACTTACCGATTGGCAATAACTTGTGTGAGTAAATTGGTGAAGCAGGGGAATAATCTCAGGATGCGGTCATTCGTAATGGACTCATCAACCTCGTCGCGAATCAGTCGGTGCTTCTCCATATTATTGTCTTTTTTTCATCTGGTTTCTTATTGAACAGTATTTTCTATGATTTCATCTCTTCTCACCATTCAAAATATTAATCCAAAGTTCCACCAGTCCAGCGATATAACTTCCGCGGTGCCAAATTACAAGATGCATCACAGGCCACAATCACTTCAACTTCTGCTGAAATTTCCGCTACACTTCTTACAGTTGTTCAACTTTCCCCTCCCATAGTTATCAATGGCACAACCAATACAATTTCAACTTGCCGTACCATCCTCACGGAGAACAACTTCTCTCAAAGTTTTGGAAAACCGTTTGTTAGCAACTACATACCACCAGCCTGCACAGCAAGTTTCAACAAAGTCCTAACAAGTCTCAAATTAAAGTCCAAATGCAAGCATTTTGATCGTCTAGCTATCATGTATCTCGGGAATAACGAAGTATTTCGAACATCGACCGCGGAGCCGACACGAAGCGGTATTGAATGGGAATACGAGAAAGATATGTCAACGTATATGGCATTATGGCAAACAAAACAAAAGCTGATATTCGACTTGTCTAATCAGACAACTGCTAACCTGGCCGGTACATACAATACTACTTTGACAGCCACATACCTGACTGTTCCAGATAGTAGATACACAAACAACAAATTCTGATCCTGGTCCAGCCGATATGATCATTCCCATTTCTTCTCGAATGGGGATCAATGCCTCCTTCTCATCTGCTTTCAATGTTCCAACAGCTATTGCCACAATCACTATCTCCTTTCCCCGTCATGCTGCCCGTGCTATTTTCTCCCTCTCATCTACCGGTCAAGGCAATGAAGAATTCTGGTGGTCAAACTTCATCCAATCCGACATTCTAACCTTTGGCCCCGGTGCTAATGCCTTTGGGTATTCTCCATTTCGAAAAGTGCAAGTTCTTATTGATGGGCAAATTGCCGATGTGCAATGGCCTTTCCCCATTATATTTACAGGGGGTGTCGCTCCTGGATTATGGAGTCCAGTCGTGGAAATCGATGCATTTGATTTTGAGGAATATGAGATAGATATCACACCTTGGTTGCCGAGGTTACGTGATGGGAATATGCATGCATTTAGTATCAAAGTTGTTGGGCTGGAAGACAATGGAAAAAATTGGACCATATTGTCAGAGATTACAGGTTCCAGCTGGGTAGTAACAGGAAATGTTTTTGCGTGTGGTTAGATAATGAGGGTAGTATTAAGACTGGAAGTGATATGAGTATTGAGAATAAGCCTCCTACCATTGCAGTATATCAATCCTCAACGACAAACCCAACGGGGGCAAACAAAACATTGACGTATATGATCTCTGTACAGAGAACTCTTACGATTTCGTCCGCAGTCAAAACTCAAAGTGAGAGCCAGTCCATCACTTGGACTCAGAGTCTCTCACATACAGATCAGGGGCAGTTCCTCTACTTTGGAAATGCTCAGATAAACCAAATCTCAACAAGTGGAACAGATACTCCAACCGGGCTAGTCTCTTACTCAAACAAATACTCATATCCCCTTTTTGCCAACACGACAGCCACCAATACACCCGATGGAAACGTAAGATTCCTTGACAACATCCGCCGTTCCAAAAACATTATCATAACAGGAACGTCTGTCTTCCCATCTCCACTGGAAGCTTTCGCCACATATACAAAGAGTTCCGCATTGGTCTTGGGGGCGGTTGACAGCGCGTTGACTACCACAAAAAACGGCACAGCGACGTTGTTCCAATCTCCGAGTCAAGGAGTTTCGACTTCGTTCGGAACTACATCACAAGAGATGAGATTGGGAGTGGTAAGTAGAGATGGTGCGATGGGGATGCAGCCGGATACGGAATTGTATTATAGGAGTATTGCGGCGGTCAATGGGACGGTAGAGAATGATGTTCAAAGCTTAGTTGGTGAGCATTTCGAGACATAGGAAAGTCATTTCATTCACAGATTGAAGAATGGCGGTTAGCAGAAGCTTAAGGTGCATTTTGATGGAATTCCATAACATGAGTAATGCTAATTTTCAGAATTTGACCAATCATTTGTTCAATGTTGCAAGGCACATAATTATACCAATAATAGTACTTCCTTCTAGTATAGTTGGGCGTTCGTTCCCTTATATAATTATACTTCATCGATATATGTGAAGTTCCATTACCTGTTTTGATTGCGGAGCAACACTTGCAGGTTGCAGGTACCCATGATTCAGGTGCCTACTTTTGGGTTTTACGTTCTACGAGTGCATCTAACTTTCACGACGAAGATCACTGGTGGATTGATCCGGCGCTGATTGATTATTGCTCATTCTTGGATGAGGCTGCGTTGCGGTGTTGTCTTTTGGATATGCATCGCGGCTAACGTGGAGATGAACATATTTTTTGGAAGACGGATTATTAGATAGAGAAAGAGAAAGCTCATTCATCTGATGGGCGACTACAAACGAGAATAAAACTCTAGGTTTGGATAAATGATGAAGCCATTACTGTATCCTGAAGAGCTGAACACATAAAGAACTATGGTGAACATTACTGGAAGCACTAATCTAGCTGTTAAGCATTGTAAAAAAACGCAATTTCAGATCAAGAAATTATAATAATATAGAAGTAGAGGTATATTGTAGGGATGAAGCGATATTTCATATATGATATAGGGTTAGATAGCTAGAAAAATGTACAGCAAATGATTAGATCTTACTCCGTGCTATAAATTCCCTTATGGATAATGATATTCAGCAACTCCATCCATAAATAGATAGTCCATCAGCAACGGAACATGGTATTCCAAGCAATAAACCCCATTTCAAAACCCTAACACTTAATACTTAACATCGAATCTCAGCCGCCCAAATCTCTCCCTCAAGAACCTTTGGAGAGTTCCCTCATCCACACAATATCCCGCGACAATAATAGATTTCTCGGCCCATCTCTTGCATTCATCATCTTGATCTGCACTATAGAGATCTATTGCATGGTTGAAGGATTTAGTTGCTAGCCATTCGAGTTCTTGGGTTGGGTAAGGAATGTCGGTCTATTTTAGATCAGGGGTTAGCTAGTATTTTATGAAGAGAACGGATAGATCCTCGGATGTTTAGAAAAGAAGACGACTGTGGCTTGAATAGTAATGAGAAAATAATGGGAATGGGCAAGAATCAACATACCTCTGCAGCATCAGCAGCAAGTATGCAGACTTGATCAATAAGTTCCTCAGCAATTTTATCATCATTGCCCATCGCAGCCTGAAGCAAACATCTCATATATTTTGATAACTTAATAGTATCAAATTCTTCCATTTCCCAGGTTACATTCGTGATTTTCTTTAGCGTCATAATCAGAACTATGACATCGTGGCAGGCATGTTAGCAAATTTGATCTCTATCCATCTGGTACACTAGAAAAAAGGAGAAAGTAGTGAGAAAATATGGCACAAACCTGGAGTAGGAGCTTCACAACTCAAAATACAATCAGCCATCAACTCATAAACCTTTATACTCTTACATATTCCCGCTTTCAGAACGATCTCTCCCAGACCATCCCAATCTTTCAATCTACAAGCGGCCTCGAAGTCAAATACCAGCAGAATCGACAATTTTTGCAACAGATCTTCAGTAGGTTCCTCTTCTAATCTCTCGAGTTTCTTTTGTAGAAGATGATCAAAACTAGTAACATGTTTTCTTGAATTGAGATAAGATTGTAACTGTATCTCTACATTTTCTTCTGCTCTCGCAATCGAAATGTAGGTTGTGGCTGCGCAGAAGTTACAGAACATTTTTCGGAGTGTAACGTCGTCATGAGCATCTTGACCGATATCTTGAGGGTGGCAGTCAATAAATCCGATACAGCAGGCTAGCATCCTAATGGATTGTTGTGCTTCCCAGACTGACAGGTGTTTTAAGGATAGATTGTATGAGTTTTTGGAGAACCATTCGAGTTCTAGGATTGTCCAAAGTTCACGATCTTGAGCTTTCTGTACAGCGTGTAGAGCTATGATAGTTAGCACATGCTTTTTGTGTAAGTGGGAATTTTAATTATCCGTAAAATTATTTACCTCCTTCAAAAAGTCTACACAACTTCTCTGTATTCTCTCCGGCTTTATTGACAGAAGTTTCTTCGCTCTCAATGACACCAACAAGCAGAATAATGATTGTCCTAATAATTGAAGGAAGTCGTACACTCTCCTGCGCACTATATCCGCATTTGTCTAACACCATCCAGAGGGCATCCAAGACATTGGTCTTATTTCCGGCTTTCTGGGCATCAAGAACGCAAGCAAAGAGTAATGTTGGGTCTTCGGAGCATGAGGTGACCTTTTCAAGACACTCTGCCGCTAGTTCAACATCTCCACTTCTGATAGCTATCTTGTACATAAGAAATTGTGTTAATGGTTCTTCTCTTGCTGCATCAGACATAGAGACAAAGACATCGCGAGCACAGTCGACGTCATCTCGGCCAAGAGCGCATAGAAGAAGCTTCCTATAACTTTGTAAGAATGAAGATATATCTACGAGATGAAAGAATAATAAACCGTGCTATCTTAGCCATATTGGCTTCCCCTGGTGTTAAAAACAACTTATGCATAGCAAGACGACACCATTTCTCAGCTGTTTCATACTTTCGTAGGCCATATGATGCCTCTATCCTTTTCCAGAGTAACTATGTTTAATTAGCATTTCATGCATCCATACAATGGTTGGGGAATCACACACTGTATGTGCAGCCATAGTTGCCTCGACACCAATAGACTTCTCGACATTCTCCGCAATGATGCTAAGAAATCCTTCTGTGGCGGCAAACAACTCATCAGTTTCTCTTCCACTTACAGTCATCCAAATCCTTGTCAAGAGAGTCTTCTCTAGCCATTCCATCATAACTGCTAATTCCTTAATTCGTAATCTGATCATATCATCCAGTACCGTGCATGCTTTACTCGGCGCCTTTTCATTGAGTTTCCTGACGTGAAACATGAATAATCTTAGATTCCTTGGATTAATAACCAAAATCCGAGTCATCTTATTGAGAATAGCACTATACGCCAACCCGTCAAACGTTTCATCGGGAAGCTCTGTTAACAGATCCAGTTTCAGTAAAAAGACAACCAGTTTGTCCCCTAATTCCGCTTCGAGAAGACCGACTAAATCTCGTGCTTGTTGAATTGATTCGGTTGTTTTCTCATGTAAGAGTGCTTTTACAAGAGTTTCAATGATGGAAATCCGTAGCTCGGTAGCATCTACACTCAATTTGTCTAGCTCATCGCCATTCAAAACTTCGTAGGCACGCTCTAACCATTTCACGGCCAGGGTATGCTGCTCTTTCTCAAGTAATGCCTTACCCATTTCATATAAGGTGTCCGAGAGACTTTCGGTAGTGGCATGGTCGAAGATATTTTTGGACGCCTGGGATTTATTGAACATGTGTTCAGCAAGTTGCATATCGTCTTGTCGCCATGCCTACGAGATGAATTAGTATGTATCCAAATGGAAGCGTTTTGATCTTACTAATAAGGTTCTAAGAACGAAATACTCAGCAGTATATCTGGCGCAGGTTGCCTTTTCTTCCAGTATACCATATGACTCGTATGCATGAAGTAGTGTTTCACTATAAGCTGCGAGTTTTTCTAACACTTTGACAGCATAATCAGTCTTTTGTTCATCTACCCGACACATAATGGTTAGTGTTCTGTTCTTAAACTTTAGGATCATTTCGGGGGCACATGTATGAGATGATTACATACTTAAACAATCCCTCCCAGTCTTAATTCCCACCTTCATCAACCTGAACAGATTTCCCTTCGCTTTGTCCCTTTTATCATTGCTCTTGTCCCTCGAGCTCATGTGTGAGTAGGTGGCAGAATTATCACACTCATTCGCACAATCCAGCACCATAAAAGCGAACATCCTAACCATGACCAACACATCCTTGAGTTCTTTTCTCTTCTCCCAACATTTTAAGGTCGCTCCATCATCATCTATTTCCTGAGCATCCTTTTCAGGTAAACTCCTCTTTAATCTCGTCCCAACATTCCAAATATCCGTCGCCTTCTCATCCAGTTCCTGCGCTTTATCCCTCGCACTCACATTTAACTTGGTCGGAAACGTTGCGATATTATTTTCCAGATCCTTGAACGTTCCATTTCTGTTAACCGTCGCGAACGCGAAGTTGAATGCTTCCCGACTGAGAGTTGCATCTAGAGAAGTAAGATCATTCTCGAGTGTATGTGCGAATACTGCAACTCGGAAAGTGAAGTGTGTTAGAAGTGAAACTTGACAGAAGGCAAGCAAGGGCAAGCAGAGGCATTTCAAGATAGAAGCTGAGGGACACAGTGAACAAAACCCACACCAAACTCACCAAGTAAACTCCTCAATCTTTTATCTTTCACATCAGTACGATTACCATTTCCACCCCCATCCCCATCCACAAATCCCTTCCCATTCAACTTCCTACCATCACCTCTCGAAGCCCGGCCATGTAGTAACTGTCGTGCAACACCAGCCCGCGTATCCTGGGCCATCGTACGCCCTCCCCAACTTTTATTTCTCGTTCTCGTCTCCTCTTCTCTTTTTCGTCCTCACTTTTCTTCGTCTCTCTTCTCAAGTTTCTCAAATGTCACTCTGGGAAATGAAGACGAAAAGGAGAAAGTTGCTCCTTTCTACGAAAGGCTATTACTTGGATCAAAGCTGAAATCGACGTAACACAATCTCACTACCTTACTTGGTTAAATAATGATGGGTATTCGTCTCAAGATGTAAATTTATAATTGTAGATAAAAGGGTTTTTATTCAAGCCGCTACTTGGCAGCATGCTTTTCTGTCGTTCAAATATTTATGATATGAAAATTGATGCAAATATTGAGAGGTGAAAGCTTTTGATGCTCTGCAAAATTTACAAATTTAAAGAAGCCCAATGTTACCCGACACTCTCACTCCAAAAACTCCCCCCTCCCCATCCATCGCCCGCCCGCCCATCCATCCATCCATCCATTCATGGAATTTCATTCTCAATCCTATTCCATTTCATATCCATTCCATCTATTGACAGAATAATTCCATTGCCTTTGTCCAGAATTGCAAATTAATCACACGTATGTACGTACTCATCTAATAAAGGGCAGAAAAGATTGGCTTTTCTTGGTTTTCGGTCTTTCATTCTTGCCTCCTGAGGTCTGGATTATCACCTCTTGGTGGGATCTTGAGGTAAGAAGTTTCCAACGATCAGAGAAGGGCTATTCAGAATAATTGTTAGCTATTGGCCTCAAGAATGCTTTCCATCCAATCTGCTCTTTCATCCCCTCCTTACTATCAAATCCTCTTGGAGAGATGAGAAAAATAACTCACATCTTATGATCATCCCTCCGAACATTAAACGAAACAGAACATTTGATCACCGGATCCTTACTCTTGTCATCTGGATTCCTTAATGAACAGCTCGTCAAAAGGGCTTTTTGAGTCATATCAAAAGCTATCGTCCCAAATTTCTCCCAATAATTGACTAGAGAGTCTTCAGTCAGGATTTCGTGGATTGCTATTTTTCCCTATTCGTATTTCAGCCATTAG
This sequence comes from Monilinia laxa, assembly GCA_009299455.1. Classification (NCBI taxonomy): domain Eukaryota; kingdom Fungi; phylum Ascomycota; class Leotiomycetes; order Helotiales; family Sclerotiniaceae; genus Monilinia; species Monilinia laxa. Next base: position 155,659 of record VIGI01000025.1, read on the forward strand.
AAGAGTTCGGAAGATGGAAAAGCCACAATTGCAGCTTCCTCTGGATTTGTCGATGCCAAGAGGATCTGAGTGCGAGTGTGGATGAGGATGAAATAAAAAGACAACTTACATCTCGTAATTTCTCAATAGGAACATGTATCAACTCCGCCATCTCCTTGTTTCCCCTAAATATCTCTCCAGTTCTCCTCCAACAACAAGCGGGAATCGCCATACTCGCGAAAACTCGATCATATTCCATCAGACTCCTTTCGAACCACATCTCCACATAGATAAGTTGAATATCAGTCAAAGTCTGCACCTTTTCCCTAAACTTTGGTCTGAACCGATCAAGCTGCCGGAGTATTTTTTGCTTCGAGCTCGGTTGCATATGACCATCCATGTAAGCCGAAAGTCTCGCATACCCCTTCACATAATTGAAAGGCTTCAACATTCCGGCGTCGTACTTTGCTCTTAACAGTAATTGCATTCTAACTTCGGGGGGTTCGTTACCAGTGGGGTCGGCTGCTTGAAGGTAGTACTCGCGTGCTTTATCAATTGGTATGACGCTCGCTGGTCTCGAAATCGAGTTTCCCCCTGGATTTAGACCTCCTGGTGGACCACTACCTGAAGCTTGTTGCCCCCCTGATGTGAGCGTGTTGGAATTACCTCCTGATAACATTGAACCAGTTTGATCAGCATAAAAATTTGAAGTATCTTCTGTACTTAGAGCTCCGTCGTCCATAAGACTATTATTGAGGAAATCGTTCAAGAGATTGTACTCGTTGGTGACTTCCGGTGCGTTGAACATGTACGATGGATGGTAGTTATGCATATCTTGAAATTGATTTTGCGACCCAAGCCAGTCATTGGGATATCCAAGAACTATAACGAAAAAGGATTATTAAGTGCCCAATATTTCAGAGTAATCTCGGAGACATATGAAGAAAACTAGGAGAATATAAAAGCATCATACATTGATTGTTGCTGCTGCTACTCAGAGCATTCGCTTGTATCCCAGAGACCGGTGTAGGTTGAACCAGCTGAAGAGGGACACCGCGGGATATTTCTGGTGCTCCAAGACTCAGTTTGTTTTCTTGAACTTGATCTTGACCTTGATGTTGCTGTTGTTGTTCCGCGGTAACAAACGAGTTACTTAGACTATTGTCTAGCGAGTTTTGGAGCTTAAGATCTGGCGGTGCCCCTCCCAACTCTTCCGCCGGTCCTGCTGTAGCGTTGTTGTTGTGGTGATGCTGCTGCTGACTCTTCGCGCCTGCTTTCTTCGTGGTCGACTCCGGTTCGCGGGGCTCATCATGACAAAGATGCCCAATTCCACGCTTTGTGCACCTCGCGCAAGGTCGTACTAAATCGCATGTCATGTGCTGCTCAGGGACAAGACCGAATTAGCTGTTGACCACTGGCATCTCAATGTCACGCATAACGGTATGCAAACACCCGTCCCAGCCCCCTTGTAGCATGACCCAATCGAGTACTCACAGATCGCCGACAGTATACACAAGCTGCAGAAGACGTTCCACAATTAGCCAATGTTTCAGATCATGTAACTCAAACTTGGAAGTCCTTTCTTCCCTTGGGAAACTTCTGCATACCATGATTTACTTTACGCCTCTTCTTCGGGCTCTTGTTTGCGCCAGAAGCTGCAGATGATGCTGGTGGCTTTGCATCCTGCCCATTGTTGGCTCCATTTTGTTCCATGGCATCAGAGCCTAAGTTTCATAGGGTTCCATTGGATTGCGACGTTGCGCTGGTCGTTATTGTGAAGGGTGGGCAAGGCTTTTGAGTTCGTTATTGAAATTTGCGAATTGGATGGATCTTTAAGCTTGGTTAGCCCAATTCTCTACTCATGTCACAAAAACAAAATATACCTTGTACTAATCGATTACTTAAGTAATCAAGTACTCCTTTGAATTGTTGATTGGATTGTGTGTTGCAAGAATTTAGTTTTTGAAGATATTGATTTGACGTGTAGAACGCATGGGCGACGGCAGCTACTGCAAATTTCATCGTGAAGCGAGGTTGATCAAGGGTGGTCTAGGCCTAGTAGATACTTTGGTACAAGGAACAATGAATTGTCAATCATTATTATTAATACATATGTCAAAGATGAATGAGGTAGGTATTTTGGGTATCTAATACAATAATCATAAAACCCAGTACGTAGCCATATAACAAAGAACGATTCTTGTGAAATATCCTTTCCAAACTTAAACATGTAATCCCACTTTCCTTGCACCAAAGCCTTCATGTATCGATAAACGTTCGGAAAAAGACTTCAACCCAGAACAACATCATTGTATTGTTCAAGATTAAGATGATTGAAGAGAGCAGCTTGCACAGAAGCTTTACTCTTAGCCATCGCTTCAGTAATTCCTTCGACCTGTCGCAAATTGCCCTTAATACTGCCCACGTGACCATCAATACTTTTGACAATGCCTTCAAGATCCTGGTATTTTGAGGTCTGAGGAAGATATTAGTTATGTAAGAGAGTTGGGAACAATTGACACTTACATTAAGAGTTACCGAAGGAGTGACTGCCTTTTCGCCAATACCAACATTGTCATTGAATTCTTTCTGAGAGCCATCAACCTTGAATTGAAGCAATGGATGAGCTTTTCGAGCGGCTTGCCTTTTACTACTAGCCTCGGCCTTTGCATTTGACTTCAATTCCGCGAGATACTTCTCTTCATTCTCAAGTAAGATCTCCTCTTTCCTCAATTCGGCCTCCAAAAGATCGTTTGAATGCAGAACAGGTGTAAGCTGGGCTTCTAAAGCTCGATTGTAGTCGAGTATCTTCTCAAAATCGAAATCATCCTCTGGATTGATCCTTGTACCTTTAGGAAATGGCATACCCTTCCGGACCCTATTCAAGAGTCGACGTCCTATCATCTGTATAGCTGTACTGGCCTGGGTCTTCTTTCGTCCATCATGGATTTGTAAGACAACTGGTCTTTGCACATCGATCAATAGTTCTGAAATCTTATCCAAACATCCCGGTGGTAACGATTCCCATTTCGTATTGATAGTCTCAAGAGATACACGACGAGTGACAGCAGCTAGATGTTGATATGAAGGCGGTTCTGGCTTTTCCACCTCGGTCCGATTATCTTGTGAATCGTCCATACGAGGACGTTTAGATTGTTTCTGTGGTTGTTGTTCATCTGGATGTGGTTTCTTCCGTTTCTTTGTAGGTTCCGAGCTATTTGAGGGTTCAGACTGTTTAGCTTTGGCTTGTGGTTCGATAGTCTGTGATACGTCCGATATTCTGACATGCTTCTTCAGCCTCGATGGCTGCTTCTGGGATGATTCCTTGCTATTCTGTGAACCTTTATACGTTGTACGACCTGGTGCCGAACTTTCAGGCTCTGCCTGATGGCGCTTTTGTGATCGTGAAGACTCGCCCTTTTCTGGCTCACTGCGATTCTCGTTGTTTTTCTTCTTTTGATTGGTTGTAGTTCCCAAAGTCCCCGATGCAGCTCTTCCACGTCTCTTTTCCTCAACCCTCGTATCCTGCGCCTTCAATCCGCCTTTGCTTCGACTTTCAACTGCCGGTGCCCCTTTTGTTGATTTTCCATCTTCTCTTGAATTATTGACAACCCCAACCGTAGGTTTGCCCCTCTTCTTTGGAGCCAGAGCACTAACAGCCGTTACTGTCTCTGCCTCAATAATGTTCCCACCACCATTCAACATCCCTCTCTTATGGCTTGCTGCTTCCCTTCCTCTCCTCATTCCATTTTCGTCTTTACTTTTAGCGTCAGTCTTGACATTCCCCTCTACATTCCCCTCTCCCTCGTCGTTCTTCCTGTTTTGTTTCGCATTCGCAGAAGCCAAAGATAAAGAAGGCTTTCCACATTTTTCCTTCTCACTCGCCTTCGGTGTGCCCATACCAGCAGGAACCCAGGGCCTCGCCTTCCTTTTCATATGACCACCACCCGTTATACTTGTATCTGATTTCGAACTCTGGCTTTGCGATCGTGCTATCTCACCATCTCCATTTCCATTTCCATCCCCAATATCCCGCACCTCCCACCAATTCGACGGTCGCGATCTCCTGCGCTTTAGCTCCTCTGCCATAGTTATCGTTTCCTTAAAATGTTGTTATCGTGCGAATATCGTAGTTGTCATGACCTTCAATTTCCCATCGCAGCATATCCCCTCCAACCCGTGATCTCCAACCAATCAACGCCCTTCTTCAAGAGCACTAAAGGTATTGTTGCACGTCTGTCAGTGCTCTCAGCCTTAGAATTTTTTGAAAAGATACAAATCTTAGGACATATATCGAAACTTCTCAACCGTGCGATATCGAAAAAATGATTCCAAGGAGTTTGAGAGACAATTGCGTTGTCCTGGTTTCGGGGCGTTTGGAATTGAACTTGGGCAAAATCGCGCTCTGGCGCGAAATCACGTACATGAAAGCGCACAGACTATTTGTGCAGCCTCGGCATATGTTGGAAGGATCTTGACCTTGTTGAACGCGCCGGTGTGTGAATGAAGTATGATTGATTGTTCACCCAAATGATGAAATACTCTATATCTTGGTATCGTAGATATATCATGTCAATCAACAGGATCACCACTCTCCAGCATCAGTTCTTCCATTCCCCTAAAAATATCACTGGAAGCATCTATAGTTCAAGCATCACCGATTGCACATCGAATGCACTGTTCAAGACAGCGAGATATTTGAAAGGCCATTTTAATTCATTTCCTATCCATAACTCCATACAAATGCTATTTTATTCACTCATTACCTACCTATATACCTTTCCTCGTCATATATTTCCACTCAAACAACACCTATCCTATCTCCTCCCATGACCGTTTCCCCTCCCTCTTCCACTCGAACTTTTACTAACCCTTCCACCACCTCCACCACCAGACCCACCATGTCTCTTCTCCTCACCCAGACCTCTTCTCCCACTATTAAATCCACCTCTGCCACCACCCCTTCCACCACCTCTACCTCTATCCCCACCTCTTCCTCTTCCTCTACTATCTCTATCCCTATCTCCACCAATACTCTTCTTCACAACCTTAACCTCATCCTCATCAACATCCATCTCATCGTCGTCATCCTGACCCTTTCTATTACTAAACTTAAGTCTACCACCCCTACCCTTCTTTGGCGCATCTCTTCCCTTCAATGCATGTACATAAGCACCCACGCCACCGTCTTCTTCTGCCGGGGTATCGATAACCATTTGATCATCATTATCACTGTCATTACCTCCTAGCAACAACTTACCATCCAAGTCCATCTTTGCTTTGGTCCTTGTGATGGCGCGAGCTTTCAAGGGCTTGGTAGATGAGATGCTACCTAGTGCTTTGCGATCAAGCAAATCGAGTGGTTCATCGTCGTCTTCAACAATGTATGTATTTCCACCCGCAGCCTTCTTGCCGCCCTTCTTTCTCGATTTTCCGAGAACTTCATCATCCGAGACATCAGAACCAGAAGACTCAGAATCACTTCCGTGCAGAGCTTCATCATATTCATTCTCGAACCTGTTTCTTCTCTTTCCACCAGTTTCTTCTTCATCACTATCCTCACCAGCTTCCTTAGCTGCATCCTTGTTTCTCTTTCTTCTTTCACGAGTCTTGCGAATATTGGTGATGAGCTTTTTGTCTTCTTCCGGGCACCATTTATTAACAATTTCAACACCAAAACGACGAATCATACGCTCGAGAATGTGCTTAACCTTTGCCTTAAAATGAGCTTTATGCTCATGACTCCAAACCATAAGATTAGGAATGAGAGTTTCGAGACGAGGAAGCACAAGAGCAGAAGGTAAGGAAATGATGCAAACTTTTACAAAACCAAGGACGCTGCGAACCATTTCGCGGTTGTTGGATGTGAGGTAGACATCCATAGTTTTGAAGACTTCGACCATGGTTTCGGTAGATAGGGATTCGCGGAAATGGTAGAGGATGCGGGTTACGGCAGTGATAGAGGCAGATATCATGTGTGGTGTGCTACCACCGAGACCGGCACTAACCATGGTAAAGTATTCTTCGAGAGTGGCGGGTACCGGTGGTGCATTATCTGGCATGTGGGATACTTTGCTGTTATCGATCATGGCACCAGTTGATGAAGCAATCTTCTCTCCCATCAAGATGAGAAGATCGAAAGCCGTTGTTCTAGCACGCTCATTTGTTTCCTTACATGAAATGACAACCTCAGCAATGACTTCTGGGATGAAGTGAAGAGAGTCCGCAGGGAGGAAGGGAATAAGAACGGAGATCGCAGAAAGACGATCACGCTTTGCTGGTGTGGATACTTTCTCGGAACTGTTCAAAAGAAGCTGTTGGAGATCAGCGCTGCGCTCTTGCAATGCTGCTTTGCCTGTCTCCGATTCAGCAAGTCGAGGAATAAGCTTGTAAGCCTTCTTTTGAAGTTGGGGGTCATCATCTTTAACAATTATGAGAGCCGCCATATTGAAGAGAGTACTGAAACTATCTCTTGGCAAGTAAATAGATATCGTAATAACCAGGTCCATGAGAGTGTGGCTCATAGGTGGCATTTTGTTGGCAGCATTTTGTTGCCTTTGTCTTTGCTTATCTGCTTGCGTTTGAGCACCAGCTTCGGCAAGCGATGTTCCTAATTGTCGACTGACTTCATCGAATGTCTCCATAAGCTTCTCGGTAGGAGTTATGCTAAGATATGCGTTGATACATTGCAAGATAAAACCTCTGTATTGCGGCAAGGTCTGACTGTAGACGTTGAATAAAACAGCAAGCATATTGGTTGAGAAACCAGCTAAATGGTCAAGATTCTTTTGAGCAGCTGCTTTCGAGACTCGGCTTTGAAGGAGCATATCTTCTTCTCCTTCAATGGAAATGATAGCCTGGTTAGATTGCACCAAAGTTTGTAGACCTCTGCATACATCTGAACGCAAATCAACCTGTGTGTATAGAATATCTGCAAGCATTTCTGCGAACTTTTGGTCAAACGCCTCGGTAAGATCCAAGGGAAGATCACAATAACCAGGAAGAATAGCCCAGATCTGCTTAACAATGGTCTCGAAAATCTTGATATCCATCGTCTTTTCAGCAGCTCCATGCTGCATTACTCGCTGGAACATGAATTCGCTCAATGGCACGAGTTCGGTTCGGAAATGTTGAAGGTTTGTGTTGCTAACATAGTCGCGTAGAATGGGTAACATCCAAGCTCGTCCAGGTAGTCCAGCCTTTGGCTTAGCGAGGTTGAGGGGTAAGATGCTCAGAACTCTTTCTGGTCCCATAGCTCGAATAGCTTTTCCGAGAATTTCATCTGCCTCCTTCTTACCAGCAAAAGACTCGCTACCTCTGAGCTCGCCAACTGCTCGTACAACGTCAGACAAGATTGGGTCAGCTCTCCATCTCAAAGCGTCAAACATGGTACCCATAACATTGAATGTCTCCATCCATGCAGCTTGATATTTGAGACTCAACAATTCAATGGCGCACTTTGCCAACTTCTCGAGGACCTTCTCATCAAAAATCGAAGGCTCCACAATAACCGATTCTGGAACACAATTTGCCATTAAAGAAATCAAACATTCCGATGAAGATACTCGAATATTGTGCGATGAAGAGGACATGAATCCAGAGATCATTGTGAAAAGTTCAGGTAACTTAGCAAAAGTCTCTTCTGGCTCAAGTTGCGCAGAAACATCATAACCACGCGACAACACAGCAATCCAAGGTGGAAGAAGTTGAGAGTCGTTTTGAGAAGGTCTCAATTCAGAGATGACTTCTAAAAGTCGTGGTAACTTCGATGTCGCAGTCTCATTTGCCATACCCTCAAATATCATCTCAAAGACTTCAAATGATGTCATGGCCAAATATTCATTGCTCGATTTCGAAATATTCAATAAAACCTCACACAATGCCTCGATCTTCTTACTTGGCCATCCCCCAGACGCTCCTGCAACAGTCTTGACTAATTGCAAAGCGTGAATCAAAGCCGGTTCATGTTCTGCCGTTGCGCTTGCTTTTCTCTGTTTCCTGGCTTGATGCGATTGAGCCGCTAGATCACTTAAACTTCTCAAAGCAGTTTCCGCACACATGTCGGCCGCGGGATGATCGAGGGAAGGACTTGGCGGAGGATTCTTCAAAACTTTTGCAAGTGCTTCTTGCGCACGCTTTCTAATCTTAGGTCGGTGATCCACGGCCAAATTCAATAATCCAGCAATCGCCCTTCTTGGTCCAATTTCTGTTACTGCAAGTTCCCATGCCGAGGAATCTTGTGCGACTAATAATGATTCGAGGCATCCTATCGAAGGCCTGAGGAGAGGAGCATCTGCTTCTGGTAATATGAGGGCGGGGGCGAGATTTGTGAGAATTTGTGAGAACTTCGAGCGGAGAAGTGGTTGAGGGGTAAAAGGTGTGATGATGTCGAGTAAGTATACCACAGACGTGGTTAAATCTTTATTAACTTCTCCATTTTGAGGTATCGATTGCCTTAAGAGGGCCAATAATGCCGCAAAATATCCAGTCGGGGTAGCTTCTGTTCTTTGATCTTTAAGGGTATCTTCAACGGCAGACAATACAATTGCAGTCTACATTTTGACATGTCAGTAGACTTTACAACTAGATACAGAGACATTCCATAGTTGAGAAACCGTTTCACATACCTGACGTTGATTTTGAAGCTTCGGCGAGCGTATCTTGTCGAGCTTCTCTTGTAAAGACATTGTAAAGACTTCTGAATTGCTCTTTGCGCCTTTCCGTCAATGAATTTTCACAAACGCTTCAGATAAAAAAAAAGTTTCTGATAACCGATAGTGAACAAACCATACATGCAAAGGTCCCCGTAGCTAGCGAGTATGCATTGATCGATAAGCTCCACTTCCAGTCTTCCACCTAGCTCCAGCTACGGTAAAATGCCTCGCAAGCACTAGATCATGTCAAAATTGAATGAGATGAGTAGTAAGCAAGCAGGGATTCTAGTCTGGCCTCTGATTGGCTATTATCCCACCAGATCTTCCCTCCCGCACACCCTCGACTCGTACTTTTAATAATAAAAATGTGGTGGAGCTTCTTGGAAGTGACAGTCCACACACATATAGACTCGACAGACATATACGGAGTAGAGGAGGAATCTATCGGTATCCGTCCGCATCTACGGAGTATCCGTATCAATTTAATTCTTTATTTTCCATCCAACCGTCCAACGTTGATCTGGCCTCATCACCACAACATTTTGGTGTGAACTTCTCTCTTCTATTCTCCACTATAAACTATCTCACGGTACAATCCACACCATCTTTGCATCAATCATATTATTGTTGTAATTATTGTAAATTTTACCTTTTCATTTTATATACATCTCACCATCTCGCTTCTCTTTTGCCAAATCTTGATTCAATCAGCTCATTTGCAAGAGTGTTATCGCGGCGCATTCAATTGGTCACCACCAGTTTAAGTAAATCACCAGTCTAATCGCAAAGCAGAACATCCCCCCATTTCTACCCAAGTTACCTACATTCCGGAATATTTTCCCATCTTCAAATCTTCAATCTTCAATCTTCAATCCACACAACCAATCCCCCAAACCACCAAAATGCGCATCTCCACCGCATCCCTCCTCACCCTCCCCCTCCTCGCTGCAGCCCAAGAATCCCCCCTCGAACAAGCCAAAGCCCAAGCCCAACACTGGCTCAGCAAACTCCAATCCTACATCCCATCGCCATCGTCCGAAAACCCCCTCGAAGCCGCCACCCAAAAAGTAGGCCAAGCAAAGATCCACCACCTCACCCTCGACACCTGGCAAGAGACCATCCGCGGCAGCGTAACCCCAGAATCAACACTACCCCAAGAATGGTGGGTGCTCGCCACAGGCGGGAACAAAACCTGCTATGGCCTCTGCGGCAAGGTGGAACGGGGCTTCAACGAGTCTGCCGCCGTATTCTCGCTCGATCCCACAGCGCCCCATATGGCCCTCTTGAATTGCGACGAGCAGCCCGTCCTGTGTAATTCGTGGGGTGCAGGCCCACCACATTTGTGGACGATGGAGGTGGGAGCTCCGGGCTCGCCAGTACCCATCATTACCATTCCGTTGAATACGACGTCGACCACCGTGACTACATTTACGGATTTCCACGCGACAAAATCATACAAGCAGAAGACACCTTATGAGGGTTGGTTCCATCCATTTGATGGACAGCTTGCGCAATATGGTGCGGCGGTTCCAGTTGGATATGTACTTTGGTTCTTTGGGGTTGTCCCCAGCTGGATCTTTATGATTGGTATTTCATTTTTGAGCAGAACTATCATGTAAGTTTTCTCTTGTGAACGCACTATTACCATCCCACTAACAAGCATCATAGGGGCAAGAGAACTCTCGGTCCACAAGGACCAGCTCCAGCTCCAGCTCCTCGTCCTCGTGGAGCCCCTCCTGGAGATGGAGTTGCCTATTAAGAAGTCGATGCCGGGACTGCGCGTTTGTAGGAGACAGTGGAGGAGAGAGGATCAAAATCTCGAATACCATGCATATTTTCAATGCGATGAGGGCGGCGGGGCTGGAATACAATTTACGTAGCTTGTGGGAACGAATTTAATGGAAAAATGGGTATCATGTATCATATCATAACTGTCATAACTTTGCGCCTTGTTGATTTTTTGGCCTCTCGCTACTTGCCATCTATATTGTGTGTATTGCGCATGTGGATTGTAGCCATCAATGTTACCGCACGGTGTTCCTTGAAGACTTATACACGGCGCAGAGCTGAGCGCCATTGCACAGTGGGATACGGGTCCCTCGGGAAAGGTACCTTTTTCGCTGAGCACGCCCAAGGCGGTTATCAGCTTGGACTTGTCCCCAAGTCTCTGGGGTAGGAAGAGTCATAGGCCTTGGATCTTTCTTCCCTTGACAAGTGCGCGCATCGATGTATACCTGGCTATAGGCTGCTACCCCATAGATATTTCTTCCCCCATTATATTGCGCGTCGATATATCTCTCAATACTGCTCCGCCTTTCCCTTTCTTCTCTCTTTGCTACTTGACACGTCATTTCCCACCCGCAGCCTCCTCAACTCTCTCCAACCCCTCTAGTACCTGTGCCCTCAGCCCTCCATTCGCCAACCGTCCATACCTCAAATCACTTAGACCACCAACCGTATTCTGCATTTCTGCTACTAGTTCCTCAGCTTCTGATTCTAGTCTTTGTATCTCATCTTCTATGTCTTCGACTGCGGAACTGAGGGCGGGGATAATGGAGTGAAGGGAGTGCGGGTCGGATTTCGGGAGGTTCTGCGTTTGGCTATATAGCTGAGGAGTGTAGATTAGTATAGTCTGGGAGACGGGAGAGAAGAGGAACTTAAAACAGCGATAGAAAAACTGAAGAAGGGAGAGAAGACTCACAGCGCGCTCAACGTCCACTTCGTCGTCCTGCACCACTCTCTCGTCTTGCCTTCTCCCCCTCGCGACAGCCCTCTCTATCGCCTTACCACGCCGTGCCTCCCGTTCAATTTCGGCAGTAACAGAATCGGCTATTTGAGCGCGCTGGTGTTGGAGATCGCGGTAGAGGGTGCGGATTTGAGGAGAAGACTGTTGGGAGCGGGGAAAGAGGGCGGTAAAAGATTGAAGGGTGATGATTGTAGGGAGGGGTGCAGGAGGGAGTAAGAAGTTGGTGAGTATTTTTTGTTCAGTTGGTGGCATTGTGGGTAAGAGGTTGAGACAATTGGAGTGTTGAATGGGTTAGGAGTCTGGACAAAGGTTTGAAGGCCTGGAACAAGTTCTGGGTGTGGTGTTTTATTTTATCTTCCGCTGGCAGTGGCAGATTTTGGAAAAGGCCGTTTTGAGGTTTTGAACTTCAAGGGAGTTCAATTGAGCTTTTGCCAGATAATTTCCTGGGTAGCTTTCTTTGGTAAACAGATTTGGAAGATTGATACACAGGTTCCTCTGATGGCTTCTTTTTGTTTGCATAGACTTTGAAGCCTGGTTGGAGACTTTTCTTAATAAAAGTGATTTTCCTTTGATTGTTTGCTTGCGCATAGATTTTGGAGGGGTTGAAGGTTGAAGGTTGAAGGTTGAGGGTTGAAGGTTGAAGGTTGAAGGTTGAAGGTTGAAGGTTGAAGGTTGAAGGTTGAAGGTTGAAGGTTGAAGGTTAAAGGTTAAAGGAACACTACCTGAATACTAGGTTTCTTAAAATAAAGGGAGAATCATTTGAGATTCGAATGAATGATTGATTGATTGATAAAAATGATATTGGCTGAATGAGAAGTTGAATAAAAGGAGAATGAATTTATAAATAGCAAACATCAAAGAAGATATATATATTATATATATTCTCACTCAACTCTGAACTCTGACTACCTACATAACAAAGAAATGCATGCATGCACGCATACATCCATACATCCATCCATCATTCATCCATCCATCCATCCATCCATCTCATATAACCTGGGGTGCATTAAGTCATAAGTCAAGACAAACGCGTGACACGTAAGTTTACATTAATGAATTGAGAGACGCGCCTGCCCACCTAGTACGGTAGTAGTAATAGTAGTAGGAGTAATACTAGGTAATCTACACTTGTTAACCTTTAACTTCTTCGGTTGCCGATTTTATTATTATTTCATTCAAACCTCCCTTTCTTCATCATCCATCCATCTCCTCATCTCCTCATCTCCTCATCTCCTCATCTCCTCATCTCCTCATCTCCTCATCTATTCCACCCCCCATTTATCTTGTTGCACTCGATTAAATCTTTTGATAATTCTCAATGGTCCAACAACTCTCGTAGTATCAATTTTCAACTTTGCTACTACTCATATACTATACTCAATAAGCTCAACCATACAAATTATCCAAATAAATTATTTGCTTCGTTACATGATATAAAAAAAACCTAGATCACAAATCACATATCTCTCCTCCTCTTCCTCTTCCTCTTCCTCTTCCTCCTCCTCCTCTTCTTCTACTTCTCTTTTTAAATCGGAAAGTCATGGCACCATCGAAATCTGGACCACCCGTTGCTCCTTATGCAAAAGATGAAAAAGTTCTTTGCTTTCATCATGATTTGTTATATGAAGCCAAGGTTTTGGATACTAGACAAACAGAGGATGGGTCTAGTTGGCAATGCAAGATTCACTATAAGGGGTAAGAAAATCTCCTCAATGTTTTTGATACCATTTAGTCTTTTAATGAGAGAAAGAAAATGTGTTAACATAATTGACTTTTGTGGATAATAGATGGAAAGCAACGTAAGTCATATTTTTATGAATAAATTGAAATTTCCCAAAAACCATTTTTATTTGTCTATTTTGGGGGTAATTAAGAAACCAAATCTAAGAGAAAGGAGATGAAGATGAAGATGAAGATGAAGATAAAGATGAAGATGAAGATGAAGAGGGAGCGGGTGATGAAGAAGTTGAAGAGAAGTTGAAGAAGATAGTAATGCCAAGGCTGAAGAAGTAAAGAGTAAGAAGGAACGAATGATGGAATGATGGGATGGTTGAATGATTCGTTGAATTAGCACATCCATCTTTTAGCTACTTCCAAAGCTGGGCAAGTAGCGAGGGAAGGGTTCAGTACCTAATGGAGGGCAGACTCAAGAGTTTTGGAGCATACTACCTAGTAGGTATTCCAACACGTCCAGCAACTTCAACTCCTCCTGGTATCCGTGTCAAGTTACATGATATGATATGATATGATTTGATATGGTATGATATGATATGATATGATATGATATGATATGGCCATGATATCATATTGTACAATTCAAATCCATCAAACCCTTCAGACATACAAATCCAAAATTAACCAAATCATTCAAAATCAATCAAACCATATCACAGCTTCCTTTTTCCTTTTTCCTTTTTCCTTTTTCCGTCCTCCCCCATTCTCCCCTTTTCTTCTCCTTCTTCTCCTTCTCCTTCTTCTCCTTCTTCTCTCCTTCTTCTCCTTCTTCTCCTTCTTCTCCTTCTTCTCCTTCTTCTCCTTCTTCTCCTTCTTCTCCTTCTTCTCCTTCTTCCCTTCAAAATGCCCATCACTTCCCCGCAAGAGCCACGTTCTCTTCGAAGTCGTGTTAGAGCATTAGCAGATGCCGATGTCAATGTTCAGAAATCCGAAAAGGAAAGCGAAGAAAGAAAAGAAGAACCAAAATCTAACTCTAATGTTCAAAATAGATGGGATGATTGGGTACCACAAGATCGAGTTATGAAGTTCACTGAAGATAATAAAGAACTTGCGGCTCAACTTCATCAAGAGATGAAGAAGATGGTTCAAAAGCCCAAATCTGCCACTACAACCGTAGGAAAGAAATTGGGTGGCAATCGAAATGGTTCGGAATTTGGTTCGGGTCGTGGTAGTGAAGAAAGACATGCGAGTGTAGCAGCTCAAGGAGGAAGAGGTGGTCCAAGAAGAAATCGTGATTATGATTTGGAACAAGTAAGTTATGTTTGTCTTATCTCTTCGTGTTGTTTTTGGTATCTTGCTGCTTATCCTTTCCCTCCTCCTTGTCCTCCCCCTCCTCGTCTTCGCCCTGTTCAATTATTGTTCAATTGTTTTATTCTGCATTCATCATTCTGGTGATGGTTCTGGTGGTTTTGTTACTCCCATCTACCATATGCATACATACTTATATGCATCCATTGATATTGATATTGATATCGATATTGATGATTCCATATAAACACACTTCTGAATTAAAATATTCCGAGTCTCTGTGTGTATGTGGTCTTGGTGGTTTTCCTTGTCTTTTTCTCTCCCCCCGTCTCAGTTTTTGACTTTCTCCCTCAAATTTTGCGTTGGGGTCTTCGCTTGCCGCTTTCGGAAAGAAATCATTCAATCTTCTCCCTCTATTGTCAAATCCAAAATATCGCCAAATCACTTCAACAATAGCAAATGGTTTTCTCTGCAATACCACCATTTCTCAGATTTAATACAACACAATAAGAATTCCTATATTGCTGTGCATTGAAGGACTTTTATTTGCTTTCGATCGCTACCAATAATTGATTGAATGGTTGTTACTCCGCCTTCTGAATCACACTTTCAGATATTCAATTCTTCAAATTACCTTCAACAAGTCCGACATCACAAGTTTATCAACGCAATACTTCAAATACCACCTCAACCTCATTTTTAGAGGAATCATCAAAGATGGCACCTACAACCAAATCAGCTATCAAGCTTCGTGCCACACCTCTGGCAAAGAAAGCTGGCAATTCTGTCATGGCTGTTCCAAAGATTACCAAGAAACCTCAAATTACCAATGTAAGTTCGCATCAACTCCCCTTCATCGATTCAATCACTCATGGTTATTTAGGCGCAAAAGAAGGCCACGGCAAAGGCAAAATCCAAGGCAATTTCAAAGGCGATTAAGATTGCACCTGTGCCAGCTCTTGAAAAGAATTCGAAGAACCCTCAAGTTACAGCAAATGTAAGTACAAATCAATTCAACCTTCACAGTCCAGTCATTCATAATTGTTCAGGTACAATCAAAGGTCAAGGCAAAGCCCAAGACTAAGGTGGTGAAGACTCCACCCGTACCACCTGTCGCTGGTTTACGAAGAAGTGCGCGAGAACGATGCCCAGCAAATCCCTATAATCGCTCGGTCATCAGTTCCGATAACTTGAAAGTTACCAAACCAAAGTTAAAAGCCAACGGAAAGAGTCCAGATTGGGCCAACCCTAAGAGTGAACATTGGGATGTCATTCAATTTCTCTTGGATGATGCTCAGCTTCCCATCACCAACCTGGATGCACACCCTCCTAAGGGAAATTTCTCATTTATCGTCAACAATTCTCACATTCGGGATCCTGACGGGTATCGACCAGATAAATCCATCAATGTCTCCATCTCGAAACCAAAAAAACCTCAAGTTCACCCCAAACTCCAAGCTCACATCAAGAATGGTACCGCTAGTCCAAGTTTACGCCAATACTATGAAGAGTATGAGCCGGGACAAATCCTTCCTATCGCTGGGCGATTATTTGATGACAATCAATTGCCTCCTGCACGGCTCAAGCGACGCAGACCTTTTCCTCAATCATATGATGATGCTGCTATAGAGGAGATTCTCAAACCTGCTCCAAAGAGAATCAAGCTTACTCTCAAAACACCTGCGAAACCCCTTTCCGAGCAAGTCTTCAAGAAGCTCCAAAAGAAGGCCGCTGAGCTCGCAATGGAGAAGAAAATTTATTATGATAAAGAAAAAAGGAGAATCTCTGAAGTCAGAGAACGTCCAACCAAAACCACCAAGCAGATTTTGCCAAGCATTCCATTAACAAATGAGGTTTTTGATGAACGTGATTTTAACTATCTACAGGAAGAAAACTTTCATATTCGACCGTCTATCAATATTGTCATCCCTGATCATATCAAAGCCATTCTCGTCGATGACTGGGAGAATGTCACCAAGTCGCAACAACTTGTACCATTACCACACAAGAAATCGGTTAATCAAATCTTGAACGATTGGCTTGAATTCGAGAAACCAAAGCGACCTGTTGGAAGTGCCCAGGCAGATATCTTGGAAGAGATTGTTGCTGGATTGAAAGAGTACTTTGAAAGATGCCTTGGTCGCATTCTTCTTTATAGGTATGTCAATTCTGAGAACACTTTGATTGATTCTTACTCATTTGATATAGATTTGAACGCCAACAATACACCGACTTCCGCCAGATGTGGGATGATGAAACATCTGAGCAGAAGTGTGCAAGCGATACATATGGTGCAGAACACTTATGTCGTCTTCTGGGTTAGATCCACACCGTCCTCTTGCACCAGCATTGTACTGATAATCTATAGTTACTCTTCCAGAACTCGTTGCTCAAACCAACATGGACCTCCAATCCGTCAACCGTCTTCGCGAAGAACTTGGCAAGTTGACCAACTGGATTGGCAAGAACGCCAAGGATTACTTCGTCAACGAATATGAAACACCTGGCGCAGAATATGTTGACAAGGCTCGCAGCAACAACTAGATGATTGTCGCCGTGTCTCAAAGATGCAGAGATGAGGTTATGGAAGTGTATCATAGCATGGACTGGAGAATGGCGCTTTCTTACTTGCTTTTGTCTTCATTATGAATTTTGTATCAGGGTCCACAAAATCGTTCTGCTGTTACTTCGATGGCAATGAGTGGCGGTTACACCAGAATCAGAAATGGGTAGTTTTACAAGCGAGTTGGGGGGCACGGAAGGGAATGCAGAGAGACAAATGAAGATATCATACGTGGAGGAAGGAATATCTGAATTGACTAAATGGATTCTAATGGATGATGGAATGGCCTGGCATAGCAGATATATTACTGCACTTTAAGATGGATGAAGCTGCACACATTGGTAGTTGTTAGAATGACATCTTAAGGTACGATTATCGAAAGTTAACGAACATATTATGTGAGTGTTATGTGGTGTATGCGATCTATCCATTTAAAGAATCTCACTCTATCCGAGAACAACTTCCTTCAGCTTCATCACTCCCAGATCAAATGGCGCCGCACACACTTCAGGATACCTTTCCATTCATTTCTCACATGCTCAACTACACCAAGCTCTACTTCACAAAGCACGATAGGAACTCACGGAAATACATGCAAAATAACATGGAAAATGATATGATCTAGGTATATTGTACATGCGATACGTATTCTTCGGCTCTGTTCTGTCCTCGGTTTCATCTGTGGGTGTCTCGGTTGGTTGAGGGTTGGTGGTTTGTAGGTATGGGTGTGGTGTGGGTGTGATTGTAGGTGGAGATGAAAACTAGAATTCCGAGTAGGACTCTGGGGGGCTTGGAGTGGGGTGTGGGGAGTTGAGTGGTTGAAGGAAGGGGGGTTCGCTGTGTGGTGGGATGGAGTTTGTTGCTATTTGCTCGTTCATGTGCTCGTTTATATAGGGAGATGAGTCGCAGGAGTGTGAGGAGAATGAATCGTGCTCTGGTCTTTGGGGGATTGCTTGCTTGGATTTCCAATTTGTGCGGGTCTTCCCCCGTGCGATGCTTCTCTTATATATAGTATTCTCCCAGGCTCTAGTTTCCCTTCCTTTCCCGCCCTTTTCTTTCCACCACCCCTCATTCAAACAATCTCCTTCTCAACGACAAACCCCGGTTCCGGCCTCCTACTCTCTCTCTGTTGCCTCTTACTCTCCCTCTCCTTTGTCTCCTCGACCTCGACCAATTCCTTCACTTTCATAATCTGTCCGGCAATATCGGATGTTACGGGGTGGTACACGGTCGCGGTTCGTCTGTGCAAGCCGAGGAATTTCAGCACGCGTGAGGATTTTTTGGGGAGTCCGATCGAGGAGCGTGTTAAAGTTATGCGGAAATAGGAGGTGGGTTGGAGAGGGGCAGTCGTTTGCCAGGGTTTGGGTCTGAGGGTTGAGGGGGGGGTGGTGGAGGGTGTTGGGAGAGGTTTTGGAGACAGATTTTGGGGAGGACTTTTGAATTTGGCGGAGGGTGGTGGGGAGGGGTTTGCTAGATGAGAGAAGGGTGCGGGTTAGGGGGGCGGCGGTGCTAGACATTGTGGATTGGGGTGTGGTGGGTGAGGTAGGGTGAGATGGTAGGTTGGTTGCGAGTTTCTATAGAGGGGAGTGTTAGAGGGGTTTTGTTGATGGAGAGAAAGGGATTGAATTGGAAGGGCAAATACTGGCAAGTGAGTCGCGAAGATAGGGGAGAAAGACACAGCTTGAAAACGTACTTTATGATCGTCAGCTTAACACTCAATGACTTGTTTTGCGCTGCGAAACCACTGTTTTCGATATCTCCAAGGTCCAATTCGGAGAAATAACTGTAAATATCTAACTAGGATTCTCGGGTCGGTAATTCTTTCCGCCGGCTTAAACCACGCTATGCCTCTCGAGGTCGTTTCTGGACAATCGATGCGCCCATGTCTCATATAGCATTGAACTTTCTATCTATTTCTATCTATTGCGCATATCTATAATTTTAAGGCCAAGGATCATTTCTCAAGTATCGCAAATTGATTATAAAGCTCTGCGAGAGCGATAACTCTCAACTCGGCCTCATTCCCCTACTGCGCGCATCACTCGTACTTCCCTCCTTCTCGAGCTCCTAGAGCTCACACTCACATCCAAGATGACTATGGACGTGGCCTCCATCAAGCTCTCCGATCTCCTCCATCACCCCGACGACCTCGATAAAATTCCCGCCCTCAAACTAGAATACACGCGCAAGAAATCCGCCGTCGATTCACAGCTTCGATCTGGTCTCAAAGAACAACTCGAGGTGACGCAGGCGGGTATGCACGGTATTACAGATGGACAACGAACCGTTCAACTCATCAAAGAAGAGATGATGAAGATAGACAAATTGTGCGCCGAAGCGCAGAACATGATTAAGGATTTCCCGAATATTAATCTGGTGAGCCAGACGCATAGGAATTTTACGGCGGTGGAAACGATGAGGAGGAATTTGGTGGATTTCAATGAGAGGTTGACGAAAGTGGAGGGGCTGTTGGAGGAGGATGATAGGGATGAGGATAATATGGCGAATTTGTTGGCGATTCATTATGAGTTGACGCAGTTGAGAAATATCAGGGATGATGCTATGGAACAGATATTACGGGCTGACGACGCGGGATTGCAGGGGACGTTGGAGGATTATTTTGCGAGGTTGGATGATACGATTGATTGGTTTGATGAACATATTGGGAAGGTGGCTATGAATTTGATAGAGGTGGTTGTGCAGGGAAACAGCAGTTTGGTGGTCAGGTTGGCTGTGGTCATTGAGGCCGAGGAGAAGAGTGATAAGAGGGTCATGGCATTGCAGGAGGCGTTGAAGGATCACAAGGAGATGGCGGCAAGATTCAAGAGTATCACGGACGGAGCAAAGAGTACGAGGGGGTACAAGGAGAAGTTTTTGATGGCTATTAAACTTAAGGCAGAAGGTGATATCGAAGGGACGAAACAGGCATTTTTGGAGGATCCGTCGAAGTTGGAGAAAAGTCTTAGATGGTTCTTCAATGATTTGAATGCTGTTAAGCAAGGAATGGTGCCGTTGATGCCGAAAAAGTGGAAGATCCTCAAGACGTATGGGAAGATTTATCATCAATTGATGCATGATTTCCTTATTGGGATGATCGATGATCCGGATACGAGTTCGGCGAATATGCTGGCGATTCT
This sequence comes from Monilinia laxa, assembly GCA_009299455.1. Lineage (NCBI taxonomy): Eukaryota > Fungi > Ascomycota > Leotiomycetes > Helotiales > Sclerotiniaceae > Monilinia > Monilinia laxa. Next base: position 175,723 of record VIGI01000025.1, read on the forward strand.
AAATTGGCCGGAGAAGTATTATACCAAGATGAATAAGCTGGGGTTCAAGAAGGATGAGTTACAGCCGGAAGTTTTGGATGGACGAGAAACAGAATTGGTCAGGGATTTCAGACAACTTATTATTAAATTCTTGGATCAATGGCTCGATCGGATCTTCAAAACGGAAAAGAAAGATTTTGATGAGAGGAACGTGGATGGTTCAAATCTTGACCAGGATGAATATGGATATTTCCGTACGAAGAACTTGGTTGATATGTGGCGTATGTTGAGAGAACAAGTTGATGCTGCAGGTAATTCGCAAAGAATGGATGTCACGGAAGGCGTTGTCGATATCATGATCGTCCGTCTGAAGACCCGCCAGCAAACATGGCAAGAGATACTCGATACCGAAGCTGCGAAATATTCCAACGCAACTACCGAACTTGAGGGTTTCCAAGCCCTGCAGGATTGGCTTGTCGCTACTGCTAACGATCAAATTGCTTGCATCGATGATAACGAAGATGAAGGAAGATTTGGATATCTCACAAGCTTTAGACAAAAATTCGAACCTCTCGTCTCCACTACATATCTTGAGCGCGTAGATATCGAAATCGCCAGTCTAAATGATGGATATGTTGACCTAAGTACTCATTGCATATCCAAATTCGCAACCCTAATATTCGTGGTCGATTTCAAAGCCGTCATGCCAGATTTCTTCACACCGAAATGGTATACAAATACAGCGATGAAACAAATGATCGTCACATTCGAAGAATATATCAATGACTATAAAAGTGTCCTACATAACTCTCTCATCGATATCTTCATCGAGGAACTCGCCATCGAACTTCTGATCCAATATCTCGGTTGCGTCCGCAACAAAGGAGCAAAATTCAAGAGAAATGATCCGTTTAAAGAGAAAATCTTCAATGATGTCTCAACCGCATTTGAATTCTTCAATAGTAATCCATACTTGACAGAAGAAGTCAGGGAAATCATAGTAGGAAAATGGGCGGTGACACAAAACTTCCTGGAGCTTTTAGAATGCGAAAAGGCGGCGGTTCCCGACGCAGTAGAGGGATTTAAGAGGGAGTATTGGGATATGGGTTTAGGGTGGGTGGAGGCGGTGCTAAGGACTAGAGATGATTTTGATAGGGGGCTTTTGAAGGGGGTAAAGGAGAGGTGGGGTGCTGTGGTAGGAGAGGTGGAGAGGGGTGTCGAGACTTTTATGGCGAGGGTTAAGTAGGTAGATGAATGATATATTGCGAGAGGATGATGTGGTATCTGAGGATGTGTATGTTTGTATCAGGGTCGGTTTGAGGCTGGGGTTGGATTGTTTTTGAGCGTGGAGTTTGGAGCTTAGAATGGGATATCTTCTTTCACCCTTTCGGTAGAACCGAAATCTATATATATCGTCCTGAGAGACAAGAGTTTGGAAGGACACGCATAGATAGGAAAGGCGTTGGGGTCTCTATGCTCGCATTTGGGTGGCTGTGTATCGGCGTTGATACCTTGTAAAATTGTGAATGAAAATAACCTATCGATCGGTAAATGGAAAAATTCAAAGTTTGATCAATCGTCCTACTTTATCTTGTACTATCTCATTACGTTGCCTCTATCTGCTGGTTTGATAAGAAAGTGGTGATGTTGAACGTATGCTTCGTTTCGATTTCGCAATGTTTAGCGGTGGGTCGGTTGAGATTTTCGAGAGGATTGGTTTAGGCGGAGTGCAGAGCTTAATTATAAGCATTGGGTTTAGGGCTACAGGGGTTGAGGTGGAATGTATGGGTGGATGGAACTGTTGGATTCTTGAAAATGGATAAAAGAAGGTGGGTTTGAAATGTGGATGTGAATATGAATGTGAATGTATAGTAGTAGTAATTCATATTCGATTTGATCTGTTTATAGCTATAATTATAGGGATATATCAGCGCCATCATGCTCAAGATTTGAACTTCGTGGATAATCACTGGATTTTGTATCGCCATATACATCACCACCATCATGCTCCATGTTCCATCTCCAAGCTGGTCTTAATTGGAGCTTATCAACACCGTGCCAGAAAACAAGATGACCGGTGGCAGAAACTTGTCACAATTGAAGAATCTTAAGTAGCGGCAGTCATTATAAGCGGCAGAAGAATTTGCGGTATTATCATGAAGTGAATCTTCTCAAGCGTAGACACTAAGGAAGTTTGGTTGCATATCTACAAAATGGGGCCCATTCTCGAATTTGACATAATCAGGCTGGAAGAGCCAATCACGTAATGAGCGCAAAGAGGAAGTCTTCTGGGGAGCCAATGGATTCGGGTGCGCAGAATAGTAAGTGGTTTGATGGCCACAGGAAAGTAGTCGAGCGATGGGTAGGAGGGATGATTTGATGTTATGAGTTAGAATTGAGAATATGGGATGGTACTAGTAATACATGATTTCGAGGTTCAAAGTAGGTAAGCACTTGATCAGTACGAAGCCTACCATATCATCATCTCCAAGAGTTTCAAGTTCTTGGAGCTTCTTTTTTGGCATATTTTTGAGATTATCCACTGTTCCAGATTTCTAGATGGGCAACAGAAGAAAAAGACCTCGGGAGGTCATACATGATTGAATTGGGAAGAAGGTGGACGCGGTTCAGATACCGTGGTGTTCTGGGATGAGAATGAAAGAATGTGAGTCAGGAGTAATAACATAAGTGTGGATTGCATGCTATACAGAAGAGAGACTTGACATCAGACTTAGACATAATGCCCAGGTCGATGGATGGATGGACGGATGGATGGATGAAGGGATCATGATGTATCTCGAGTAGAGATAGGCATCAAGTGAATCCGGTGGCACGCGGATAGATGAGACGGGAGCTACCCGCACCTGCAGCGTGCCCGTGCTTCCACAATTAATACCCCGCTGTGCTCAACCAATCTCAGCCCGCTAAATAAATCTCAAGATCTTTTGTTGCATATCTGAAAAACCACTTGAAACTGGCCCTGGTCGAGCTAGAAATGGTTGGCTCAGATAGTGTCCTGAGGAGCAAGACGACGAGCGCAAAGGGGCCTAAGCTTTGCGATCAGAAGGCTATTGGGTAGTTGGAGGACTAGTGGGATCTGATTATTCTAAGGGGGTGGAAGGCTGAGAGCTTGGACTTCAAGATCTCCCCGCGCAGCTGCAGCCCTACCGCACGCCTACGAGGTATTCACTACAGCTTCCCGCTCCTCTCCACGAATCTCGGCTATCCACTAAGTCTCAAGATTTTTTGTTGCATATCTGAAAAATGTGTTGAAACAGACCCTGGTCCAGCCAGGAATGGTTGGCTCAGATAGTGCCCTGAGGAGCAAGACGATGAGCGCGAAGGGGCCTAAGCTTTGCGATCGGAAGGTTATTGGTTATTCGAGGACTAGTGGGATCTGATAAGTCTAAGGGGGTGGAAGCCTGGACTTCAAGACTTCCCGCATACCTGCAGCCCTATCCGCATATCCACAAAGGATTCACTACAGCTTCCCGCTCCTCTCCACCAATTTCGACCATCCACACGCCCTCAAGATCTTTTGTTGCATATCTGAAAAACTACTTGAAACTGGCCCTGGTCCAGCCAGGAATGGTTGGCTCAGATAGTGCAAGAACAGGATCGGAAAGCTCAGGCCTCTTTGCGATCGGAAGGCTATTGGGTGCTCTCGAGGGATAGTGTGATCTGATGATTTCAAGGGGGTGGAGGCTGAGAGCTAGGACATTGATGCTTACGGGAGCTACCGCACACCTGCAGCCCTACCAGTGATTCACTTCTTCCACTGCATCGTGAGAGAGCATGGGACGGCGAAGGCAACATTTGCATAGTTTCTATGGTTGGCACTCGCTACACGGTCAATAGAGAAACTGGTATGAGATACATTAGTCTCTCTCTACCTTGTTCAAATTTCCTCTTTGGGATGTAAATGAGGCTATTCAAATAACCCCATATTTGTAGACGTGCAACCAAAGCAAAGAAGGAAGGTTCCGATTTGGTGGGGGACGAATTGGAAAGAGGTGGAAAGATAAGAGAAACGAGACGGGATCAAGTAAGATTGTTTACAGTGAAAACAAAGTTAAGGCAATAGAGATTTTACTAGACTATGAAAAATGGACAATGCATAACGAAGTTACTTCTTCTTCCTACTTAGGACAAAGATGGTAAAAGAGCGATACAGCTATCCCTTTATTCGTCTACATAATCCTTTAACCTGAATTTCAAATCTCCAAACCAGACTTTACGCTTTAAGTACGTAAGTCCTATCCTTCATTCCATGTATCCAATAACTATATTTCACAAACCATGCAATTCCTTGATATGAAATCCGAAGTTCACATGGTGGCTCTCAGCTCCACTATTATAGTCACCTTGTTAGCCTTCTTACTTGCTTCCAAATTATCCCACCCCACAGCCGCAACAAAGGCTTTCCCTTTTCTATCAACATCATAACTAGAGATACCAGATGCAGCACCTTGTTCTATTGTGAGCATCTGGACAAGTTGGCATCAATTATTTCTTTTGGGGCGTAAGGTTTGAATTCAATGACAACGATCTTTGGAGCAGCAGCTAGAACCAGTTTGATTTGAGGTAACATATCTTGAAAGGCAGGGGAGGCCCAAGATAGAAATTAGTTAGCTCTTTGGGTTTGATTGATGGTGTGAAAACTACCTTGAAATTTGATTGGAGCTCCTATAGATTCCCAACCAATGAGAAGCTCGAGCTTTTGCTGATCTTCGCTATGGGGTCCCCATCTGACTTTTTGTCAGTGATATGTTTTGAGGTTATCTATAATAGAGGAAAAACACCCAGTGCGAAGACAGCCATCCTGAGCCTTCAATGTTTGAAGCATAACTTTGAGAGCATACTTCCATTCATCAACACCGCCCTTGACTGACAAGATAACTCTTTCGGTTATGGCCACGGTTAAATATTTAGAGCAATTGGATAAATTGGATGTAATGGCCTAGGATATATTTATAATCAGGTTGTTGGGCATCCTTATACACATGGCGTGCGATCAACGTACATATACATGTAATCTTAACTTCAAAATGCATGAGGCTGAATCTGTGCAAAAAAAGAAGCTCACAGCTTAAACGCAGTCAGATTGGAGACAATCCGGCATCCCTATAGAGAAGGCTTCAGATGAGAAGTCTAACATTTCGGGCGCGCTCAGAATACCGATATTTGAATTAGGGACGTAATATCATAAACAGAAGAACGCAATAATTGATGTACTAATGTTTTGGCCCTAGTTCCAGAGTATCCGCCATAAGTCCATGGTCTTACACACTTATGCAAGCAGCAAGGAATTCTGTTATTCGGTCTTCCTGCCTTTATATGATACGGTTTTTGATGTCAGGTTTGCGAAACATTTAGACGGAGTATTGCAGGGGTAATTGAGTAAGAAGAGGCTATTTCATGAAACGCAACCTCGAAGGTCAAGTTTTATGGCTACTCAAAGAAAAACATGTGCACTGCACTGATCAGTTTGGGGGGATTGCGATGCAACGTGATAAATGGCAGGTGTCAACGCTTCTGAAAATGTACTTCAGATTGACTTATGAAAAAAGACTTTATTTGTCTGAATTATGACTATATGTGCAAACAGGGCATAAAACAAACCTTTTATTTTTGGTACAAAACTCAGCCCTCATCAGGCACTTATAGATTGAGGATCGAAAGCGGCTGACTTTTAGTCCGAGAGCTGAATAGCTAAAGACTTAGCAAATTCAAAACCGGACGTACACGATAACATCATATCATGATGTATTTCATTCATATGGAATCTTTATGTTTTCCAATCCCCTACATGGCATATGCCCCAATCATGCATATTCGATGGCCTTGATAAGAATATCTGAGCCTTGATGATATGAGCCAATATACCTTTACCCATATGGGAAACAGCACCCAGAATGTAGCGTCCATGGGAGAAATCAAAAGCATTGATGGTAGTCCGCAAACGTAATAAATTGGGGAAACACCGCAGACGATATATAAGAAAGGATTACAAAGAAAGACGACATATTCCCAGTTGGGGACATAGATTAATCAGACACACAGATTATCATGACTACCAGAATCGAGGCATCAGAGACCCAATCATATCAATTCCACTTGAGATATGAACAGGTAGTAGCTAGTAGTTGAATCGAAATGGGACATTTGGCCATGGGTATGGATTTTCCATAGCTACGAATACGAATGTCACAGCCGAAACGGTGGATTCGATGTAGTACTCCAATGTATGAGAAAGAAGAGATGTATCAAAGTTCTGCATATATTCAGATATGGATCTTGAATCGTAACCCACAAGTTGTAGTATACAAATCTGAAAGGATAGGATGGTAGTAAGAGGTAAATTATGTAAGCAGATCCTGACTAAGGTGAATACAGGCGACATCCGAGGTGGCGGTTTGGCTAAGCTTCACGCTCCTAACCTTCAAACCCACTCATATCCACTCAAGCAACGGAAGCATCCTCGCATATCAAGTTTGACTTACTCAACGAATGAAGGTAATGAGATGATAAGCAGCATTTTGGAGCTCGATTACCTTCCAATATCAACGGTATGAACGGTAAATGTCCAACTTTCTACAACTTCATTGAAGATATACAACCAATCTTCTTGTATCTCTAACCTACATGGGAACGATTGCCCTTTTAGATCATCTCGACCCCGCCTTTACTGGATCCCTGGATCTTCCAAAACATCTGGGGATTGGCTGTAAGGGTCAAAACTATCGGGGACCTCCATCGGTTTGAGCTACGAGATAAGCAGCAGGCCCGAATAGTATTATCTCCCCTTCGAAGAAAGATATACATTTCTCTTTCAACAAATTCATTTCTTGTCCCTTTGTCTTCTGCTTCTAATCCTTCCAATTACTTCAATATAACTAATATACGAGGGACACTGAGAGACCTTGTTGACAGAACCTAAATCTGGAACGGGGGACTTGAAGAAAGGAACTTGTGTATTTATCTAAGGGCAACGTTCAGTATACAGGTCTGACTGGGGTATTGAAAGAGCCAGATTAATCGGGAACTCCAATTCTTTAATAGATAACTTCAGAAAAATATCAACATCGCAACGGAAAATGGCACCAATTGCCGTTTCTCCAGATCGTTCCCCAGAGCCTGCGGTTCCGCTTGCTTCCAGTCAATCCCTTTCCTCTGTTACGACGACTTACGATGATACCCTTCGTTTCTATTTAAATGGCACGCGAGTTATTATTGATAATATGGATCCCGAAGTTACTCTTCTCGACTATCTTCGCGGCATAGGCCTTACAGGTACAAAGCTAGGATGCGCAGAGGGAGGTTGTGGGGCTTGCACAGTTGTTGTTTCGCAATACAACCCTACCACCAAGAAAATATATCATGCAAGCGTGAATGCGTGCTTGGCGCCACTGGTCAGTGTCGATGGAAAGCACGTTATAACAGTTGAGGGAATTGGGAATACAAAAAGGCCGCATCCTACGCAAGAGAGGATTGCGAAAGGAAATGGGAGTCAATGTGGATTCTGTACTCCAGGTATAGTTATGAGCTTGTATGCTCTCTTACGAAATGATTCGAATCCTTCGGAGCATGACGTAGAAGAAGCTTTTGATGGGAATCTTTGCCGATGCACGGGATATCGCCCAATTCTAGATGCAGCTCAGACTTTCAGTTCTGGGGCTGGATGTGGCAAATCTAAAGCAAATGGTGGAGGCGGGTGCTGTATGGAAAAGAGTGAGGGTGGCGGTGGATGCTGTAAGAATGAATTGAAAGATGATCAGCCTATCAAACGATTTACGCCTCCTGGATTCATCGAGTATAACCCGAATACTGAACTTATATTCCCTCCTCCGCTTAGAAGACATGAATTCAAACCTCTAGCATTTGGAAATAAAAGGAAAAAATGGTATCGTCCAGTAACCATTGAACAACTCTTGGAGATCAAGAATGTTTATCCATCGGCTAAGATCATTGGTGGAAGCACGGAAACCCAAATTGAGATCAAGTTCAAGGCTATGCAATATACAACATCGGTTTTTGTGGGGGATATCCCTGAATTAAGACAATTCTCATTCGAAGACGATCACCTGGAGATTGGTGGAAATGTAATACTGACGGACTTGGAGTCGATTGTTCAACAGGCAGAGAAACACTATGGGCCTGAAAATGGACAAGTATTCAAGTCAGTATTTTTTCTCGATTTACAATAATCTCATGATTTGATACTTTTCAGGTCTACCAATGGGAATCTGTCATTCTTCCCCCTCTGGTGATAACAGCTAACGAAACCTGGCTACCATATGACAAGTCTTCTGTACTAACTGTATCCATAGAGCCATCCATAAGCAATTAAAATACTTTGCTGGGCGACAGATCAGAAACGTCGGTACACCCGCAGGGAATTTAGCCACTGCTTCTCCAATCTCTGATCTCAACCCTGTTTTCGTTGCATCAAATGCTACTTTGATCGCAAGGTCCTTGGAAAAGGTTACCGAAATCCCCATGTCTGAATTTTTCAAAGGTTACAGATTGACTGCGCTTGCTCCAGATGCAATCATTGCAAGCATTCGTATACCTGTGACACAAAAGGGGGAATACTTGAGGGCTTACAAGCAGTCAAAACGTAAAGATGACGACATTGCCATTGTGAATGCAGCTCTTAGAGTTGCCATCGATGATTCACAGGTCGTGACTAGTACGAGCTTAGTATATGGAGGAATGGCTCCAACCACCATTGCAGCAAGAAAAGCTGGTGCTTATTTATTGGGCAAGAAGTTTACTGACCCCTCAACATTAGAGGGAACTATGAATGCGCTGGAAGAGGATTTTAACCTTAGTTTTAGCGTGCCAGGAGGAATGGCGACTTATCGCAAATCTCTTGCATTCGGCTTCTTCTATCGCTTTTATCACGAAATTCTGTCCAAACTCGAGGTCAAAGATCTGGAAGTAGATGCTCAAGTCATACCGGAGATCGAACGTATAATATCTTTTGGTAAAGAAGATCGAGAAGCAACTGTTGCGTACCAACAGAATGTACTTGGCAAGGCAAGTCCACACGTAGCAGCATTAAAGCAAACATGTGGTGAAGCACAATACACCGATGATATACCAGTCCAGAAGAACGAGTTATATGGATGTTTAGTTTTGTCAACAAAGGCTCATGCTAAGATTACAAGTGTCAATTATGCTCCTGCACTGGATCTGCCTGGTGTGGTTCAATATGTTGACCACACCGATATGCCAAGTCCTGAGGCAAATTGTTGGGGAGCACCAGTCTGCGACGAAACTTTCTTTGCTGTTGATGAAGTATTTACAACAGGTCAACCAATTGGTATAGTTCTTGCTGATAGTGTAGCACGTGCAACTGCAGGAGCGCGAGCTGTCAAAGTTGAGTATGAGGATTTACCAGCCATATTTACAATGGAGGAAGCTATTGAGAAAGAAAGCTTCTTCGATCATTATAGGTACATAAAGAAAGGAGAACCAGAAAAGGCATTTGAACAAGCGGATCATGTCTTTAGTGGAGTCTCTAGAATTGGTGGGCAAGAGCATTTCTATTTAGAAACGCAAGCTTGTGTTGCGATACCTAAAATCGAGGATGGAGAAATGGAAATTTGGTCTGGAACTCAAAATCCAACCGAAACGTAAGTAAAAATTAGACGCAACTATAATTCCGGCTAACGGTATATCAGCCAAACTTATGTAGCACAGGTCTGTGACGTTGCGGCAAATAAAGTTGTCAGTAAGGTCAAGAGACTTGGAGGGGGCTTTGGTGGAAAAGAGACTCGCTCCATACAGCTATGTGGCATTGTATCACTTGCGGCCAAAAAGACTGGACGACCAGTACGTTGTATGCTCAATCGTGATGAAGATATGATTACATCTGGCCAAAGGCATCCTTTCTTGTCTCGATGGAAAGTTGCTATCAACAAGGATGGTAAGATTCAAGCACTTGATCTAGATATGTTTTGCAACGGAGGTTGGACGCAAGACCTTTCTGGTGCTGTTCTAGATCGGTCATTGTCACATTCTGATAATTGTTATATGATTCCCAACATTCACGTCCGAGGTCGTGTTTGCAAAACGAATACGATGTCAAATACTGCATTCCGAGGATTTGGTGGACCGCAAGGTCTATTTATGGCGGAATCATATATCGAAGAAGTCGCGGACCGTCTGGGGATGCCAGCAGAAAAGCTCAGAGAAATCAACTTCTATAAGCCGAACGAGCAAACTCATTTCAACCAGGCTCTGAAAGACTGGCATGTACCATTAATGTATAAGCAAGTCCAAGAAGAGTCAAATTATGCTGCCAGGCGAGACGCAATCACAAAGTTCAACGCAGAGCATAAATGGAAAAAGAGGGGTCTCTCGATTATACCTACAAAATTTGGTATATCTTTTACAGCCCTTTTCCTTAATCAAGCTGGAGCACTGGTTCATGTATATCACGATGGATCTGTTCTTGTGGCCCATGGTGGTACTGAAATGGGGCAAGGTCTTCATACAAAAATGATGATGGTAGCAGCTGAAGCACTTGGGGTTCCTTTATCCAATGTGTTCATCTCGGAAACTGCCACGAATACAGTTGCCAACACGTCTTCTACTGCTGCATCAGCTTCCTCTGATTTGAATGGGTATGCCATTTTTAACGCTTGCGCTCAAATCAACGAACGACTTGCCCCATACCGAGAGAAATTTGGCCCTGGTGCTACAATGAAAGAGTTGGCTCATGCAGCCTACTTTGACCGTGTCAACCTTTCTGCGAATGGATTTTACAAAACTCCAGATATTGGTTATACTTGGGGTCCTAATACCGGACAAATGTTCTTCTACTTTACACAAGGAGTTACAGCCTCCGAAGTTGAGATCGATACTCTAACTGGTGATTGGACATGTCTACGTTCTGATATTAAAATGGACGTCGGACGGTCCATCAATCCGTCTATTGACTATGGACAAATTGAAGGAGCTTTTGTCCAAGGAATGGGATTATTCACGACTGAAGAATCACTCTGGTTCCGCGCCGGACCAATGGCAGGACAACTCGCAACTCGGGGACCTGGTGCATATAAGATTCCAGGGTTTAGAGATATCCCACAAGAGTTCAATGTCTCTCTACTCAAGGGTGTGGAATGGGAGGAGCTGAAAACTATTCAGAGGAGTAGAGGAGTGGGGGAGCCCCCATTGTTTATGGGTAGTGCGGTCTTTTTTGCGATTAGAGATGCGTTGAAGGCTGCTAGAAAAGAGTATGGTGTCACTGCGGAGATTGGAGAGGATATTAAGGGCGGGGGGCTGTTGAGATTGGAAAGTCCAGCTACGCCAGAGAGAATTAGAATTAGTTGTGCGGATCCAATTTTGAAGAGAGCGGAGGTGAAACCGAAGGAGGGTGAGAAAAGCTTCTTCATAAGTATTTAGGACAATGAAGTTAGGGATGACCACGAGAATGAATGAAAGTTTTATTCATTGGATTTCATCGACACGAAATCTTACCGTCATTTTGCTGCTAGGATATCACAAAACTGATTTTAGTTTCTTGTATGAAGTATTTCTGTTGATTCATATATATTAAAGAATCTGTATTCAGACTAAATTCAAGCAGTTATAACAATTCATAAACATTGTAAATGGATGAATCCCCCTCTATACATAAAATCAGTATCATACCCCTGAGGTTATAAAGTTACCTTAAGATAAAAAACCCTACCCTGCTAACCTCCTCCGGCCCCAATAAAAATCCCTCGCTTACATTCTCCCCCCACTCCACATCCATCCACTTCACTAAATCTCGCTGTCATATATATATTTAAAATCCCGCCCAGACCAACATCAAATAATATAACATAAAAAGCAAGTTGGCGCAGTGGAAGCGCGCCGGGCTCATAACCCGGAGGTCCCCAGATCGGTAAGCTCGAATTCTTCATCTCGTCACTCATCTGTCTTCAATACTAACCTTCTATTAGAAACTGGGACTTGCTAAATCTATATTTTTGGAATTTTTTCGAAGGGGGGATGCATTTTTGGTCAATTGGGGGGCCGGGAACTTGGGGATTGGAGGGGGTGTGGGAGGATGTGGAAGTGCTGGGTCTTTTTGGGGTATTTTTTTGGAATGGTGAGAGTGGAGGGGGAAGAGATGAAGGTGGTATAAGGGCGGGGAAGGGTTAGTGGGGTTAGTGTATGATGAGGAGAGGAGGTTATCATATCAGGTTATGTTATTTTTCCACGTTTTTCTTTTAGGTTGGGAGCTAATGGCTGGAAAGTTCAAAGGAGTACATTTGTGAATTCATGCGGTGAGCGAGGGTAGTGCATACTTTTAATTCTGTGTATTGTGTTTTTTGAATATATAGTATTTGGCCGGTCTATCTTGGTGGTGTTGAAGATGGAGGTGTCTGGATTGAGGAGGTCGTGGTGGGGATGGGGAGGAGGCGAGAGGGATACATGGGTTGAGTTCGGTTGAATTGAGTTGAGAGAGACAGTGATTCAAGCTAGGTATTTGAGGAAAGAGGGAAATGAGAATAGAGAGAATGGGGACGGGTAGGAAAGAATAGGGATCTGTATATCGCTATGTCTATAGGACTTGAAAGTACAAGTATGTATGTTGGTAGATATGCAAGTATAGACCCCAGTTATCATAAAGTATAAGCATGATCACAATTTAGGACATGAGCGATCAATCTAATTCGAGGTATGAGAAATTACAAGTTCACCACTAAACGCAAACCAAGCAAAGTTGAACTCACCAAGGAAGTTGTGAGTTAATCCATAGAGGCAGACCTGCTTCTCGAGAATTTACATCGGAAAGATGATGGGCTCTAGTTACCTTTGAAATTGTTAGACTTCAAGGGGCGAGTATGCATCTAGAGCTAGTGATTGAAGAATCATTCTATTGATACTAGCTAGTATTACTGTTGAATTTTGATATTCTCATGAGCATGACACTTATATGGGGTAGACAGTACATAGTGTCATATCTTGATGATTCGATGTAAGAGCAACCGATTTGGGTTTGAGTTTGGTTATAGTTGGTTTGTGAGGGATGCAGTAGGATATTTATTTCTAGGGAGGATAGACTGAGATTGAGCGATTGTCACCGAAAACTTTGGGAGGGATTTGACTGGCAGGATGGCTACGAAGAGAGCAGTACATATTCGTAGAGGAAGCTAGAGGAAAGGAAGGGGAGGGGAGGTAAAGAATGTCGGAGGAGCTTATCTATCTCGAGGGGTGTTATTTTCCAGTAAATCAATCAAATGGAAGTAGTCAATGTCTTATAATTATGATACTTGCAACATTTCAAGATGGTCAGAACGGCGTAGACGAGAAATACCATGCAGGTTCATTTTAGGACGACACTTCATACCAACACACAACAATTTAGTAAAGGACCGAAGTAACTCTGCAAGAACAAATCATAGAATTGGATATTTTTATCCCGTCATCAAAGTAAGCAATTTGTGGTCCAACTTTGTTGTCTTTAGATGACTCGCGCGAGACTATTTTTGGACGTGCATTATTCGGTAACGAATCCTTTTGCGCAAATTGCCCCTTTGGTAGGTGACGTTGGCGGTTCCAGAAACCCCAGGGATATGGAATCGTGCATGCAACTTTTCCTTTTCGTTTTCCGCACAATCAACTTCCCGTGCTAGCAAAAGTAAAGTCTGCACGTTCCCAGACCGCTTCTTGCTTTTTCGATATCCTATGTGGGTGCTGAAGGATTTCAAAGAAGTTCCTAAACCCTATAAATACCTAGTACTGTCTTATAGAACACAGACAATAATTCATCGGAATCTCAAAATAGTCCTTGTTTGAAGGCTTTTTTCAAGGGTCCCAGTTTGTTCAAAAGACCATCCAGGGATTGGCAAGTCATCGATTGTATGCCAAGAATTCATTCCAGGGTGTGAAATCTTTCATGAGCTGGCATAGCAAACGCGGGCATTATCGCACCACAAACGTGACAGATCCCACGACTATCTAACTCAAATTCATCCTCATCCGAGAGGTCTTGCTCGTCTGCAGTATCTTGCGAGATGTATACTACATCCTCAGAGCCCAGAATTGGTTCAAAAATGTGTTCAGCCTGGATAATCTCACTTGCAGGAATCTTACTCCTATTTCTAGCAAAATCAGGTGGGACATCTCGGTCCTCAACTTTCCACTCTTTGAGGGTGGCTTCTTGTCGCTTGAACATGAGACTAATGTTTCTACCACCACCAGATCCATCTTCACTTGCTGCTTCAACCATATTGGTTACTCCAATGTTAACCAAACTTAAGTTCCAATCCGATCTTTGTGGATGCAATTTCCGGAACATGGGAACCAGTGTTTCTTGGATAAGCCGCTCGACAATAGCATCTATACCGGCGTTTAAATTGAAGATAAAATTTGGTAGCGGTCCGGATCTTGAAATCCTATTAAAGCTTCGCGGTCTTGTGCCATCTGCGTTTAGTGGCGGACGAGGCCTTGTGGATAATCGGACTGTTTTGGGGTAAGCAATCCATCGTTTCGATGGGGTTTCTGATTCATTGTCGTCATCAAGTAAATCTTGATACATCCTATTCAATAGACTTGCCACGAGCATTCGAAGCTCTTTCATTAATTGAGGCATTGTATCAAGCTTGATATATGAATCCTCGATTGATATTTGAGAAGGTACCTTTCGTGCATCCTTTACATCTGTATCATCGCGACCATTAATCAGTGCCCAAACCTTACCTCCAATGCCCTTCTCCGCTCCTGGTCCCCCAAGAAGCTTCTCTAATGTATCAGGGCCAATTCCAGCAAAGATACGAATATCACGAGCAGTGACAGATTCTTTGGTGCCTCCATAAATCAGCCCACTTTCAAATTCAGCTGGACGTGGTAGAACATGATTTCGGATACGTTGAGACATTTTGAACCCAATGCCAGGTATTTTTCCAATATCATGGCCATCGATGAACATTGTGACATTACTCTGTAGTCCATCATCACTCGGCGATACTTCATAAGGTGGAAGAAGAGTTGTTTGGCCTTTTGGCTTGTGGATGTTGCCTACTAATTTGCTTAAAAGCTTATTAGTGGATATGCCAACAGTTGAAGTATAACCTTTATCCTCCTCTAGACTCAATCTTAGATGCTGGGCAAGATGTGAACCCAGAATCAATCGGGTAAGTAGTTCGAGATCATTATTCGGGGTCGCCGAGTTCAATGCGTATTGAGGGGATGCTTCGCCGCATGGCTGCAAGTCGGGATAACCATGACCAGCAATCATCGTCGCATCAAACTTGAACCCCGCAGTGGGATCATTACGATTTAGCTGAAGGAAAGAGTGGGTCAAATCATTAGGATTGAGTAGCTTCTGGTTGTAGTCGACAATATCTGTGACGTCCATGAACACTTCATCGAATCCTAGCCGTTCCACTTTTCCCGACCAACTGAACTTTTCCAAATGTTTATATAGCATTTTTGAAGCATCACGAAATCGTCCCAGCTCCTCTCCTACAACGATAACAACGTCCGGACATATTTTCTTGGCTTCACTGATTAATTGTAATTTACCAAGACCTCGGCGTCGAGCTTCATAATTGCAAGTAACAATGATTTGTTTCTGAATTGGTTCTTAGAACTTTTTATGTACTATTTTGGAATTGACCTTGCCAATGAATCTTACCTGCTGTACAGCCTTTCATTGCGTTAGCTATGTTTCGCCGATCAGAGAGGAAAACTTGAGAGATTTACCAGAGGTCCTGATTTTAGAGCGGGATTCTCGTTTTCGAATACAGACGCGTAAAAGCAGTCATAATCCTTGAAACGCAGGTTAGAATAGATACTTACTTATTGACTGACGTGATTCTTGACAAAACAGTATGGATATGAAGATCCTAATGAGGCTGACTAACAAAATGTATTATTATCCTATGATCCTTTCTTGCCATTGTGCTTATTGTTAGTAGCAGCAGGAGTAGGAGTATGAGTATGAGTATGGGTTTGCTGGCGATAGCAAAACGGGTAGAAGGAACGAGCAAAGGTTTGGTTCCATTTTGAAGTTGTCGCAGTATCAAACAAACAAACAAACAAACAAACAAACAAGCATAGGCAGACTCGTTTAGATGATGAATGTAAGTAGAGTCTCATCTAAAAGAAGATATCAACCATGGATAACAAAAGATCCCAAGTTTGACAAGAGCACGAAGGATTGCTATCGATGACGAGGATAGTTTGTATGTGTATTGCACTCGTATGTACTGTATACGATATGTACAATTGAACATTACCTAGCTATACGTGCTATACGTGTGGATGTGATAGTAAGATAGTAAACATAAAAAGGATGATAATCGGATGACATCTGAATTTAGATTGCCGATCATAGATACGATTGATTATGTAATTTCTATGTTATGGCGACCTTATCGATAAGTAACATGACACCTAGGCTAAAGGTCGGATAACGGACGGATAAGGGATAAGAGAAATCATACTCCGTCCTTCGAGTTACTTCTACTCTACTAGTTACTAGTATTTCTATTTTGATTCTGAATCATGGTGGAGTTCGGGACTCGGAGATCTTCTTTACATTTACCTATGGAATCTATTTTAAGATACAAATGTGAATCATAATGGTGTCTGCGCCGACTTTGCGGAATTTACCAAGAAACTCATGTTGGACGTATTCGTACTCTTTTTGAATGTTTATTTGTCTCTTAGTGGATATAGTACGTATGAGACTACGAGGAAAGTAAATATTGTAGCTTTATATGATTCATCATCATCATCATCACCCGCCATCGCCATCGCCATCGCCCCTTTTGCTTTCGTACCCCTTCCTCGCCACCAAAAGCGGTTCTCAAGTTCTGAACTCAAGATTTTCAGTTACCCCCCACCAAACAAATCAAGATATCATCATTATCATGCAACAATTGCAACATATTGAGACTCCGAGATAGACCCAAATTATGACCAAGACTTTACCCCATAGATCTCATTCTCTTTTACATAGTCCCTTAAGTAGTATGCATATGGTAGTATCAATAGTATCACTAACTCAATATCACCTACTCACTAAGCGACATTGACCCTTACAGCCTCTCAGCTATCGACCTAGTAGGTATTGAACAATCTTATCTCATGTTATCCCACGCGGCTACAAGGCTATAATGGGTGTTTTCGATTTTTCAGTATTGTACTCACATACTCGAGTGTATCGTGGCCATTATCCATCCGACCGATATACAATTTTACATTGAAATAACACTTTGAGACTGGTCACCAAGCCTTCAGGAGAAACTAAGGGGAAATATATTCTTATTCTTATTCTTATTAGAAGTAACCTTAACAAATTGAGTTGCAAATATTCCTAAAATAAGAATTAGCCACCGCAGACTTTACAGTCCGGCGTACTCGTCCCATGCCCCTTGAAACGGCCAATCGTCTTGAATCGTCTTGAACTTTCTTGTCAATCTATTCGCTCAAGCGGTGTGATATTCATCAAGAACCCTTGCATAGGCGCCCCTCATCCCCCTAGCTAATTGTCCACTCCGATAGTCCGAAGTCCCAGATTCAGCCCAAATCTGTGACTTTATCTCCGTTTACTACTACCAGTACTCCAACTTGCTATTTTCGAAGATGTCCTATTCGAGTATGCTGACCTAATCCGTACAGTAGATAACTCCTCGGTCTACCAATTCAACTCGGAAAATCCTTGCGCAGCGCTTCAAGGAAGCACATGAACCATTAAATTCTTATATGGGTCTATAAGCCTAGTATGAGGGTTGATGACCATCCCCGAAGCTTATTGACCTGTCATCCTGCAGTACGTGGAAATCAATGAAATATCCTATTTGCTTAGTCCAATTTCATACCCTTTTCCTGCATGTCCCTGTCACATCGTTTCTATAAACATCGCGCCTATTCTCACTCATAAGCATTTCAAAGTTGGCAATGCATTACTGTGCTTCGAACTTTAAACTCTCCTACCAACCCTTCCTCTCCAGTTTTACTTGTCTATCTCTTTTCTTGGCCTAGGAAAAAGGTCTACGGGTATATACATATAGCTGCGGCACGGTCTCTACAGGTTTCACTTGAGGGGTAGTTATTCATATATTTCCCCGTCATCATTGCTTGAGCCTTACGAAATTACGAAATCATTTGACGAATTCACGACTACGCCTTGTATCGGTAGATTTAGATACATCATCAGATCTAAGATATCTAGGTCACCTGGGACGCTTCGGGACCAAAAATCTAAGGCTCGACTCTCTATACCGACAGTCAACAATCAATATATATATTCTTGTACCACAGACCAAAATTCGGTCAAGCAACAGTTTACTAAGAATCCTACTACTTTCACGATTATGATGCTGGCACCTGTACAAGAGTGCTCCTCGATAGTTATGTCTTTTCCTCCTCGGCATTCATCGCCACCAAAAAGACCAAAGTTGTCTTTACAGATCAAGACCATATCCACCCCACAAACTCTTGGAAAGTCAGCTACAGCATTGAAGTCCGATATCAATCCATCATCACCAACCGCATTCAATACTCTTTCAAATGCATATGCGACAGCAATTGAGAGTAATTTGCCTCAAATGCAACGGCCGACAAGCTCCGAGTCCAAACCTTACTTAAGAATCCAGCCTGTGCCTTCAGGACTCCAAACGTCACGACTTCAAACGAATATAAGTGCAGGAGATGGGTATATACATCCTTCGGAGCGTACTGCAACCCCTGGTCCATTTGCGATATCATATCCTGAGACACCAAGTTCGGCCCATCCAGACTTAGATCCAACTTCAGCACATCCCAAAGATACTCCAGCCTTTACCTTTACACCTCCACATTCAGCCGGAACTTCTGATAGAAAAATGTACGCCTTTTCATCACAAGTTTCAAACAGTGCATCCCCGCGGAGTATGAGACGACTCACACCATATACCCATCCCAAATCTCTCCATAGCATTCTTCGAAACTCACCACTTCCTACCCCTAGCTCAATTACACCTGCAACACCCAAGACTGCAAGTCGATTAGCAACGAGATTAACAAACAAGGGCACTAAAAAGGTGGAATATGATGACCCTTTAACTCAAACAATCACAACCAACAAATACGTAAAAATCTCACATCGAACTATTGTCCGAAGATTCCCCTCACTCCGCAACCGATCCAGAGCTTGCAATTCTAGATACTCTCGACACAACGATGCAATACACTGGTGATGAAACGCGTGATGGAGGCCAAACACCTGGTCCTTTCGAAGAAATGCGACGAAGAATGGCAGAGAGTGATTTAGAAACACCGGGTTCCCGTAAACGCAGGCGCAAGGATAAGAAGAGAAAATGGAGATGGACCATAGGAGATGGAGAAGATAGTGATGCGCAAGTGACTCCAACAACTGCTCTGGAAAGAACCCCAATCACATCTATCTGGAGGGGTGATGAAAACCATCAATACGGATTTCATCATGAGTGGGAATGGACATGGGAGTTCGGAAAACAGTATTTCAGGAGCCGGAAATGAAGTTCCGTCGCATGAAGTGATCCATAATGATCGAATTTCGGGTCTGGGAAATTTTGAGAGGGCGAGAGAGGATTATAATAGGCGAGGTCAATCCGTGGATCTGTTTGTCGACTCGGATATGTCAGAAGACGATAGTTCCAGACCAGGCACATCACATTCTCTATAGTTTGGATGATCGCCACTACAAGGGTAATGAGGTTCAGCTAATCTCATCTGCCTTGACACACCGGCACTCATGAAGGAGAGGGTGTACTGTATGCATGACTTTATGACTCGACTATGTCGACTCATACTTGTATGGTTGGTATTTGTAGATAGGACCATGGGTCTAATTTCTAATTATATCATTCTTGTATGTTTTCGATTGGTTGCATCTCTATTTTATGATTTGTATTTTAACCTTGCATGAAATATTTCACATAGCCTTATGATTTATGAAAAATGGATACTCAGCAAATATTTCAAGTTTCCTTGCAATTTTGATATCAATCCGGTGCGCGTACCACTACACCTCAAATTCAATACAACAGCAAAAGCATTTCTACCCTTCTCCAATCCTTATATCTGCCTCTATCCGTCAAATTTTTTATCGCAGCCCAATAATTTACTATTTCTATCCAGATATCACATACAATCAAATACACTAATAAATCGCCAGTCGCGTGTCCACCAATAACCCATCATAGCCCACTTCCCGCACTCAATCTGCAGATCACAAACTAAGTGCTCACGAGATCTAATGCTTTTGACTTACTCCTCACCAATAGGAATTTCTGCCTCTATACATGAGAGACTCCAAATCTTGGCGCTGGTAGTCAGCGTGCAGGTTTTTGCATGGAAGGATTAGGTGAAAAGATGTTGTTTTATTCCTAAAGTACTTTGAGGTCATGTTAGGGTTCGAGGGTGGGATGAGGACCTGGGGTAGGGAGTCAGATGGTTATAGGGTGTTTGCTTTTCTTTTGTTGCGGAGAAAGTATTTGTATAAGGATGGGGTGGACTGGCTGTTTTTTTATTGTACTGAAAGGTCGATGATGTTAATGTGGATGTTGATGTGAGTGTGAACGGATGTGGATGTGAACGTGTATTCAGCCCTACTTTCAATACATATAAACTCAGAGTTCCTGTGTGTTTTCATTTGGTTTTTACTTCCATTTTACATCCTTCGTATCGCTAGTTTTGCCTGCTTCTCTTGTTTATCTACTTTGCTTGTACAATATCATCAAAATGGCGTACGATATTGAAACACAAGACCCCATCTCCCTCAATCCCCATGACCCCAACCACACCTCATCACAAACCCAACTCCTCCTCGCATCCCCCATCAATATCCTCTCCCCCTCTGCCCACCACGTGCACGCTTCACAACCCCACCTTGGCCCCGTCCCTCCCGTCATAAAATCCACAAATGGGAACCTCTTCTGGGCAGACGAAAGCTGCGTTCGTCGCGTCGGTCTCACATGTCACGAGGCACGTCTCTTTTTACAGCTACAATCTGGAAATTACAATTACTCAGAATACGCTGAAATGTTCCACGCTTTCGGGGATGAGAAGAGGAATCTAGAGAGGAGGCTAGAAGAGTTGCCATGGTGGAGGGTGGAGAGGAGGAGGGTGTGGGAGAAGAGGGTGCAGTGGTTGGGAAGGTTGGAGGAACCGAGGCTTTGGTTGTTGTATTTGATGGCGAGAAGGAGGAGGATTATTTTGGTGGCTTGTAGAAAGATTTTGGGGAGGTTGAGGGAGAAGAGGGGGGAGAGAGGGGGGATAATAAAGGATCAAGTGGTGGGATCGCAGAGAGATTTGCAGGTTCCAGTGACTAAGGGTCCGATGGTTTCAGCGGGTTCGCAAACTTTAGGAGAACTCGATACTAAGATTTCAGGATCATGTCTGATGATATCAGAGGGTACACAAACCGGATACATCGCCCCTTCATCCACGTATCCCTGCCCAAATATTACCTCCCATCTAATTCCTTATACCCCTTCCTCCACTCGCCCAGAAATAAGCGCGAGCACACCCTCCCATTACTCCGGCATCCACAAACCCACCACCTCCATAAACCCACCCCGTCTCTCCAACCAAACAACTAGCACCACATCTCACACCTGCCCCGTCTTCGTTCGCCCTTTCTCCGCAACCACAGCCTCCATCCAAAGCCTAACAGCCCTCCTCTTTCCCCCACCAGTCCCCTACCTAATTCTCGGCTACTTCCCCACTTCCACCCTCGACCCACACGAAACCTACCTCGCACTCCGCACACCCAACTCCCTCTTCCCCTCTCTCCATCGAGCCGAACATAATCTTCGTGGCTATCGCCGCTTTCTATCCTTGAAATCGCTCGCTGGGTTTGGACTCTACAAATGCGATATTGAGAAGGGTGCCCATGTGAGGGTTATATTGAGGGAAGAGGAGAAAATGGTTTTGCGGAGGTTTTTTGCCGCGTATAGGGATAGAGGAGGGATGGGGTGGATGGGGAAGATCGGGAGAGAGGAGTGGGATGAGGATGTGGGGAGAGCTTGGATGAGATGGGTGGCGGAAAATCTGAATGGGGGGAGGGAGACTAGTGGGGAGGGGGCTGGGGGTCCATTGGAGGGAAGGTGGAGTTTGGAGTTGGTTTATGATTGGTTAATCCTTTCCTCCTTTTTGGTTGGGATGCATGATTGATTGAAAATAGGTGTCCATATCGACTCAGCGCCGTAGTAATAACGCCATTGCTTCTTAGTTTGATAGTAGGGTTTTGGTATATGGAGACGAACGGGGATGTAATTACAGCTTGGACTTTGGCCTTGTATATTGTGACTGCTGCGGCGGCTATTGTTGCGCTGTTGGGGATCATTGGGAGTTTGAAGGATGTTTGAGATGAAGACTTTTGTTTATAGTGCGTCGGAGATTTTGGTGTATGGCATTCCAATTTTTGGTTTCATTTTTGAACTCTGTGTATATATGGAAAAATGGCACTGATGGAGTTTACAGCGCGATGTTCGGTTCGGGGAGGTTGAATTAGGGGTCTGGTGAGTGCTAATGGGAACAATGTTGCATTTGTGGGTGTTGGATGATTTATCTGTGGCAATTGGCATTTGTCTGTACAAGGGAAGATATTACAGTTGGGTCATGCAGGAAAGTTAGGATGTTCCCAGTTCTATAATATGTAGAAATTCCTCAAAGTTCGCTTTGCTCCTGTGTATATCAAAAGGCTGCTTAAATCTTTGTATGTATTTAGATCACGTTTGAAGTCATTTTGAAGGTCATGAGATCGAAAACAAAAAGGATTATATATCGGAATATTGCATTCCCAAATATAGAATTCAGTCCAAACGTCGATTCATTAGCGCCCACTTTACTGAACAATTTGAATATTCTCCACCCGATACCCCTTAATCCTCAACCGTTACTTTGACCATATTCAGCAATCGGTTTCACCTCCGATCCTCTCCCTTAATCATACTTTCCACTCAATTTCACCAACCCCGCCTTCTCATTCTCCTCCTTACTCTTCCTCGACCACGCCGGCGCCTCATCTCTTCCTTCATCTTCAGCCTTATCCCCCTCTTCCTTTGTATGATGCACAGTAGTTGGTGCATGTTCTGCTGGTGAGTATATCGTATACAGCACTAGAGGTTCATCGCCTGTGTTAATGAATTGGTGTTGAGTTCCTGCTGGTACTACCACTAGATCTCCTTTCTTAACCACTTGCTCTTTTCCGTTAACGATTGCAAGGCCAACACCGGAAGTGAATGTAAGTGCTTGGTCGACGGTGTGAACTTCGTCACCAATATCTCCACCAACAGGAACGGTCATGAGGACTACTTGCGAGTAGAGGCCTGTATACTGATTGGGGTATCAGTGAATCGTATATTATAGAAATAGTAGTAGTATTTCATGAATGGAGAATCAGAGTAAATATACATACGAGAACTCTACGGAATTCGTGAGATGAAGCAGGAAGGTCCGACGTCATTTGGGGAAAGTAGACCATATCATGCGAAGGAGGTGATGATTTGGGTTTCTTAGATGCCATATTGCGACGGCTTTGAACACTCAATGGAATAGAGATCTTAAATGGGGTTGCCTTTCTACACGTAGAAAGTACGTTTGAAGTGTATCTTGTGCTACTTCTAATGGATAGACTGCGAAAGGCTAATGGTAACATGATGAATTATGAAGGAAGGGATGAGATGAGATGAGGGGAACTTATAGAAAGCTTTTTGAGAATGATCGGATGATTTCTTTATGATGTTCGATACTCAGGTACCTAGTATATGAATTCATCCAATATCCAATTGTGTTGATGTCATTGAATGATAACATTCCAAATATTGGTTCATGTTCATGCCTATGTCCTTTGTAATCAATATGCAGTGGGAAGAAACCTTGGCTGCCTACTGAGAAAGGATGAACGAAATCCTTCTGTATACGAGTAATCGTTGCTTGGGTAAGGTTGTTCAACAAAACTTTATTATATATTCAATCACCATCACTCGGTGGTAAATCGGATACTGCATGATGTTCAATGACACTTCATCTTCATCCAATCATCTTGATCATCTTGATCCATGATGGTGTTTATACTTTTGAAACATTGAATGCACAGCATGTCTCTGTTGATTATCACATACTTCAACTCCTACTTCTACTTCTACAATCCCGAGCGAGACCGAGATCCTTTCCCCGGATTTCGGGACCGGATTATCTCAAGCATTCAAATCCCGATAATTGTAATGATCCCAGTCAATAATATTTCTCAATCATTCGATTTTATATCAACAGACAAAACCCTCATATCTCACAATGAACTCTATACCACGAATATCTAGGGCTTTTTGGAGGCAGAAATGCCAATTGGATATGTACAACATGTTCAAAGTCAAGACAATCAAATACGCCATTCTTCAACCCCTCCATAACCAGAAGTATCTCAAATAATTCAAAACCCAGAGAAAATGTAGCGCCAACGATGGAACAGTTGAGAGCTCCATTCTCACAGAAGAATAGTTCGACGATGTACTATACACTCAGTATCATCTTAGGGACTGTGGCTTTCTCCTATGGTTCTGTGCCAATGTATAAAATGGTACATCACCTTGGCACGCCACTTCATCACTTCCACAGCTAATATGTACTTCCATAGATCTGTCAAACTACGGGATGGGGTGGTCAACCGATTAAAGCGCCTGGACACGGTGGTGGTGCCGCAGGTGAAGATCCCTCCGAACGCCTTAGGCCCGTCACTTCCGCAAAACGTATACGAGTAACCTTTAATGGATCGGTTTCGGATGTTCTACCTTGGAAGTTTACACCACAACAGAGGGAGGTTCGAGTTCTGCCAGGAGAGACAGCATTGGCATTCTATACAGCTACGAACAAATCTGATGAGGATATAATTGGAGTGGCAACGTATAGTGTGACGCCGGGACAGGTGGCTCCATATTTCAGCAAGATTCAATGTTTCTGTTTTGAAGAGCAGAGATTGAATGCTGGAGAGACGGTTGATATGCCAGTGTTTTTCTATATTGATCCGGATTTTGTTAATGATCCAAATATGAAAGGTATTGAGCAGGTCACTTTGAGTTATACATTCTTCAGTAAGTACCTTTCTTTCAACTCAACATACCAGTTTCCAGGGAGATATTAATCGGTTCAACAGAGGCTAGATATGATAAAAATGGACATTTGAAGCCTATGCCTGCAGGTATGTAAGTAATTGTGAGATGTATTATATTCAATTGCATTGGGAGGCGTTGGGAAACATAGATCATATAGATTCTGTATGTATGTGATCTTTGGGGGTTTGTCTTTCTCTACAGTATAAAAGTATCTACTGTAGGCTGATTATTTATTCACATACATACCTCTCCCTCATATTATCACTTTTTGTTTTGATATTATACATTTCGCCTTATGCTCTAGGCCTAGACTTGATGAGTCCAATGTTGGAACATTATTGACCTCCAGCTTGCACATGTGATACGTGATATATATGATAATGATACATGAGGTTTACCAGGAACTCAAAGCTTGAAGACTTTAGGTATATTCTTAAAATATTATATATATATATATATACTCATATAGGTGACTTTTTAGTGCATGAATATCCATGGATATTTCGAGACTTAAAAACATTAGGTATATCTATTGATTTAAATATATGGATATAAATATATATATATATATGTGTGTATATATATAATATATATACATACCTAAATACATTATACAACATTATATATAAACACACACATACATATCCATAAATACATATATACATATATACATACATATATACATACAAAACGTATCGTATATGCAAGATTAATGAAACTAATTAACCTTAATTTAACCTCAAATTTTAAGTGGTTAAGGTTAGTGTCGGATTCTACAAAGTACTTGACTTTCCTTTCTAATAATTCCATCTAACCTTTTAAATACAACCTCAAAATCAGTTCCGACATAATTTGATAATCAACAGTCAAACAACAACAATCAACCCTTTGAATTCTTTATTTGCTTACTTGTTCATCTGTTTGCTTGATTACTTCTTCTCTCTCCTTTTCTTCTGGATTGATGAAGTATCTTTGGTACAATCAATATTGATTAATTATCATACCTTTCGTTTTCATCATCATTGACTTTGGATTCAACATTAAACCGGTATTCTAGTTCTAGTTCTAGTTCTAGTTCTATTAGTTCTGGTTTTGGTTCTGGTTCTCCTTCTAGTTCTAGTTCTAGTTCTAGTTCTATAGTAAGGTCACCAGTCAGTCAGTCAGTCAGTCAGTTAGTATCGTGGATCTTCTGGAGACTTATTACTTACTTATCATCAGCAGTATAGTATCTTGAGGTCATCACTTGCATGGTAAATTATCAGATCATCTGATAATTGTTACTTGCAATTGTTATCTTAATCATGGCCACAAAAAATATTTACTGCAGATAACCGTCTTGATGAAGAACCGAAGACAGATTCACCTTCTATACCTTGCACTCCTTCCACACGTTCCCCTTCTCTATCATCCACTGAAGACAGTGGTATAATCCCCACTTCCATTAGTGTGATTCATGAGACCGATTTATTTGAACATCGAGGTCAGATGCAATACTTAAAAACTTATGAGGAAGAAATTCTCAAATTGGCTTTATTATCCATATCAGGAACTTCCCCTTTGGTGTCACCACTACTTTGCCCTTCCATCGAAGAATCAACAAATATGATGGCCAAAATCAATCTACCTTCTGATGAAATGGTCGAGAAGAAACATGAACCATTCATTAGTACACCTCCTGAAATTATGATTGGAATTTTTAAATTTCTCAACCCGATTGATGCGGTTTGCTTCAGTCTCATGAAGTTTGTGTTCCCCTAAAAAGCATATTATTTGATATGTTCTCTTTCTCTAACTTTGTTCCAGTAAATACACTCATAGTATATATCTCTCTGATGGCACTCGCCCTGTCCTTGATTTTCAACCACCACTTCAAATTGGTCGGCCTGAAACCGAATTTCCTGTTATCCCTGGACCAAAACATTCATGTCATCACTGTTGCCCTGTCGCATTTTTCCCGGCCCATTGCGAATTGCATTTTCATCTGAAAAGTTTTATGCCATCGGATCTTATATTTTGCGCCGGATCGTGTCAAATGTTTACTAGCTGTGAACCTCAACAACCAAGGATATGTGGCAAGTGTGGGAGAGATTATAGGAGACAATTTGAGAGAGGCAGAAGAATGATTGAGACGAGCAGACCAGAGGGACGTGTATTCAAATGGTATGAGCAGCCGAGAATTAATAGGGAGAATAGTGAGCGAGAGAATCGTCGACTACTACGAAGACTTGGACTTGAGCAAGTATGAAAGGTCTGGGTGATAAAATTCGAGGTTTCTATGGCGTCTTCAGGTTGGGTTGGGAACTTGGTGAGCAAGGGTTTGATATGACGGTTGGCAATGGAAGAGTTTCCTTGGTACGATTTAAGCCTATGACATTCGGATGGATTCTCACTGGGCGGAGTTCTGGAAGGCAAATGGCTACAACAAAATTTAGTTTGACGGCATTCTGATGGATTTTCTATGAACCGAGTTCTAGGAGGTAAAGTAATACGATACGAATTGGTATACCGACTTTCACAATGCGGAGTTTCGAAGGGGTAAACAGGCTATGATATCATTTAGGTTCAAGGCAGTCTCAAAGAGGTTCTCATAAGGCGGAGTTTTGAGAGGTAAAAAGGTAATTGGACAGTATTCTATCTGCCGGATGCCTTCATCTATAATAGGATATCTGCGGATTGGATTATGGGCTCTTTCATGAATGGCGTTACAATTCAATGATTGGGAAAGTATCAATTAGTGAT
The DNA here is from genome assembly GCA_009299455.1 of Monilinia laxa. Classification (NCBI taxonomy): domain Eukaryota; kingdom Fungi; phylum Ascomycota; class Leotiomycetes; order Helotiales; family Sclerotiniaceae; genus Monilinia; species Monilinia laxa. The sequence continues at coordinate 203,532 of VIGI01000025.1, forward strand.
TACGATCCGATGGACATTTGAATACGGGCCCTCACGTGGATATAAATCTATCAAGACAGGAGTCCGATATAGAAAGTAGATTAAGGTTATTTCGGATATGAAGTAGAGTATGATATTCTACTCTCCATATACATTTCCTCTCTCTTTGGAAATTGAGATAATGGTGCTTCCTTAGACTTGAGTCAAATTTGGTCAAACTTAAACCACATCTACCCAGATTCAATATATCGAATCATTCTACTCCTTTTCCTTTCTCCCATCTCATCATAACCGCCACGACCCCTCCCTTTCCCTTTCAAAAAACTAAAAAATGAACTACAGCCCAGTCAATGTTCATGCATGTGGAGAAATGTCAATAAAATCCACCCAAACCCAATCCTGGTTAAATGCTGGAATCATATGCTAGACTAGACGATTGTTGGGTATGTGATTGACTTGTTTCATGGGATTTGGATATTTGTGTGGGTATTGTGGTGAGTAGTGAACGGTGGAGTTCGGGGGAGGATGGTATGAAGGATGAAATAGAATCGCAAGTCTCACGTATCTTAATTGTGCGAATTGTATCAGGAATCAGGGACCGAGTACATGTTCATATCAACTCTATGATATGGTGTGATACGTTATTGTATATATGGGTATTGGTATTGGTATTGGTATTGGTATCAGTAATAATTTATTTTCGATGATGCCCTCGAAAAGATTCCACAAGCACCCTCAAAACTCCGTCATAATCCGCCATGGTCAATGTGTAGAGTCTATAGACTCTGCTGGTTTATTCAACTTGATCCCAGGTCTGTCCTCAACTACCCGGATCACTTCGATTCCCGCCCGCAATCCTGATAGACTTATGTGTGGATTTATACAAATCACAAATAAGTAGCCTACTGATCTTCACTCTCCTCTCTCTCCCCTCAAGTCAATCACAATCCGAACCCCCACAGCTCTCCATCTCGCTTCCCCTTTACAATGATCGATTTAAATCCATCCGTTCTACCATCTACCATCTACCATCTACCATCTACCATCTACCATCCAACACCAATAAATGTACATCAAAAACCAGCATCCATTAGATACATAACATGGACTCAAGTATTTGTGATGTTCTTGATTATCCGAATAAACCATATGAACGAACGAGAAATTAAATCGTCTTCTTCCCTTTCGTTCCCTCCCTCTCTCCCTCCTCCCCACAGATATGATTAAATGCCCATCTCCACCCACACTCCAAAACCAATCAGAATCAAAAAGAACTACAAACAAAGAAAATGGCAATCTCCAAATTCCCAACCGCCGTAGTACCATACAATGAACACCAAAGACTTGAATAAATCCTGCAGCACTATACCTTTGCTTTCTCTCGATATTTGATTTTCATTTTCTTACTTGTGAGATGGCGTTGTATACTTTATACTCAAAGATATATGTTAGAATGCAGACCATAGAAATATCACAGATTTCGGAAGATTATTCATGTCCGCTTCAAATATTTTCCCTTTTGTTCATGCCATGCAATGCTACCATGCTATAAACATGCTGCTTGAAAACCTGCTCAAGCTACTCGAACAATATAGTATACAATACACACCGAGACTGAGAAGCCTTCGCTATGAACTCAAATTACTTTTTCCCCTCATACTCCAAAAACTCCATGGATATCAACTTATGCAAATTTCCTTCCATAATCCCAGGCAGCCATTATGCGATGTGATGAGCGGATGACACCCAAGAAAAAATCGAGTAAATTAAACAAGTTTCTTTTCCTTGGTCTTCATCTGAGATCTGATTCCTCTCTCAATACCAAACATTCTCTCCAGAACGTTCACCACAAACCATTGCATACCCAAAATCCATATTCTCAAGATCAAATCCCTGAATCCAAGTACAGGACGTTTACCTCGACTAAACGTACTATCTTTGAACTTGAATGGAAGATTCGCACCCAAGTGATCCATGGCTACCTTGATTCCACTACTAAAACCATCTTCGTGGAATCCGTACTTGGTCCATGCTCCACAGTACGATATATTTCTCGTGTTTTGAATCTCTGAAAGTTGAGATTGGGAGGTTATGGCACGAGTATTGTAAAGCGGATGTCGATATGTATATGTACTATGCGTGAGTTCTGGCTTCGGAGGAAACAAAGGATTCAATGTGACAAGTACATCGCCAAATTTGGATGTCGGAATATGTTGGAGAATGTTCATATTGTATGTTAAGCAAACTTGGTCAACATTTCTAGATTTTAAGGTGGAAGATGTGGACGAAGCTGTGATATAGTTCCAAGCGGACCAGGCTTCTCTGTTTTGAGGCATGAGAGAAAGGTCAGAATGAAGGACTGCGGTATTCTTAGATGTCTGGAAGCCGGTAAGGATATGACGTTCGGCTGGTGTAGAAGAAGACCGAACTAGGTTGTATGCGATATCCCCATGAGTGGCTATTATGACGTGATCAAATAGCTCTTCTTCTCCGTTCTCAAGGCATAAGCGTATACGGTTATCATCATCATTACGTATTGACTCGACTGGAGTGGAGAGGAATATATGGTTAGGGGGAAATCCTTTCATTACGGCATCAACATATGTTTTGGCCCCGTTTTTGACTGTTAACCATTGAGGGCGAGCAGCAACGGTGCTTAACAGATGATGATTCCACCTGCACTTATTAGCTTAGAAAGGCCAATGGGCATGAACTTTGACTTACATAAATCGGACCAAAGTAACAGCTGGAAATTCCAAAGAACATTTATCCGGACTTGTACTCCATACCGCTGCAGTCATTGGTATAAGGTAATCATCTCTGAATGCATCCGAGTAACCTTCCCTATCAAGATATTGACCGATGGTCTCTTGTTTCTCTGCGTGATGTATGCCATTTGCATTTCCATTTCCAGTCACAACATATTCCTCACTCTTCTCTTCCTCTTTCAACAAGTCCAAAGCAAATTGATTGAAACGTATGATATCGAATATCATTCTCCACATCCGCAATGAGAATAGGTTCTTTCGTTGCGCGAAGACTGCAGAGAGAGATGTTCCCGACCATTCGAATAATCCTTTATCACGAGAAACTCCAAAGGTCATTTCAGTAGGTACGGTAGGAACATTAAGAGCACTGAGGAAAGCTATGAAATTTGCTATTGTATTTTTATTAGCTCATGTATTTTGGAAGACTGCGTGATGCAAGAAGTTGAACAAATCAAAATAACTTACGATAGGTAGCAGTATTCAAGACTATAAAACCCGTATCGACTGGAGTTGTTTTACCATTGTGAGGATAATTGACAGTGTTTGTATGACCTCCTAATCGATCCGCAGCTTCATAAATGTAAACATCATGATGTGTGCGATTCAAAGCCCAAAGCGCGCCAATTCCTGCACATCCACTCCCGATGATAGCAACCTTCTTTCTAGGAAATCGTTCAGTTAGATTGGCGGGCATCTTTTGAATGGAAGTGAAGGAGGAGAAGGGGGGGAGAGATAGAAGAAGAAAAGGAAGCTGGAAAGGAAAGGAAAGGGAAGGAAAGAATAGAAAAGAAAAGGAAATGATAGAAGTGAGGAAGTATAATCTATCATAGAATGGGATATTCACATGTCAGAAGAAATAAGCGGTGGTTTCTCTTGTGTGGTGGCGGGGGAAGATTCAGTAGTAGCCATAGTAGGAGTGGTAGGAGTGGTAGGAGTGGCAGTGGTAGTGGTAGTGGTAGTGGGAGTGGTATTGGTATTGGTATTGGTATTGGTATTGGTATTGGTATTGGTATTGGTATTGGTATTGGTATTGGATTGGAGGTTTATGAGTAGTGTATCTTTGAGAATTGATAGATGATGATGATGACGATGACGATGATGATGATAATGATGGCATTGCCTGAATTAGAAATAAGAATAGGAATTGGAGTAGAAGGAAGGAGGAATATATAAATGTCAATAAATCCGTAAATGTCAAGTATATATATATATATATATATATATATATATCTATACTACTTAGGTATATATGTAGCTGGTACTAAGGATGTTTATGAATAGTTAATTTTTGAAAGGGAATGAAGAGTAATAATACAATGAGTGATGTATATTGAGAGAGTATAATATATATATATATATATAATATAAACAAACAGGTATAAAGAGAGATGGATGTTGGTAATAGAAATCTATTAGGAAGATATATACATATATATATATATAAGATTAAGAAAAAGTACATCCTTATTGTTTCTGTTGTTTTTGTATTTATAATAAAATAGTATTTTCTTTTCTTTTCTTTTCTTTTCTTTTCTTTTTTCTTTCTTTATTAACTTCCTTATCATATCCAAGCTACTCATGCATACCTTTCTATCCATCTCTCCCTCTCTCGAACCTCTTCTCCATTCATTTCATTCATCTGTGCTCAAGCTTCATACAGTAGTAACCTTACCTACTCCGTAGTGCCTACTTCTTCTGTACGATGTCGAAACTTGGTGGAGACGGTGGTGAAGATCAATGAAAATAATGACAAGGGTATGATGGATGATAGCCTCCTGATTGTTACGTAAGCAGGATTGAGGTGCACATACGGATTAACCTCGGTTAGTCGGGGTTTATAAGCACCGATATACCATATTCTACTTGATATAGAGATCTCAATCATTTATTCATATCCTTCGTCAAGTAAAGGAATGAAAGTCGACAATAATTATAATCAACAGGGAGTAGAAATAGAAAAAGAGAAGAACAATAGAAGAAGAACAGTTGTAATCTCACCTCTTATCTCTTATCTCTTATCTCTTATCTCTTACCTCTCACCTCACCTCTCACCTCTCACCTCTCACCTCTCACCTCTCCTCGTTCATCTTTCCAATGCAGTTCTATTGAATAACCTTACCTACCAAATTGATTATTAGGTAATCAATCAATCAATCAAATGTCCCTTTCCCCCTTCCTTCCTTGAGTTATTTATTATTATCATACAAGAAATAATAATCAACTTATTACATACACATACATATATATACACACATACACATACACATACACATACACATACACATACACATACACATACATATACCTACACATCATATACAATCACTCCAACTCCACTCCTCTTCACACTTCAACTTGAATCAAAGAATAAGAATTACCTTGGGTGAAGAAGAATACAATCAAAAATCAAAAATAATAAAAAATAAAAATAAATTATTCTTTCTTCTTTCTTCATTCTTCATTCTTCATTTGTACATCATCCTTTGAAAAAATAAAACAAACAAAATCATTCTCCATTACTGTTCATGCGTTCTTGATATATTATCATATCGATTGTCTCCAGCTACTCCAACTCCTCCACATAATCAAGGAATCATTCCGTTGTCATTGCTTTTCTTTGCTTTGCTTTGCTTTGCTTTGCTTTGCGTTACTCTCCTGCATTACTACTGGATTGCTACCTACACGTTGCAACACCCCATTAAAGGCATCGATCATCATCAACCATTCTTCAAAATAGCCAATACTCTTCCTCTCTTCACACATCAAATCTCACATCACCCCTCACCCCTCACTACTCCATCTCCTTCCTCATATCGATATGTCGAACCCTCTCGATACTGATGCCGGCTCGGAGCTCTTCAGTAGTTATGAAGCCGAACTTAAACTCGTTCAAGCCGACTTGAATCAAAAGTTGGATCAAATCCCTGATCTTACTGGGGAACCTCGTAAAGCTGCCATCAGCCAAGCAGAAAGAGCATTAGAGGAAGCAAATGAACTGGTAGGTTCAAAGTTGGAATGGTATTCAAAACATATCTCAAATACTTAATCGCTTTCTAGCTTGATCAAATGCGACTCGAGAAACAAAACATCCCTTCAGCAACTCGTACGAAAGTCAATCAACGATTTCGAAATCATGAATCAGATGTCGATGTATCCAACAGGAAATTAAAAACTTTGAAGAATGATCGATCCGCTCTGTTTGGCTCACGCTATTCCGATAATCCAAACGATGTCCAACTCGAGCAAAGACAACAGCTGCTATCGGGGACGGATAGATTGGACCGGAGCTCACAGAGATTGAAGGCTAGTCAAGCATTGGCAAATGAGACGGAGGCTATTGGTGCAAGTACACTCGCAGATCTACATAGACAGAGAGAGACCATCCAACATACGCATGATACCTTGATACAGAGCGAGGGGTTCGTTGATAGGAGTGTCAAGACGTTGAGAGGAATGTCTCGTAGGTAAATCATCCCTTTGCTCTACTCATCACTGCCGGATATGCGATGCTGACCACCCTTTTATCAGGATGGCTACCAACCGGATAATCACCGTGGCTATTATAACCGTCTTGGTTCTTCTGATTATTGCGGTTATTGTGAGCAAGTTCAGATAAGAATTCTTTACTTTTTCGGCGAGGCGTTTTCGGCATTTCGCTTCTCAGATACACTTTGCCATAGGCTGATTTCTAATACAACTTTGTACAATTGCTTGACACTGCAAGGCTTCCAAAACGGTCATCTGTGTAAGGGAAGGTTGGTTGGGTGTAGTCAACTTTCCGACGAGGAGTTCCGAGTGCATCTGGACAGCCGTCCGAGATACAATATCAGTTGCATGGTTCGGGCAAGTGCATGGTTATGTAGTCGAACCTAGCACTGTCACGATGTCATGATATTTTTCCTTGATCACTTCCCTCGTGAATGCATTGATGCCAGCTCACTTGCATATTTCGCTGCAGTTGGCGATGTTCCCTCTTCAGCCCGGAACTCTGCACATACTTTCTACTGTGTTGTGTTGAGCCTCTACCTATCGCACTCGGGTGAGGTGAATACCGATGCAAATCTCCTCTGCATGTCATGAGGCACAAACATACGATCTAATGAATACCGTGCGATTGAACATGTGCGGGTATCCATCCCAACTCTTCTTGATGGGTACCAAGTATCTGACTGAGAAACCATGGCCCCACAGCTACATATGTATCCTTGCTTCATGTGGTCTCTCCTACCAATTGGTCTTCTCAAAATGTCTTTACCCGTCCTTTTTTCCCCTTATCCTTTCTCTCTCTTGTTACCGGTGGAGTGTTACACAGGTAGGTCCTAAAACAGTGCCGATAAGACCTCTTGCAACCTTGTATGCAATCTTGGGTGCTACAAGTCTACAAGTCAAGTACTTAGCCTCATATGACTACCCCAAGTCAATCTAAGTTTGATTTGATGCTCGATTGACATCGGAATACAACACACCATGTAAGCTTCATAGAGAGACTCATCTTTCAATTGGGTTGCTCGTGTGTAAAACGTGGAGATCTCTGTATTCCGTACGAAGGCCCCGCTTTCAAGAGAGCCTTCTTGCTTCTTGACCGGGGAAAATCTGATGTTTCGGTTTGTTGGGACTGTCGTCCTCCGGGTGACAGTGGCGAGCTTGACCATGGTGTGTGGCATCGTGTGCAGTATCATGTGCAGCTACGTCTTTATATTTCCCCCTTTCTCATCACTCCGCACTTCCCCAATTCTTCTGCATTGTCAAATTCCGATTTTGACCGTCGTCCTTGAACCAAAACCTTCAGCATGCTGTCCCCTGATATCAGCCAGATTAACGTAGTAGCTATTCTAGGAACTTCAATTTTTGTTTACTGCATCGTGGGCGTTCTCTATCGTCTCTACTTTCACCCGTTATCCAAGTTCCCGGGCCCTAAATTGGCTGCAGCCACCCTCTGGTCGGAATTTTATTATGACTGTATCCAATCAGGTCAATACTTTGTCAAGATTGCACAATGGCACGAACGATATGGTATGTCAATGCATATTTTGGGTGGCCAAATACAACCGTACTGATTGCCCTGCCCAAGGTTCAATCGTTCGAATTGGACCAAATGAGATTCATATTGATGACCCCGAGTACTATGATACTGTGTTCTCGTATGGAAATGTGAGGAACAAGGATCCATTCTACACAGCACAGTTCAACACGCCAGATACTGGATTTGGTGCTGCAGATCACCATGTTCATCGAATGAGAAGAGCTGCGCTCAATCCATTCTTCTCTAAAGCTTCAATCAATCGCCTATCTCCTATGTTGACTACTATGGTAAGTATGTTCTTCAATCAGTCATTCTAGTGTGAGCTCTCACTTGTTCCCAATGGCCGTGTTATCGGTCCATTTCTCATCATCACATCCAGGTACCTTGAATCTGTCTTGACTTGGTTATGTTTTTGTAGGTCGAGAAACTTTCTTCACGCCTCGAGGAGTTCCGTAATTCAAATCAACCACTTAGGATTCGCCTTCCCTTCCAATGTTTCACCGCCGATGTTGTAACACTTTACGCCACCAACCGTTGTTGGAATCATCTAGATGTATTTACTCCTCTTTCCTCTCCTTCCTCACTTGAATGTTTCTCAATTGATCGTACAGGTCCCGGATTTTAGCCCTTCTTGGGCAGAGACATTTGTCGCTCTATCGATGCTAGGAAAATGGGCCAAGTTTTTCCCGAGAATTTATACGTTCATGGAATGGACCCCTCGCTGGATGCTCAGCAGATATGCTCCAGGTGTTATACTCACTCTTGATCATCATGATGTACTTCTTTTCTTTCCTCATACCCCTTTCTTATCAGTTTCATAAGTCCTGACATGTATCATCCACCAGAAAATCCGCAACCAAATCAAAGAAATCCTCTCTGGTTCCCTTCCCCCAGTCGACACTCCCGTTGATGGTTTCCCGCGTACTGTCTTTCATAATTTCATAAACTCATCTTTGCCCCAGAGTGAGAAGAGATTCGAAAACATGAGTCAAGAGGCTTTCAATGTCATTGGGGCAGGCACTGATACAACGGCTAATACATTGATGATTTTGATGTATTATCTAGGCCTTGATCGGATAAGGTGCGAGAAATTAAGAGAAGAGTTGAGGAGTGTAGGGTTGAGGAGGGAAGAGGAAGGAGGAGCCAGAATAACTGAGTTGGGGATGGTAGAGAGATTGGGGTATCTGGTAAGTTGTACTGTTCCTTTACGATCGTGAGGGAAATCACAAACTGATCTTATTGTTCTAGAATGCTTGTACTCTTGAGGGGCTACGGTATGGTCCCCTCTAATCAATTGAGAGGGAACACTAATTAAAATCAAAGCCTTTCCTACGGCGTCTCAAGTCGACTTGCCCGCATCGCACCTAACGAAGACCTCAAATATGGAAAATGGAATATTCCCGCCGGTGTAAGTTCGTCCTGCCTAATCCTCTTTTATGCTAACGCACATGCAAGACTCCCGTGGGAATGAGCACAATGCTCCAACACCACAACGAAAAGATCTTCCCCTCCTCTCACCAATTTATCCCCGAACGCTGGCTCCTGTCCGACGGTACCATAAACCACGCTCTCGAACGCTATCTTGTTTCTTTTTCAAGGGGTACTAGATCGTGCATTGGACAGCTGTATGTCTCTTTTATCTCCTATCCTCAATTTCAAATCCTGTTGTTCTTTTATTTTTCCTCTCGTAGCATTTCATGTCATTTGATATCATCAATGTGTGTTCAAACCCATAATTGGACTCGCTAACAAGGCATATAATATAGCCTGGCAAAAGCAGAAATTCACATCGCACTCGCGACTGTAGTTTCTCGTTTCAATATCCAGATTTATGATACGGAGTTTGATAGGGATGTGAAGATTAAGAGGGATTTCTTTTTGCCGCAGCCGGGAACGGATAGTAAGAGTGTGAGAGTTTTATTGAGTTGAGTTGATTTTAACCTCGCAATAAGAGTGTCAAAATAGTTGAGAATAGGGATCTAGGTGGAAATTGGAATATGATTTGGGTAATCAAGTTGAGAAACGAAAATTGCATGGACTTCATTCATGTTGCAAATAGCTAGGTATTCTAACGGATGAAATCAAATATGTTATCTTAGGCATTACCCATACCCAGATCCATTGTTCCTGTTTTTCCATTACATTAATTACCACGTTGGTTCAAGTTTGAACGTCGCGATCCGTACTGCCTCTGTACCTCTCTCTTCTAACCCGGCGATCTTCCCATCTCATGCCGAATTTGCAACTACGTCACCCATTTATTTCGCAATATTCCCCGTCCCCTTACCCTTTTCCCTTCCCCATGCTCTCCCCCCAACCCCCTCCGAAATCCCGCTATGCCCCCTCTCCTTCTCCTTTCCCTTCCCCTGTCCCTGTCCCCCCTCTTCTTTACAAGCTTCAACCTCAACCTTGGCCCCCCCTTCCCCTCTCCCTTGATCTTTCTCACGCCCCCTCTCCCCGGTAGAAACTACAGGATCACCAGAAAACACAGTTGCGCCCACCGCAGGCGCATTCCTTTCGTTGGCGTTGCTCGTGGGCTTTCGTCCCCAGACAATGTACATGTTGCACCAGTTGTGAACTCTACTGTCTTTGAATTCGTTACGGACGCCAGCGGCCAGGACTTGGTATCTGGGGGGTCGTTAGAGGAGTTAAGTTTGGGGTTGCTTGCGCTCGCATATCATGCATGGTGTAGGAGTGGAGTGTGAAGCATGACGTATGGGATTAAATGGGAGTGAAGATACAGAAAAGGAGTTACTCACTCTTCGGGTGACCATCCTAATATCCGTGTGAAATGTGCCATTCCATATGCGACAGTTGCATCCAACATGTTCTGTTGCAAATAGAGGCCTATCTCTTTGTTGCGGCGGTCACGGGCCCAGGGAGCCATGGGGAGCTAGATGGGTGGTTGTTAGTCGGCCGATAGGTAACAAAGTATGAACATTTATCTTCAGGATCGGGGGATAGTTTTAGGGATCGTAAACCTTCTGATAATCTCTATGAATCGATCGAATATTCGCATATTTTTCATGAACAGAAAGTAGAAGTTTAACACATACCCTCCAATGTCTCTCTACCACCGCCTCAAATCCCGCTTCATTTAGCCAATCTTTGAATTTCATTGCAACATTCAGCTCTCGGCCGAATAGTTTCGATGCTTCATCCAGACCCGCTTGCCACTTTTGGAAGGATGGAGCTAGCTATTAATTCATTAGGGATGGAGCTGTGATCAAGTTTATGAAGATACATACATCACCCGTCCCATCGTCCGAGTATCCATGACTTGAAAGAGGTATAATCAGTACCTTCAAAGCTATAGGCAACAACAAAGAGTGTATGATGAAATAGAAACAAACTATTCGAAATCTACAAGCTCAATGTACCCTCCCTCATTTAGATTGTTAAAAGCTTGATCGAGAAGATGGGGCCTATGAATCTATATTTAGTATAAATTTTTCCAGTGATCAATCATGGCTTCTTGTATTGAATCATGACACGGACCAAGATGCGATGGAACCTCCCAAGGAGCGAATATGTATAAAGTCAAATTTCTGACTATAGCGCCATGTATCTTCTACATCATCGACCTTTACTTGGTCAGTATGCTGATCTCATTAAACAGCAATAGCGGCTTACTTCGAATTCAAGATTTGGTGGAATCCTGCGAGGTGCTTAGTGGCAATTCGTGCCAGGAGAAGGTAAGATCATACCAGCCAGGCTGTATTGGAGATAAATCACAGCCAACAACATGTGATGAAGGATATTGACTACCAGCAGATTAGATATATACTATATCACTGTTTCATGAGAATGGTAAGAATATACTCAGCGAAATCAATTGCCCAGATGCCAGTACCAGTTCCAACATCAAGTACCCGTTGAGGATTTTCAATCGGGGCTAAATATAACTTGCCCTCCAAAACAAGGTTGAAAACATGATGAAGCTGTGTATGCTCATCAGATCAACTTCTCCAAGTGTTAACAAGTCGTATACATACTAAATCCATTCGATCTTGTTCATCATCGTCATTTGGCTTGTATATTTAGCCCCTTTCCGTGAAGAGTACTTTGGATGCATCGTACCATCAGATATTTTCCATCTCTATAAGCATGGTACCTCCGACCATTCTAAAAATGTGAGTATATTTGACTACTTCAAGTATACAGAATAGCAAGCCTAGCCTACTTCTTCCCTAAAACCATTGGATTAATTCAAAGATTTCTAGAAGCAATCAAAGAAGCACCCACCGGTATCTTGTAGTTCCTGATGTCAGCGACGTCTTACTCGTGTGGCTACTATTCGGATATTAGTCTGTATTCCTAGACATTTGTATCTACCTACGCCGCCGGACCACCAAATGCGGAGTCATTTTCAAGTGCGTCATTGTCCTTCACTTGTAAGCTTTAAAATTTAGATTCCATTCACAGGATCATTACATCGACTTCGATTGGATTAGAAATAGCATCATCTTGCGGGTCTTGAAAGACTCCGCCAGTTGCGTTGAAAGCGTCGATAGCTTCTTGCGATGTTGCCATATTGATTTTATAGAAAGAATCACATTTATGAAATGATGAAAGTATGGAGGGGAGCATAGATATCTGTACGATAAGGAAGCCTCAAATGGAAAAAGAAACGGCAAAAGCAACGTTTCTATATTATAAAAGTAATATACCCTCGCTCAACTGATCATGTCCCCAACGCAAAACGTTGTAATACCACATTTTTTGTGTCTTGCATAACAGTACATATTGCAGCTTATTCCGATAGCCAAAGGAATTCTCCAACTTCTTGGGTTTGACGACAATGATGATTCCTGGCTTTCTATGACTCGTTCCAAAGTACCGGGCCCAGTTTGCTTGGACGGATGAACGAGATTCCGCCAAGGTACTACAAGATATGCAAGCAGCCGAAGACAGGCGAAACTTGACTACCACATTGTATGGTCGGCGATCAAAGATTGGCGTTATGGTGTTGCCATAATTGACCTGTCATTGTAAGCGGTGAATATTATCAACAATGCAAGAGAAGGATAGGAAGGGTGAAAAGAAGGTAAAGTATCCAGTTATGAAACAAGATAATTGAGAGTTTCAGCATCCATTTAACACGTCCACAATAGAAGGGTAACATTATCTATAACGGGTAAATGAGTGGTATCTATGTTACATAAAGCACTCAGCTGGAGAAAAACAAGTAGGCGGCTTACGCAAAGTCCCCGAAGAACCTTATATGCATTGAATTGAGTCGAATGACTGGCAAAATTACCTAAATATTTGTGAATGATGATTAGAGACATCCGTGGCTTTAAACGTTTACCTGTTGTGGCCATGAGTTTGGCGTCATTTGAATACATCTATGATACGTCAATATGTCAACTTGACAGTTCTCACCGTTGAATTGAAAAGTCCGAAGTTGGAGAATAATAAAGCCAATAAACATAATTCCAACCTTGTTCCTTTTTAACTAACCGGGTATCATATGAACTTCCGTGACCATCTCTTTCAAAACGCTCCAATAACGCCGTTGAGAACACATTCATTCTCTCACATTGTCAGATACAGAGATGTAAGATAATATATCCCCCACGCAACTCAGAAGCCAACTTAAGGAACTTTGCTTTCCCGGCAATCTCGGAGATTCTTGGTTGTCATGAAAGAACTCTCAGGAATCCAAATGTGATGCTTAAAATAAAGCCCGTGAAAACAGCGATTTGTCTCCTCGACGACAATATCCCGGGCTCTCTTAATACCCATACCACACATCCAAGTGGCCATAAAAATCCCATAATATTGCCCCATAACAAGTCATCAAGCCCACTGCCCATACCATCATCTCCGAAATCAAAACCACCCTCAACTCCACTCCCACCATTACCCGCATTGTTATCTATCCAAGAATCTTCCATCCGTAACAATGTATTAGGAGATGGCATAGTATCTGGTGTATGTATATTCGCTTGAATCGATTGAAATTGTAGTCTCAATTGATTCACTTCGGCTGGAGAGAAGCCTGCAGAAAGAAATCTATTGAAACCACGAGGCGCAACTGTTGTGCTTGAAGCCGGTACGCCGAGAGTTGCGGACGCTCCATCTGGTACTTTTTCCTTCTTTGACTTATTGAGTGCGGATGTGGCTGCTATAGTTTCTGCATCAATCTCAGAAGGACTAAGAATATCATCACCAATTGAGCAGTTAATGTATACCCTTGCTGGAAGTGGTTCTACATATTTCCCCTTCCCCTTCGCATCTATGGCTCGTGGTGGTGGTGTTGGAACTTTGAGTATAGCCGTTAAGAAATCATCATCTCGGATGAACTTCCCACCATATATAAATCGAAATCGACGCTGTGATGCAGGGGGTTCAAGCTTTGAACGAACTAAATGTTTCAATCCTACGCCGGTAAGGTTATTTTGAGTAGGAATATCCAAAAGTAGATCTGGAATTGAATCTGCGAATCGAATGGTGATATGCAATGGCCTTGATAGTGGTCTTGATGTAGAGGTTGATTTTGAAGACATTGTTAAGAGTAAGAGTGGGAGTGGGAGTGAGAGTAGGTTGGAAGGGTTAAAGGTCAAGCTTGATGGTAGTAGATTGGTTAGGAAGCATGATATTGTATTGAACGAAATGAGTGAGGGTAATTGATGAGTCTTGATAGGATTGATGGTGTTGATGGTGTTGATGATATCGTTGGTGTTGACTGTATCGATAATATTGATAGTACTGATATAATATTGATAATTACCTCCTCCTTTCATCTAAATTCCCCACCATATCTTGAGATGACGGCCGCTAGTGTTTATTCCCCCGCCATGATGAGTAATAAGTACCGCGCCTAGGTAAATACATCCTATTGCTCCTACTGCATGAATGTATGAATGAGTACTTGGTAACGTCAAGACTATTGAAGCTCTTTTCCAACTTTTCACCCCTGCACCGTGAATTACTTCTTCAGTCAAATACGTATACTACATCCAGCGGTTGTCTGGAATGCGGCATTAATCATTTGAACACCGACAACACCGACAACACCGACAACACCGACACCGGCGTGAGAGTGAAGGAAGTATGATCATTGACAAGATTCGACCTTATTTATAACTTGGCTCTCGTCTCTCTATCGTTTCCAAATATCAATGATATTTCAAAAACCCTCATCTTGTTTAGCATATTCTTTGACAAGAACGGCAACTTTGAGCAAGATCTCTTCTGTTGCATCTCCCCGCTTCTATCATCCCACTATGAGTAATAAATCTAAGCTTCAACCCGCTGCTCGCGTTGCTGGAGGAAAGCAAGATGTTTGGTATGGACGACTTCCCCTTGGCTTATAATTGAAACTCTACAAGTGCAAGTGCAAGGAGCAGGAGATTTTATGTAGTTACTGCATTCAATTATGAAGTTTGCTTATGTTTCTCTACCCATCTCAATAAGCATAATATCTGATTACCCTCTTTCGTTTCTACCACATCTCTAACATGAATATGCCGCAGGACAATTGTCAATGAGGCTGCTGCCGCCTCTCCCAAACAGCCCATTGTAAACATGGGCCAAGGTTTCTTCGGATATAATCCTCCCAAGTTTATCCTCGATGCCGCCAAGGCAGCTCTTGATAAGGTCGAATGCAACCAATATTCTCCAACAAAGGGCCGCCCACGTCTAAAGAAAGCAATTGCAGACTCATATTCACCATTATGGGGGAGAAAGCTGAACCCAGATACGGAAATTACCATCACAACCGGTGCAAATGAAGGTTAGGGTTAAACACAGAGTGACTGGATTTACGCTTACTAGTTATAGGCATGCTTAGTGCCTTCATGGGTTTCATCGAAGAAGGTGATGAAGTTGTCCTATTTGAGCCATTCTTTGACCAGTAAGCTAGTATTCCAAAGTGGAGTTAACGGATGCGATTCTAAGTCTATGATAGATACATCAGTAATATAAAGATGGCAGGCGGAAAAACTCGATACGTACCTCTACATCCACCCGAGAAAGGAGCAGCTCTAAACACATCTGCGGGCGAATGGACAATCGATTTTGCCGAGCTCGAAGCGACAATTACACCAAAGACGAAGATGATTGTTCTCAACACACCTCACAACCCGGTTGGAAAAGTCTTCTCGAAGGAGGAATTGCTCAAGATTGGAGAGCTCTGCGTCAAAAACGACATTATCATTCTTTCGGACGAAGTGTATGACCGACTTTATTATACACCATTTACAAGAATCGCAACGCTATCCCCAGAAATTGAGAGACTTACACTTACAGTTGGCTCTGCGGGGAAGAACTTTTACGCTACGGGGTGGCGTGTTGGATGGTTGATCGGGCCACCACATCTGATTCAATATGTTGCAGCAGCACATACAAGAATTTGCTATTCTTCCGTCTCTCCCTTGCAAGAAGCTGCGGCTGTTGGGTTTGAAGAAGCTGATGCAAATAATTTTTGGGACTCGGCCGTAACTGAGATGAAAGGTAAAATGGACCTGTTCAACGGAGTCTGGAAGGAATTGGATCTTCCTTTCTCTGATCCCGAAGGGGGTTATTTCGTTCTAGTAAATATGAAAAAGGTCAAGATTCCATCCGACTATCCATTCCCAGGTCATGTCATGGATCGTCCAAGGGATTTTAAATTGAGTTGGTTCTTGATACAAGAGGTTGGTGTAGCAGCTATTCCTCCAACCGAGTTTTATACGGACAAGAATGCTCATATTGGTGAAGACTGGTTAAGATTTGCGGTATGCAAAGAGGATGAGGTCCTTGAATCTGCCAAAGAGAGGTTAAGAGGCCTGAAGAAATATATTGAAACATAGAGACATAGATTTAAGACGATAAAGACGAATTTAACATATAGAGCTCAATGATCCACTACGTAGTTCTAGCTGGTAAATAATGAACATGATTCGTGGAATTGTGTTATGATTGAGGCTGGAAAAGATATTTTGGGTTTCATAATGTGAAATGGCACTGATGGAGGTCTAAGAGCTCATTTAGACAACACCCTAGATACACAAGTGTTGAACCTAATAAGTAAACCAAGCTGTCCCTGATATCTAAGACAACGTCAACAAGGGGGAAAAGTAAGTCTACGCCCTACGGTGTTTTGGTCTCAACGCTAGAAAGTAGTGACATCATGACTATTAACCTATATATACTTGTTATCAACATTATTCGAAGGGCAGATTTCTTGTGAGTGGTAAATTATCATAAATAAATCAAACAATCCCCTCCACTCAATATGGATTCTACCATCTCCAATTCCGAAATCATGCAGACTGTTAAAAATACCATCGCCGAGAACTTCGGCAGCGCGTAGGTGGACATTCATTCACTTTACCATTTTTTATGCTAATAATTTCGTAGGCACTCTCTTGCAAAACCAGAGCACCAATTCGGTCTGGAGAATTGCCCCGACCAAAGCGGAAAAGTAGCAGTTATCACCGGCGGTAGTGAAGGTATCGGCTATGGCTGTGCACACACCCTTCTTAAGAACAACCTTTCCAAGCTATTCATCATTGCTTTATCCCAAGAAGTTTACGATGGAGCCATAGAAGATATCTCCAAGACTATCTCGCCACAGGCAGCCCAAAAATGCACATTCCTCAAATGTGATATGTCTGATTGGCCATCCGTATGCAAAGTAGCTCAAACAATATCCGAGACTACAGATAGAATTGATATTCTATGCAATCTCGCTGCACGAGGTATTATGACGTATCAGCTTACTGACTATGGTCTCGATAGACATATGGCTGTCAATCATTTCGGCCACGTTGTTCTTACCAGTCACCTGATGCCAATCCTTAAAAAGACAGCAGAGGCGGGACACACCATCAGAATCGTCAACATGGCATCAAATGCTCATCAGGCGACCCCTAGCGATTGCAAATTCGCAAGTCAGGACGAATTGAACACGGATTTGGGACCCAATGGACAATACGGTCGATCAAAGTTAGCCGCTATACTTTACTCTCGCTATTTGGCTCGTCATCTCACTTCCAAGTATCCCAAAATCTTGATCAACTCTACGCATCCGGGATTTGTCGATACAAAGATGTCACAAGTTGATATTCATGAACCATATCCAATACTTGGCTATGGTATGTCTGTCCTGATGAAGCCCTTGAAGAAAGATCAATGGGATGGCTGTGTCAGTACCTTATACGCCAGTACTGCCGTTGAGGAAAGTGGATTGTATATCTGTCCACCTGCAATCCCAGAGCAGGGAAGTTCTCTGTCACAGGACGAGAAATTGGGGGAGCAGTTGATGAAGTTAACGAAGGAGATTATTGTTGGCAAGATGCCCAAGAAAAGCGTTGACCAGGGATGCCCACTTTCGCTTTATTGAAGGAAAATGTGCTATACCATTTTGTATATATGGATATCTTATGAATAATGATATTCATCCCAATACCTTGGCTCTGATATCCATATTGTCGTTCTTAACCTGTTTTTTCCTTCCCTCGTTTAGTCTCTTGCGCTTGGTTGAAACCCCCTTGACACCCTTCATACCCTCGTTCCCCCAAAGCCCAAACTCCCTCTCCCTTTCGCACTGACAAACCAATCGCTTCCCATTTTCATCCAGATATCCACAACTCCCGCAGCACTCAACACCCTCGCAACTTTCGCAAACCACCAACACCAACTCACAGCCCTCGATGCCACATTTTCCCATCCTATCTTCATCCCTTTCACATCCATGACATTTCGCGACCTTCTTCCTCTGTTTTTCGTTGCCCAATCCCAGTGATCCTCTCCCATCAAAAACATACTCCCTTCCCTTCCACAAGCACTCATTTTCATCTTTTCTCCCTGCTATCATCTCTTCTTCAAACCAAGTCAAATACGCTGATATTCCTCCTTTCAGTGTATAGATTCTATCTTCAGGAGCTTGCTCCACATTGTCCGCGATCCACCTCGTAGCTTTCTCGCATCGGATTCCGCCCGTACAGTACGAAAAAATTATCTTACCCGTGCCACTCTGCTTATTCTTACGCTCTGTTGAGTCGCAAGAAGAAGGATCTATATGTCTCTTCACAAACGCGGGAAACTGAGAAAATCTCCTGACCTGTGGTTTCACAGTCTCAATACCGGACCCCTCAGGAGCGGCAAAATACCCAATCCGTGACTCGTAATGATTTCGTATATCAAGCAACATTCTCTCTCCTTCTCCATTCGTCGACGCTGTGACCATATCTTGGAATTCCGCAGGACTTAGGTATGTTACCACATTCCAATTCTTGGGCTCATAGTTCGTAACCCCCAATGGCGTAATTTCATCCGCAATTCGAACATTCAGATCTTTGAAAACACAAGCACAGCCTTTGGTAGGTTTGAAGAAATCCTTTATTCCTTTCTCGTGGGTCAAGGACAGATCTAGTCCGGCAAATGACCAATGGGATATACAGGACTCGATATATGAATGCACAGCCAAGATCGAACCTGCAACAGTGATATTGAAACCTTCTTTTGCAACACGAATTTTACCCGTGAGACCAAGAGATTCGCATATCAATTTTTGGAAATTATGCAAATCTTGTAGGGAAGAAGTTGTGAGGGGGTAGTGTGGTAAAGGGAGTTCGGGCGGAGAGGTGAAATAACGATAGAAGAGGAGGACGAGACCAGACTGGTGGCAGGTACAGGTATAGGTGAGTGGGTCAGAAGGCATTTTTATTTGGTTGTACGGGGATAGGCAGTTGAGGGCCCTTTTCGAATTCGTTCTCGGGAGGATGGTGTGAGTGGTATATCACGTGGGGTGACGGCGATTTGATTGTCCTTGTGGCAATAAGGTATGCAACAAGACTCGCTGTAGCGTTGAACTAAATATCAGTAGTGACTACCAGTTGATTATTTGCCGTGAAATGCTGCCTACCAGGCCCTTTTGAGCAAAGGTATGAATGCTGAATCTGTACAATATAGTACAGTTGCGTCGGGAAAATTCATCGATGAGAATTTGGTCACGATTTGATTAGTCATTCCGATTTACTAAGATAATTCCAACATGTATCGTGCTCTCCATTGACAATGCTCTCTGCATGAATGCAATACTACCTGCAGATCACATACCGGTGTGTATATGCAGCCTGTATCAGATGCTTTTTCGGGTTAGCTTGATTTAAATGGTTCATATCTCTAAGAAACAGCCGTCTTTCAAAATTGTTGAGGCAGCACGTGGAAGTAATACAACACGGACAACAGAACGATCGATTTCAATGCTGTGTATTTCATACAAGGTGCTTATAAGTTGAATGAAAAGGGCTGCTGCTACCACCATGTATGTGACTATCGATACTTGCATACATGTAGTGATACAAATTTTCGCTTCTGCGCGGGGGGCTGTTTCTTCCTGTATTACTCTTAGCAGAGTGCCCTGCACGAGAGGTGTTGCCAGTTGAGATGCCGTACCATCTCAGAGATATAATGTTTCATTCTCGATAGCTGATGAACGTTGATTTGAGGTCTACTTATCCTCGACTGGGTCTTCGAGCATTCGTCATTCGTCAGAAGATTGCAGTGAATATGGAGGATATATAGAAGAATTTCCCCTTTGGAACCACAAATTCACGTTTACGGGAGTGATCCTTGGTCGCGATCATCGAGAGATATGTTCGAAATACATTGTTGAAACAAAACCAGTGGATTTCTATGCTTTGCTTTTTGCCTTGCAGCAAATTCAATGGATTATTGCTCCATTGGAGGTAAGAAGCTAAGTCATTGGTGACACCCCACACTCAAGTATCCTATGTAGATTTTGTTTTAACAACTAATTATGATTAAGCACCATTGTATTTAGGCATTGCGGTACTGGTAACCCGATTCGGCGTTGTTGATTCTGGCCAAGAGAGAGTTTGACTTATTACTCAAGTGCAAATCGATTAACTACTACTGTCTGTAGCGGTCATCATTACATCTATTTGATTGTAAGAGTAAGGGCTATAGCTTACTGCACCCCTCTTATTTTCTCATACTATTCTTTGAAATTTAATAATAAATCGATGCGTTAATATTTTTTTAATAGAAGTTAAAGTATATATTAATAAGTCTAAACTGAAAGAAAGGGAGCATTATATAATTATTAGAAATAGATAGTAAATTACGCATATAAAAAGTAATATTATTATTATAATATATATATATATATTCTTTATAATATTAAATCTTTAATCTAAAGGCATAATATAAGGCATTACTTAAGTGTATATACTATATAATAGCATATATATTATATAATTTCTAATATTCTATTAATAGTTAGAATATAACTATTTAAAATATTAATATTATAATTAGATTATATATATATATAAAGCTATATTAATTTGTACTATAGTACTATATCTTAAAAATATACCTTTAATATTTATATTTTTAGTAAAATTAAATATCCCTATAATTAATCGTTATATTATAATAGAAAAATGCTTTTTTATTTTATTATAAAAATATTTTTTTATTAAATTTAAGAAATGTTAGAATAACAGTCACGTAATTATTCTATACGCTAAGGCTTTAGTACTTCTATATAATCGTCGTTTTATATATTTAAATTAGGATCTTTAGATAAAAATATATAAATTAATATTAAGGTGTATATTTATATTTTATGTAATATATAGTAATGTATTAATATTAATTAATGATTTATATATAAATTATATATTATTATTTTTAACCTTAAAATTATATTATATTTATAATAAAACGTTATTATCTTTTTTTATATATAAAACTATTTCATTTATAATAGAATAGTTTCGTTTTTACAAAATCTAATATTTTTGGGTTTTATTTTATAAAAGAATTTATTCTTTATTTTCTTTTTCTTTCGAGTTTATAATATCTTTTAATTGTTATATTTAAATCTTTAATATTATAATATAGATTAATATAGTATAATTTTTTAATTCTATTAATATTATATTTGATTATAATTATAATAATGTCTTTTAGATTTAAATAATAATATTTCACAATATCTTTTAAATTCAGATAATAGTATTTTATAATACCTACCTTTCAAATTCATTTTCGATTTTATTACCTTTACAATTACTTTTATTAATATTAGCATTAATAATATTAATAGAATCAAAATTAAAATTATATAATTTAGATTTTTTTCTAAAAATAATTATATTTATTAACTTTAACCTTTATATATTCTATTCTGAATTTAATAATCTATAATCCTAATCTATTATTTAATTATAATATGTTATTAATTTAATGCTTTATTCTGAATTTAATAATTTATATCTTTAGTCTATTATATATAGCCCTAATTCGTTATTCAATTAGTATAATATATTATTAATTCGATATTCTATCTTACTAAATATTTATTCCACCTCATTAAATATCTATTCTATATTGATTTAATATTCCATTCTACTAGATATTTGTTTTATGTCAATCTAATACTTTATTCTACTCAGTATCTGTTGTATATTAATTTATTGTTTTACTTTAATTAATTATATTATCTTTAATAAAGGTTTTAATTAAATATTATTTATTAAATTTAAACTTTTATAAAAATGTTTTAAAGATATATATTTAATATAATGTTCTAAAATATTATTAGAATTTTGTATATAATAAAAAAAATTTCAATATTTCAAATATAATTTTTAATAATTTATAGAATTATATTTTAGAAAAATCTTTTTATTAATTATTATATGATTATTTAATATTTTTTAGAATAAGAATTTTTATATTAATAAAATTGTAAATACTAAATATAGTTTATTTAAAATAATATAATAATTTTAATATAAAAAATAAATTAATAAAAAGATTATAATTTGCTATCAATAATAGTTTTTTAGAAGTTTTCGGATTATATAATATATAATTTAATTAGGTTTAACAAATAGATTTGGCTTATATTTCTGGTTTTAAAAAAGTATTAGAAAAGTATAAAAAGTATATTAAACATTTTTAAGTATATTAAGATTTTAGGAATTAATAAAAGTTTATAAAAGATATTAAATATATTAAAAAAAAATAGTTATATAATTATTTATTAATTTGTTAAATAGGTAAATAAAATAAAAAGATATATAATTTGATATAAAAAGGTTTACATTCGAAAAGGGTTTAATTCTATTTTTAGATAATTACTAATATTAGAATAATAATTATACAATTATTTTATATGCTAAAGCTTTAATATTTTTATATAGTTATTATTTTATACGTTTAAATTAGGATCTTTAGATAAAAATATATAATTAAGATTAAAGCGTATGTTTATGTTTTATATAATACAATGGTATACCGATAAGAAAAATAATACTTAAACTATTTTATTTCGATTTCATTAATATAATTAATTAATGAAACGATTAAATTAATATAATATAAATTTTAAAACTAGAAGGTTTATAGAATTAAATTTTTCGAAGTATATTTATTAGAACATTAATATAGCTAATATATTACTAAGCCCTTAGTAATTCGTAGAGTTTATAAATAACCTCTTTCTTTATATAAAAAAAAAGAATAAACAGAAATATAAAATAAACTTTTTACTCTTATATTATAATGTATTAATCTATTTTAAAAAACTAAATTAATATTAATTAATAATTAATTACTTTTAATTATAAAATAATAAAGGAAACCTTTAAAAAAAAAGATGTTTTTCGAAAAAACGAATAAGATTAAATAAACCCTAATTTTATATAATTTATATAAAAAACTAATTATTATATATTTTTATATTATCTTTTAAAATATATATTAAAAAGAAATTCTTAATTATAAATATATTTTTTTAAGGTTAAAACGATTTTATATTTCTTTATATATAAAATAAGTTTTATTTATGTTTATTATACATTTATATAAAACCTGTATTTATATTTATTAAAATTAATATTAGCTATTTTGATAATAATTTTCATATTAAAATTTAAAAATGTATATTTTCTTTTTATAAAAAAATTAATATTTATTATTAAATTTTCTAAATTAATATTCTTAAAAAGGTTTTTAATGATTTTCTATTATACTTGTAAAATATATTTTAATTTATATAATAACTTTTTAATTTAAAATATAGGTTGTTTAATTATTTAATTTTAAAAGGTACATCTTTAAAATGTTCTAGTATTTTTATATAAATATTTGTATTTATTTAAAAATAAATTTAAACTTTTTAAAAAATTTTAATTTAAACAATATTCTATTTATTAATATATACATCTAATATTTTTTTTTATACTTTTTTTTTAATAATATATATATATATATATATATTATATTAAGAAAAAATTCTTTTCTTTTTATATTAAGCTAAACTATTTTATTATATTTTTTTTTAAAATGGATATTTATACTTATTAAAGTTAAATATTTAGTATTCTAATAATAACTTTAATATTAAGCTTTATAAAGTAACAAATATGATTTTTATTTATTCTAATTAAAATGTGTTTTTCTTTAACAATTCTTAATTTAAATTTTTTGGGAAATTAATTTATATATTAAAGATTTTTGGTTTATACTTTACATTTAAATATTTTTAATTTTATAAAATTAATTAATTTGCTATATAAAGCTTTATATAATATTATAATTAATAAAAATATTTTAGTTTTTTAGAAAATAATATTTTTATAAGAAATCTATTTTTAAAATATATAGTATATTTAATGATTAGTTTTTATATTTAAAGTTTTTATTTTTAATTTATTTAATAATAAATTTAAAATATTATTAAGGGTTTAAATTTTTTTAAATTATTCCATTTATAAATTAATTTTCAAAAAATAAAGATCTAAATATTAACTTTTCTTTTATTTTTATTTAAAATATTATTTTAAATTCACTTTTTTTATTCTTTACTTATATTATAGTTATTTTATAATTAAATTTGTTTTCGATTTAATAATTTAAATTCATTAATATTAGCAGAATAATAACTATAGATTTATTTAGTATAAATCTTATTTAAATTGTTCTAATAATATTATTAATAATAACTGTAAAATATTAATTCTTACTTTTTAAAGTTTCTAGAATATTTAAAAAACTCATATATAAATAATGTAATTTTATAAAAATGCGAAATATAATTTATTTATTAAATATTTTTTTTTTCGTAAAGAAAATTTTATATGCTTTTTCATTAATGCATTTTTTAATATAGCTTAATTCTTTTAAAAGAAATTTAAACTTACTTATATAATTATAATTAAAATAATTTAATTAATATTATATGATTTTAATTTTATTATTTTTTGAATTAATATTATCGATTCTAAAATTGGAATTT
This sequence comes from Monilinia laxa, assembly GCA_009299455.1. NCBI lineage: Eukaryota > Fungi > Ascomycota > Leotiomycetes > Helotiales > Sclerotiniaceae > Monilinia > Monilinia laxa. Next base: position 228,571 of record VIGI01000025.1, read on the forward strand.
TTCCCAGCTATATATAAATAATAAACAATTGGATTTTGAATAATATAAAAGCCATTAAAACATTTTATAATCATTTTTACTTGGTTATTTTTTTAATAGAATACTAAATTGCTTGTAAATATAATTTTATGATTATTCGAAATTAAAGTTCTAATAAATATAAATTGATTTAATTTGAATTCTTTAATATATTAAACATTATTTAGTCTAAGATTATTAGTAACGATTATTCTAAAAGTAATATTACATTACATTATAATTATTATCTACAAGGTAGTAAACTAATATCATAATTATTAAAATAAACAAAAAAGCACAATCATACCGCCAATACAATAGGGTTAATTAATATATACACTAAAATAATTCAATAAACTATACCACTAAATCCCTCTTTACGCTTTACTACCGCTGGTAATAATGGCATTGCAAATACTCTAACGTTTTACAATTGCAAATAATAATACATATATATATAAATAATCGCCTATATCTTTTTTATTTTTCCAATATATTAGAATTCTATAAAATATATTATTTATTTTATTAGTAATTAATTTTATTAGTATATTAGTATTCTAAATTATATTAATTAAATTAAAACAAATAGAATATAAAGCAACATTATAATATATTATATTTAAAAGTTTTATAAAGGTTATTAAAGCTTTTATTTATAACTCTTTAAATAAATAAAAAGAAATTTATATAAAAGATTTAGAATAGATTATTAATATATTTAAATTAATATTTTTTGGAATTATTATTGCGAAATAGCTATCTAAAGTTTTTTATACAAAAACCTTTAAAATTCTAAATATAGTAGTAGCAAAAATGATTATGCTATTATTATACATTATTTCGCAAAAGTATATTATTCTATTAAAATACAATAGAGAATCCAAAACTATAAATATATAAATAATTAATTTATTAATAATTAGCAATTTAATATTAGCATAAATTAAAAAAGAAAAACAGATTTTTATATTTATATTTAGGTTAAACTAAAGTTTTTGTTTGTTTATAATTAACCCTTTTTTATTTAAAAAGCTGTTATAAAAACAATGTTTTAAATCATAATTAAAAATATCCTTTAATTATAAATTATTCTTATTAATTGAATAATTAAAGTTAATATTAAAACTATATATAATTTCATTTTAAAAAAATCGAATATTAATCTAATTTACAAAATCATTTATTATATTATATTAAAATATATAGAAAAATGGTATATATATCGTTTAATATATATTTCCAATATTCTAATTAGTTTTTTAAATAATTAATTTATTATAATAAAAATTATCTTTAAAAAGGCTAAAATATAAATTAGGGTAAAGTCGATTAATTATTATAATACTAAAATCTTAAACTTAATAATAATATAGTTTTTAAACTTTAAAAAGGAAATCCGCTTTTTTACTTTGTTTGGATTTTTGGAATATTTCCAAACTTTTGGGGAAAAAAAAAGAATATAGAATTATATAACTTTGGATATTAAAAATATTGTAATTTTTTTAATTTGTTATATAATCTAAAAATGTAATAATTATAATATAGAAATAACAAAATATTAAAAAGTAATAAATACCGTTTGTATAGCTTTATTTAAATATATTAATTATTATAGCCCTTTTTCAGCAGAATATAAATATTATATAACTGCATTAAAAAAAGTTAATGGAAAAATAATTTAGTTTATTATAAGCCAATTTGAAGAGGTTTGCTATTAATAAATAGTTATATATAAAATATGCAAGTTAATAATTAAACGTTAATAAAAATAGAATTTTAAAAATAGAGTTCAAATAATTATTCTAATTTCAGAAATGTACATTATTATGTATAAAGTGGTAATTCAACAATTGCAGTATATCAAATGCAAAACGGTTTTTATCGATTCTTTTAATTTTATAAAGCTATCAAAACGAAATATATATACTATATTCAATAATAAATCGAACTTTATTTTTAACAATAATATAAAGTTTAATACAATTTTTTTTTATTCCCTTTTTATATTAAAGAACGGAACAGAATAAAGTAATAAAGATTATATAACTATTTGGATTAATAAATTAAAAATAATCTAAAGAAATATAAAAAGATTAGAATTAGTATATATAGCTTTACTATAATTAACATTTAAAAAAAAAGCTAATATAATTTATATATAAGAATTTAGTATATATTTTAAAATAAAGATATAAAACCATTTAATATACAAATATTAGATATTAATAAATTTTTGAGAGTAGGTATTAATATTGGAATATAAAGTAAAAAAGCTAAAAACGATATTCTATATACAAAAAGTGGCGGATTTAACCATTTAATAATATTAAAATAATAATAATTACAATATTATTTAACTAAAAATAAATAATTATTATATTGTTAATATATATAAAAGTTTAATATTAAAACAAATAATTGAATATATAATAAATATATAGATCCTATCAAATTTTTTTATTAAAAAAAGATTTTTAATATAAAATATAATATATTCGAAACAAAAATTATATTTTTTAATTAAAATGTATTTTTAATTATTTAATCTTTTAATAATAAAATAGATTTTATTGAAGAGTTGAAAAAGCTTATATATTAATATTAACTATACTATTAATCTAATTTTTGTAAATATTCTGTTTGTAAAGATAATGGTTAAGTATAATTTGGATTACAATTCGGATTATTTTATTTTAATAATATTATTATTAAAAAAAGGTTAAAAAGTTAATAATAATGTAAACTATCGGATTATAAAGACCAATTTATTAAGATTTGCATATATTATTAATTTTGGAATTTTAATATTTTATTATAATTAATTAATATACTAAAAACAAGCAATTTAAATAATATTATTAAACTTTTGATTATTCTTTTTTAAAACGCAATTAAAATGATAAAAAAGCATTTACAAAACAAAATCAGATTAATACTATAATAAATATTAATATATACCGGATTATATACTAATTATATAAAAGTATATAAATAATCCAAACTAAACTTAAAAACAAAACAATGTAAAATATTTTTAATAATCTAAAATATTAAACGCGATTATTAATGCTAAATTATTAATAATGTAGTAAATAATATTAATCTATATAAAATAATAGGTTGATATAAACTAACTTTATAATTTAAAATTTTATTATTAATTATAAATAATAAAAGTATTAAAGATATTAAAAAGAAAATGAAGGCTTTATTAGAAAAAGTATTATATTAGTATAATAATTTGAATAATTTAAATTATAATCTTTTTAAAATAGAAAGAAAGCAATTGAATATTTTTGTAAATAACATTTATTTTCGTTTAAAGAAAATAGAAAAAGAATATAATTGATATAATAAATATTTTTTTAAAAATGAATTATATTATTATTCGATTATTAAAAATCTATTAGTAATATATTAAAGTATTTATAAAAAACTTTTTTTAAAAATATTTAGAATTATTATATTTTCTATTCAAATAGAAATTAATGAAAATAATAATATTTTTAAAAGCGGAAAAAAAGAATAAATTATTAATATACTTTTAAAAACCAATTGTATTATTATTATATATTAGAAAAAATCTAAAGCGGTTTATTATTAAAAAACTTTTTTAAATGGCAATATATTATAAAATAATTAATTTATAATATAACAAAGTTTTTTTTAAACATTTAATAGTGAATTTTGAAAGTTTTTTTTATATATAATATAAAATCGGTTTTCGCTTAAAATAAAGAAATAATATTAATTATATTGAATATACAAAGTATATTTAATATATTGATATTTAAAAAACTATTGGAATAAATAAAGAAATAAAGCTAATTTATAAAACTGTTTTAGTTAATTAGCTTGTTTTTAGTAAAATATAGAATTAAAATTCGATTAAAGAGTATATACATTTTAAAATTAAAGATATAATATAGAATTTATATAAAAGTTATTATTATTTCCTAATTTTATATATATTATATTTAATTAAACTATTAAATTAAAATTGTTTTATTATATTTTAAATATATAAGATAATATTACAATTTATAGAATCTTAAAATCTATAGAAAATAATATAGTTATATTAAAATATAATATATATTAAATTATAAAATAAAACATTAAAAATAAAGTTATCTTTATATTAAAGAAATTAAAAATAATTTATTTTTTATAAAAAACGGAATGCAAATATCCTTAATATTAATATATTATTGAAATTTATAATTAGATTTAGTAATTATAGATAATAACGAATAGCCAGTTTTATATTAATTTAATGTTTAAATAAATTACAAACTTTCCTTTAAAAAATATATAATCAAATATATAACAAAAATGCTAAAAATTGTATATTATATTAAAGAATTAGTAGATATTAAATTCGGATCATTTGCTATATTATTAAAAAAGGTTATAATTATATATATATAGTTCTTTTTATTATATGATTTGAAGGTTTAATATAATAATAAATTAAAATATAATATAGTAAATGGTTATAATTGCAATCGTTTGATTAATATAAAACTGGATTTATTAATCGAAAAAGTTAATAAAATCATTATTTTAATAACAAAAAAGGTTTTTCTAATTTAATATATAATGCTTATAATAAATATCCTTTAAAATACAAAACTATCATTAAATAGCATTATATTTAAATATACTTGTATATATTTTATATTCCGATTTAAAACGTTTAATCTTATTTATTCATTAATACATCAATTCGAAACCCCGATTCTACTTTAATAGTATACAACGAACCTACAATATATAAACGCATTAATTCTATATACTTTTAAGCTAATACTAATTTAGTTGCATTTCTTATTTTATTATAAAACCAATTTTGTAAAAGAAAAATAAAGAAAATTGTAATCAAATAGTTTAATATATAATAAAATCAATTAAACAAAAATATAATTATAATGTTTTTAAATAATTTTGAATAATATATAAATAATGTTAAATTAATAAATTATAGATATATTATATATTATAATTAATTGTTAATTAAAATAGGAAAAAAAGCGATAAATAATATTTCCTATATTTTTAATATAAAAGTAATTGAAGTTTTTAAGAATTTATATTATATATTAAAAATCCGTTAGCCTTTAAATAAATAATTATGAATATATATTAATAATATTTTAATAATCTAATATATATAAAACAAATATACTTAATA